>CM038214.1:269545925-269784972 GCA_021442155.1 Cymbidium sinense | reverse complement strand
TTTTATTTTATATGGGTTTACTTTTTATTTTTATATAATTTAGTTTTAATTTTAGGTATATTTATTTTAGTTTAGGCTTTTTATTTTAGTTTATATTATAGATTTAGGTTTAGATTTATGTTTATTTTTTAATTTTATTTTATTTTAATTTTTTTTAGGTTTAGGTCTTATTTTTTATTTTTTGTTTCAGGTTTAGGTTTTTATTATATTTTTTAAAGTTTAGATTTTTGGTTTTTAGTTTAGATTTATTTTAAGGTATTATTTTTTAGTTAAGGATTTGGTTTATTTTTGGTTTATTTTATTTTATTTAGTTTAAGGTTTAGGTTTAGTTTATTTTAGGCTTATTTTATTTTGTTTATTTGAGGTTATGGTATTTATTTACTTTTCTTTAGGGTTTAGGTTTTTATTTAGTTTTTTTTTAATTTACTGTTAGTTTTTATTTTATTTAGGTTTTTTACTTTTAGGTTTATTTAATTTAATTTAATTTAATTTATTTTTTATTTATTTTATTTTAGTTCAATTTTTATATTTTATCATATTTTTTTGGTTTAGCTTTAAGTTAAGGTTTTTATTTTTTTTTAATTTATTTTATTTTATTCACGTTTAGGTTTATTTATTTATTTTATTTTTAGATTTTATTTATTTTAGGTTTAAGTTTTTAGATATTTATGGTTTAGGATTTCAGGTTTAGGGTTGTAGATTTTTGGGTTTAGGCTTTAGGGTTTATGGTTTCGGGTTTAGGGTTTTAGGGTTTAGGGTTTTAGGGTTTAAGGTTTAGGGTTTAGAGTTTATGGTTTAGGGTGAGTTTTAGGGTTAGAGTATTTTTTAAAATATTTTTTACTATTTTTTTATTTTTTAATTTAGTAAATTGTTAGGTTTAGTTTATTTTTTATTTATTTTAGTTTATTTTATTTTAGGTTAAAGTTTTTTGTAGTTTAGGGTTTAAGTTTTACTTTTTATTTATTTTTAGGTTTGTTTTTTAGGTATAGGTTTTTATTTTAATTTAGGTTTATTTTATATTTAATTTAAGTTTAGTTTTTTTATTTAATTTAGGTTTACTATTTTTAGGTTTATATTATTTTTTAGTTTAGTTTATGTTTTTATTTATTTTATTTTATTTTAGTTTTTTATTTTTTATTTTATTTTATTTATAGGTTTAGGTTTAGGTTTAGGTTTTAGTTTAGGTTTTTATTTTTCATTTTTATTTTAATTTATTTAGGTCGTTATTTTTTTATTGATTTTATTTTTATGTTTAATTCAATTTAGGTTTCGATTTTTAGGTTTTTAATGTTTAAGGTTTAAGGTTTAAGGTTTGGGTTTAAGGTTTAGGGTTGTAAGCTTTGAGGTTAAGGGTTTAGGATTTAGGATAGTAGGTTTAGGGTTTAGAGTTTAGGTTTTAGGGTTAGTTTTAGGGTTAAGGATTTAGGGTTAGTGTTTTTTTAAATTTTATTTATTTATTTATTTTTAAATTAAGTAAACTGGTAGGGTTTAGGTTTATTTTGTTTATGTTCTATTTATTTTAGTTTATATTATTTTAGGTTTAGTTTTTGTTTATTTTGGGTTGAAGTTTTATTTTTTATTTATTTTTAGGTTTAATTTTTAGGTTTAGGTTTTTTCCACTTTTTATTTTATTTTATTTTAGGTTCATTTAACATTTATTTTAAGTTTAGATTTTTTTATTTAGGTTTGTTATTTTTATGTTTATTTTATTTATTTAGTTTAGTTTAGGTTTTTATTTATTTTAGTTATTATTTTTATATTATTTTATTTTTAGGTTAAGGTTTAGGTTTTCGTTTAGGTTTCTATTTTATTTTATTTTATTTATGTTTAACTTTTTTTATTGATTTTTTTTAGATTTAATTTATTTTAAATTTAGGTTTTTTTGGTATTTAAAGTTTAGGGTTTAGGGTTTGAGGTCTAGAGTTTAGGGTTATAGGTTTTAAGGTTATGAGTTTAAGGTTTAGGGTTACAGTTTTTTTAAAATTAAGTAAACTGTTGGGTATAGGTTTATTTAGTTTATTTTTTATTTATTTAAGTTAATTTTATTTTTTATTTTTATTTAGGTTTATTTTTATTTTAATTTAGTTTATTATATTTATTTTAGGTTTATTTATTTTAGCTTAGATATTTCATTTTAGTTTTTTTCAGCTTTATGTTTAAATTTAAGTTTATTTTTTTAATTTAGTTTTATTTTTATTTTATTTTTAAATTTTAGGTTTTATTTTTTATTTGTAGGTTTAGGTTTATGTTTTCATTTTATTTTTTTTAAGGTTTAGGTTTCAGATTTTTATTTTAGGTTTATTTTTAGGTTTTATATTTTAGTTTAGGTTTAGATTTATTTTTATTTTATTTCATTTTATTTAGTTTGGGTTTAGTTTTAGGTTTAGCTTATTTTAAGTTTAGGTTTAGGTTTTATTTATTTTACTTTAGTTTATTTTAGTTTAGGTTTATGTTTATTTCATTTTTATTTTAGGTTTAAGTTTTTTTTAAGGTTAGGGTTTATGTTTTATTTTTTATTTACTTTTCAGTTTTATTTTTAGGTTTTGGTTTTGGTTTAGGTTTTTATTTAGTTTTTATTTTACTTTATTTTAGGTTTATTTTATTTTTATTTTAGCTTTAATTTTTATTTGATTTAGGTATATTATTTTTTAGATTATTTTAGGTTTTTATTAATTATAATTTAGTTTAATTTTTATTTTCTATTTTTTTAGGTTTAAGTTTAGGTTTTAATTTATGTTTTTATTTTGGTTTAGATTTTTTTATTTATTTTATTTTTACGTTTTATTTAGTTTTGGTTTAGGTTTTTATTTCTTTTCAGGGTTTAGGGTTTAGGGTTTGGGGTTTAGGAATTTTTTTTCTAGGTTTAGGGTTTAGGGTTTAGTGTTTAGGGTTTAAGGTTTAAGGTTTAGGTTTTAGGGTTTAGGATTTAGGGTTTAGGGTTTAGGTTTAGGTTTAAAGTTCAGGTCTTAGTTTCAGGTTTAGCATTTTTGATTTTTTTTTTAAAGAGAACAAATTCATATTCAGCCTTTCTTCTTTTGTTTATTTAGTTTATTTTTTATTTCAATTTATTTTCTTTTTATTTATTATGTTTATTTGTTATTTTTATTTTATTTAGTTTATTTATTTTAGTTTAAGTTTTTTATTTTAGTTTATTTTTTAAGTTTAGGTTTAGGTTTAAGTTTAGGTTTATTTCTAGTTGAGTTTTATTTTTATTTTACTTTTTAGGTTTAGGTTTAGGTTTAGGTTTATGTTTTAGTTTAGGTTTATATTTTATTTTATTTTATTTAGGTTTAAATTTTTTATTGGTTTTATTTTTAGATTTAATTTATTTTAGGTTTAGGTTTTTAGGTATTTAAAGTTTAGGGTTTAGGGTTTAGGGTTTAGGGTTTAGGGTTTGGGGTCTAGGGCTTAGGGTTTAGGGTTGTAGGCTTTAAGGATATGGGTTTAGGGTTTAGGGTTTAGGGTTTTAAGGTTTAAGGTTTATGGTTAATTTTAGGGTTTAGGGTTTAGTGTTATAGTTTTTTAAAAAAAATTAAATAAACTATTAATTTTAGGTTTATTTAGTTTATTTTTTATTTACTTTAGTTAATTTTATTTTCTATTTTTACTTAGGTTTATTTTATTTTTTGGTTAGTTTATTCTATTTATTTTATTTATTTTAGCTTAGGTTTTTTATTTTAGTTTTTTTTAGCTTTATGTTTAAATTTAGGTTTATTTTCCAATTTAGTTTTATTTTTATTTTATTTTTAAGGTTTAGGTTTTATTTTTTATTTGAAGGTTAATGTATATATTTTTATTTTATTTTTTTTAGGTTTAGGTTTTAGATTTTTATTTTAGGTTTATTTTTAAGTTTTATTTTTTAGTTTAGGTTTAGGTTTAATTTTAGTTTATTTCATTATATTTTGCTTGGGTTTAGGTTTAGGTTTAGGTTATTTTAGGTTTAGGTTTAGGTTCTATTTATTTTAGTTCAGGTTTAGGTTTATTTCATTTTTATTTTAGGTTTAGTTTTTTTTTTAAGTTTAGAGTTTAGGTTATATTTTTTATTTACTTTTAGGTTTATTGTTTAGGTTTAGGTTTTAATTTAGTTTTCATTTTACTTTATTTTAGGTTTATTTTATTTTCATTTTAGGTTTAGTTTTTATTTTATTTAGGTTTTTTATTTTTATATTATTTTAGGTTTTTATTAATTTTAATTTAGTTTAATTTTTTTTTTTTTCCTTTTAGGTTTAGGTTTAGGTTTTAATTTATGTTTTTTTTATTTATTTTATTTTGGTTATTTATTTATTTATCTTATTTGTAGGTTTTATTTAGTTTAGGTTTAGTTTTTTATTTCTTTTTAAGGTTTAGGGTTTAGGGTTTAAGGTTTATGGTTAGTTTAAAGTTCAGGGTTTGGGGTTTAGGATTTTATTTTAGGTTTAAGGTTTAGGGTTTAGCATTTAGGGTTTAGGTTTTAGGGTTTAGGGTTTAAGGTTTAGGGTTTAAGGTTTAGTATTTAGGGTTTAGGGTTTAGGTTTAGGTTTAGGGTTAGTATTATTTTAAGGTTTAGGGTTATTGATTTTTTTTTCGAAGAGAACAAATTCATATTCAACATTTCTTCTTTTGTTTATTTAGTTTATTTTTATTTCAGATTATTTTATTATTATTTTTATTTATGTTTATTTTTTATTTTTATTTAGTTTAGTTTATTTATTTTAAGTTTATTTATTTTATTTTAGGTTTTCGATTTTAGCATATTTATTTATGTTTAGGTTTTGGTTTAGGTTTATTTTTTTTGTTGAGTTTTATTATAATTTTATTTTTAGGTTTAGGTTCTGGTTTTAGGGTTGTAGGTTTAGGGTTTAGGTTTAGTTTTAGGGTTCAGGGTTTAGGGTTTATGGTTTAGGATTTAGAGTTTAGGATTTAGGGCTTTTTTTTAAATTAAGTAAACCGGTAGGTTTAGGTTTATTTAATTTCTTTTTATTTATTTTATTCTATTATTATTTTTTATTTTTATTTAGTTTAGTTTATTTATTATAGGTTTATTTATTTTAGTTTAGGTTTTTTATTTTATTTTCTTTTTTTGGTTTAGGATTAGGTTTATGTTTATTTTCTAGTTTATTTTTATTTTTATTATTTTTTTATTCTTTAGGATTAAGTTTTATTTTGTATTTTTAGGTTTGGGTTTTTTTTTTACGTTTCTGTTTTAGGTTTGTATTTTAGGTTTATTTTTAGGTTTTATTTTTTTTAGTTTAGGTTTAGATTTATTTTTAACTTATTTTATTTTATTTAGTTTAGGGTTTAGGTTTAGTTTATTGTAGGTTTAGGTTTATCTTTTATTTACTTTATTTTAGTTTATTTTAATTTAGGTTTAGGTTTATTTTATTTAGTTTATTTAATTTTTATTATAGGTTTATGTTTTTTTTATAGTTTAGAGTTTAGGTTTAATTTTTTATTTATTTTAGGTTTATTTTTCAAGTTTAGGTTTTTAATTACTTTTTATTTTATTTTATTTTAGGTTATTTTAGGTTAATTTTTCTTATTTTATTCAAGTTTTTATATTCTTAGGTTTATTTTATTTTTTAATTTAGTTTATGCTTTTATTTATTTTGTTTTAGTATACTTGTAGTAGTTTCTTTTATTTTATTTTTTAGGTTTATGTTTTGGTTTTAGTTTAGGTTTTTATTTTATTTAATTTTATATTTTATTTAGGTTTTGGTTATTTATTATTTTATTTTTAGGTTTTATTTAGTTTAGGTTTTTAAGTTTTTAAGTTTTTAGGGTTTACTATTTAGGGTTTCTGACTTAAGGTTTTAGGGTTTAGGGTTTTAATGCTTAGGGTTTAGGATTAGAGTTTAGGGTTTAGTGTTTAGGCTTTAGGGGTTTAAGGTTTAGGGTTTAAGGTTTAGGGTTAGCTTAGTGTTTAATGTTAGTTTAGGGTTTAGGGTTTAAGGTTTAGGGTTTAAGCTTTAGGGTTTAGGATTTTTAGGGTTTATGGTTTATGTTTAAGGGTTAGTTTAGTGTTTGAGGTTTTAGGATTTAAGGTTTAGTGTTTAGGGTTTATGGTTAGGGTTAGGGTATAGGGTTTAGGGGTTAAGGTTTTAGGTTAGTTATAGTTTAGGTTTAAGTTTAGAGTTTAGACTTTAGGATTTAGGATTTTAGGGTTTAAAGGTTTAGGGTTTAAGTTTTGGATTTAGTGTTTAAGTTTTTAGGTTGGTTAGTTAGTTTAGGGTTTAAATTTTGGGTTTAGGTGTTAGGTTTAGGTTTAGGATTTAAGGTTTAGGATTTAGGATTTTAGGGTTTAGGGTTTTAGGGTTTAGGATTTAGGGTTTAGGGTATAGAGTTTTAGGGTTTAGGGTTTAGGGTCAGGGTTTTTTAAATTTTTTTAATTTTTATTTTTAAAAAATTAATCAAACTAGTAGTTTAGGTTTGTTAGGTTTATTTTTTAATTATCTTAGTTTATTTTTATTTTCTATTTTGATTTAGGTTTGTTTTTATTTTTATTCAGTTTAGTTTATTTATTTTAGGTTTATTTATTTTAGTTTATATTTTTTATTTTAGTTTATTTTCTAGGTTTAGGTTTTGATTTAGGTTTATTTTTAAGTTAAGTTTTATTTTTATTTTACTATTTTATGTTTATATTTAATTTTTTATTTTGAGGTTTAGGTTTTAGTTTATGTTCTTATTTTATTTCATTTTGGTTTAGTTTAGGGTTTAGGGTTTAGGGTTTAGGGTTCAGGGTTTTTTTTTGGGTTCAAGTTTTTGGATTTAGGATTTAGGGTTTAAGATTTTAGGGTTTACGGTTTAGGGTTAAAGTTTTAGGTTTAGGGTTCAGGTTTTAGTTTAGGGTTTAGGGCTTAAGGCTTAGGTTTAGGTTTTTTTTTTAGTTTTTTTTTTTAGGTTTAGGCTTAGGTTTATGTTTATTTTTTAGTTTAGTTTTATTTTATTTTATTATTTATTAGGTTTTATTTTAGGTTTAAGTTTAGGTTTTATTTTATTTTTTTAAGTTTTAGGTTTGGTTTTATTTTATTTAGTTTATAGGTTTAGTTTATTTTAGGTTTAGGTTTTATTTAGGTTTTATTTATTTTAGTTTGGTTTATATTTTATTTTTTAGTTTGGTTTTAGGTTTATTTTATTTTTTATTTAGGTTTATTTTTATTTTTTTAATTTTTTTAGGTTTATTTTATTTAGTTAGTTTAGTTTTATTTTTTATTTATTTTATTTTTTAGTTTATTTTATTTTATTTTTAGGTTTAGGTTTAGGTTTTAATATAGGGGTTTTAAGATTTAGGGTTTAGAGATTAGGGTTTAGGGTTTTAGGTTCTAGGGTTTAGGGTTTACGGTTTATGGTTTTGGGTTTAGGGTTAGTTTAGGGTTTTTTTTAATTAAGTAAACCGGTCAATTTTGGTTAATTTAGTTTATTTTTTATTTATTTTACTTTATTTTATTTTTTATTTTTATTTAGTTTTATTTTTTATTTTTATTTACTTTAGTTTGTTTAGTTTAGGTTTATTTATTTTAGCTTAGGTTTTTCATTTTAGTTTATTTTTCAGGTTTAGGTTATGGTTTATTTTTTTAGTTTAGTTTTATTTTATTTTATTTGTTAGGTTTAGGTTTTATTTTTTATTTTTAGGTTTAGGTTTAGGTTTTTATTTTATTTTCTTAGGTTTAGGTTTTAGGTTTTTATTTTTAGTTTAGGTTTAGTTTTATTTTTAGTTTATTTTATTTTATTTAGTTTAGGGTTTAGGTTTTGTTAATTTTAGGTTTAGGTTTTATTTATTTTTGTTTAGTTTATTTTAGTTTAACTTTAAGTTTATTTTATTTTGTTTATTTTAGGTTTAGGATTTTTTTTAGTTTAGGGTTTAGGTTTTATTTTCTATTGATTTTTAGGTTTATTTTTTTGGTTTTGGTTCTTATTAAGTTTTTATTTTATTTTTTTAGGTTTATTTTATTTTTATTTTACATTAGTTTTTATTTTATTTAGGTTTTTAATTTTTTGATTTATTTTAATTTTTAGTTTAGTTTAGGTTTTTCTTTCTTTTATTTTATTTGAGTTTTTATTTTTTATTTTATTTCAATTTTAGGTTTAGGTTTAGGTTTAGGTTAAGGTTTATGGTTTAGGTTTAGGTTTTAGTTTAGGTTTTTATTTTATTTTATTATTTTATTTTATTTAGGTTTAGGTTTAGGTTTTAATTTAGGTTTTTATTTTATTTTATCTTTTTATTTTATTTATGTTTAGATTTTTTTTAATTATTTTATTTTTTATGTTTGATTTAGTTTAGGTTTAGGTTTTTAGCTTTTTAGGGTTTACGATTTAGGGTTTAGGGTTTTAGGGTTTAGCATTTAGGGTTTGGGATTTAGGGTTTAAGGTTTAGGGTTTAGGGTTTAGGGTTTAGGGTTTTAGGGTTTAGCATTTAGGGTTTGAGATTTAGGGTTTAAGGTTTAGGGTTTAGGGTTTAGGATTTAGGGTTTTAGGGTTTAGGGTTTAGGGTTTAAGATTTATTGTTTAGGGTGTTTAGGGTTTTGTATATAGGGTTTAGGGTTTAGGGTTTAGGGTTTAGGTTTTAGGTTTAGGTTTCAGGTTTTAGTTTAGGGTTGATGGTTTTTGGGTATTTTTTCTTTAAATTTTTTTTTAACATAGAACAAATTTAGATTCAACATTTATGCTTAGGGCTAGCTAATGCCTCATGTTCCCGAGATGTCCATATTATGTACCCATTACCATCTTAAGTAAATCAACACATGAATGGATGAAAGAAAACTCAACATTCATACACTTAAGCTATAAGCACATGCATTTCTTATTTATAACTAGCATCATAGCATTATATATTATTCATTTATAAGCTTTAAAATACATTTAGATTTAATAGTTATAATAGCCTCACATATATTAAATTAAATCAACACATACAAGCTTACATAAAGAAAATCCATTTTATTTTACTTCATTTTGAAAGAAAAGTTGTATGCATGAATTCAAATGACATACCAAATTTAACATGATTGGAAAGACGAGAACCAAATATAAGCATGTGATTCACTCAACCAAACTAGTTCTTAAGGATAATCAAATCAAATAAGATTATTTAAAACAAACAAAGCTTATATTAATTAAGTTTTGGATTTGATTTGATTTAAAGAGGACAAGAGAAATCATCACTTGATGTTTTAAACCCATTCCCACATTAGTGATTTGATTTAATTTAAGGAAATGTAATTAAGTTGATTTTATGGGTTAATTAAGTTGAACATTTAATTAGATGAATTAATTACCCTTGCTTATGTCACCTTAAAGTAATTAACTAATTATGAGCCAACATGATATGCATGAAAAATAAACTTGCAATGATCTAAAAAAATAAAAGGGCCTAATGTAATTGGCTCATGATTAATAGTTAATTAGATTAAGGGGTCTTAATTAATTACTCTTATGATTTCCCACACATGGACTAACCATAATTTCATTAAACTCCATTAGGTTATTAAACACCTAAAGATCTAGCCCATGATTTAATTAATTATGGTCTGATATGATTATGATTTCAATTTAATTAAGTGATTTAATTAATTAGTTTAATCTTAGTTAATTTTATTTTAAAAAAGGGTGAAATGAACTTATGGAAAGGGGTCCTAACCCTTTTCCTTAGTACACTTATTGTTGAAAAATGATTAATATACTTAATTAAACAATTTGTTACTGTTCATGGGATTAATTAATCATTAATTAACTTAAAAGAGTAGTTAATGTTTGATTAGTTAGTTTTCTTAATTAAGTGAGCAATAAATCCCAAGAAAATCGTAGGAGGTAGAGGTCATCCCATTAAATTAACCCACAAAATTTGGAATTAATTACTCAAGTAATTAAAATGTAATTAAGCCAATTAATTTTATAATTAAACCTTAATCACTATTCAAAATTTGCTAAGATCATTTTTAATTAATTCTCCTCTGAAATACCTTTAAAATGAGTATTTATTTGCATTTTTTTATTTCTCTATGATTTCTTATGATTTTTAGAAGTTTCAATCATTAAAATGATTAATTGAGCCTAATTAAAACCTACTCCTCATGTGGCATCGTCACGAGAATGCTTTTCGATTTGGCAGTTACTTAAAACTTATCCACTTCGGCCTACATGGCATTGGCGGAGGCACTTTCTCATCAGCCATTTGATCTAAGATGGGACGGCTACGATTAATCCCATAACTTATTAGGATTAAATCAGATTGATCTATGGATCTAATCACGACTGTCTGTTCCAATCACACGGAATGGACGGTGCATGATTTAACGTCACTCGAGTGAGGCAGAATGGACTGCATCCACCATTGCTCAATTAATCTGAGCTTACCCGAGCTTAGATCAACTCCAAAAGGATCCCACACCTTTATGACAATGATCAGAGGGGATCAAACTATCAAGATCACATGAGGTGCAAGTTTTCTTCAAAAAGCTCCAACCCATTTTTTCCTAAGGATCAGTTGTGGAAGCACACTTTGCCAGAGCTCAAGGCGGTGGGTGAGGAAGCCTCATCTAGTGGAGATCAAGCCCTGTTGAACAGCAATTGGATCAATTCCTCGATGTTTGCTTGGAAGGCTATGAACTAATGATTTGGAGCTCGGCTTTGATCGAAGTTCCACCCCTGGTGCTCGGGAAGCTTGGGATATGATTTATTCTTGCTCGATGAGGCCTAGGGAAGGTGCGTGCAAAGTTAATTTGAGTTTGATGGAAAAATGGGGAAGTTAGGTCAGAAATGGAAGTGTCCTACCTATTTTGGGATAAACGAGAATGACATTGTCTGATCGAGGAACGAGCTTGGGAGCTTAGGGAATGTCTCCAGTGGCTCGTCTTGGATAACCGAGGCTTTGAGGAATGATTTTTTTTATTTGAGTGAAAATGAGGGGGTGTATTCCCCCCTTCATCTTGATCAGATAGTAGGATCAGGTTTGGCTTTTAATGCCCGTTCGACCATCTCGAGGAGTCGGGTGAGGAGGAGGTAGTTGGCAGCTTGGTTGGTTGAAGGTGTGGAGGTGGCTGTGAAGGAGGAATCATTAGTGTCCAATGGGATTCAAATGCTCCAATGGGTAGGGTGAGGACATTTCACATCCCATGGGTCATGGCACAACCACCAGGTTAGGTTGGCGGTGTGTAGGTGACTGGGTGGACCGTTGGGAGAGTACCAGTAATGAATGGAAATGACCAATTACATGGGTGATTTGTCTCATGTGATGCCCTTGACCTAAAGGTAGAATGATCATTTGGCATTGCATTTGATTTGGGCAAATTTGAAATGAGACAAAAGTGGGTTAGCCCAAATTTCAAGTCAATTAGAGTTGATTTGGTTAGGTTTGGCACAATTTGAATCGTTTAGGTCAAATTGGGTTAAATTGGGTCAAGTTGACCAATTGGTCTATTTCGGTCAAACTAAGGGTTGGGTCAAGTTCATATGATCATTTGGGATGTTTTGGTTCAATTGGTCTGGTTTAGTTTGGCTTAGATTTGATTTTGGCTCATTTGAATTCATTTGGGTAAAATGGGTTAAGTTGACCAATTTGACCAAATTGGTCAAATTAGCTTGGGTTTGGTTGTTGGTTTGGGTTTAGTTGACCAATTTAAGATGATTGTAGGCTTTGATTTTAATTAATTTGGATATGGTTTTGATTTAGGCCAACTTGAACCTTTAGGTCAATTTGGGCTAAGTAGGTCAATTGGGTTCAATTGGGGTCCAATAGCTTTGGTCAAGTTCAACAATTAATTTGGAATGAACTTGAGCCATTGGTTGTAATCAATTTGGCCTTTTAGGTCAATTTGAGTGAACTTGGGTCAAGAGGGCCAAATGGGTTTGGTTTGACTCAATTGAAGATCAAGTCATATTCAAATATTGATTTTGATTTGGTATGAATCATTGGTTTCAAGGGATTGGCATAGGTTGCAATTTGGCTAGTTTGGATTCATATGGGTTAAGGGGTTGACTTGGTCAAATGACCAAGTTTACTTAGTTAATTTGTGATAATTGATCAACTTAGGGTGTTCAATAATCATGATGGGAGGTTTTGATGGGCTTGGTTCAATCCAATTTATGTAAGATTAAAACTTGGCTTAAATGGGTCAAATTTGGTTTGGGTAAAGTGGAATTGGGTTTGGTTAGATTTTGGGTTGAGTTTGATTTAGTTGAGTTTATATATTGATTTGAGATTGATATATAAATTCAATTGCAATTGGCTTGGGTATAAATGGGTTTTGGTTCATTTGAACATTTCAAGTCAAAAGGTTTGACTTGGGTTGATTTTGGTTTAGCTTGATGATTGTAGATTTTATTTATATTTGTGAATATGATTGAAGGTATGATTGATTCATGAGAAAATAAATTGAATTTGGTCTTTTGGATGAAAGAATTTGGCTAAGTCCATAGAAACCCTAAACCTAAAGCTAAACACTAAATCTAAACCATAAACCCTAAACCTAAACCCTAAAATCTAAACCACCCTACAAACCTAAAACCTAAACCAAAACTAAATAAAAACAAAAAATAAAATTTAAAACCTAAACCTAAAAATAAAATAAAAAATAAACTAAAAATAACCTAAAACCCAAACCTAAAAAAAAACTAAAATAAAAAAACTAAAAAAATAAACCTAAAATAAGTAAACTAAACTAAATAAAAAAACCTAAATATAAATAAAATAAATAAAATAAACTAATAAATAGATAAACAAACTACTGGGTTTAGTTAATTCAAAAAAAAAAACCTAAACTAAACCCTAAATCTCCTCTAACTCTAACCTCTAAACTTATCTTAACCCTAAACACTAAATCCTAAACCCTTACCCTAAACCTCCACCCCCTAAACCCTCACTTAAACCCTAAACCTAATCCTCCCCTAAACCTAAAACTCTAAATTGTAAATATCCATAGTTTGATATATAATAGATTTTCGTTCCTTGTATAGATAGACAAATTGGTTCAATAATAAATATTCCCTTTCTTATCAATTCTATAAGAACTATGTCCTTTTGAATCAACCATTCATCTAGATTTATTTCACCTCTTTGAATCGAAGATATAACAATATCCTTTGGATTTATCAGTCTAAGTAGGAGACAATATACCCTGATATTTTTCATTATTTTATTATTCAAGGGATCATCCCATCTTAGTTGAAAAAGGAAATATTTTTTCAAAAAAAATCCAGTTCATTTCATTCTTGCTCTTATATTGTTTTATATCCTTTTTTAGTTTGAATCTTGCGTTTAAAGGAGCCATTGCTTCCAAACTTTGGGTTTGGTATGATGAATTTTTAATATTGATAAATTCAATGCCTCCTTAACTCTTTATCAACTTCTAGAGGTTTATTTTGAAAACACTATTAAAGGCCACATTAAAGTGATAACTGCGGTCACTCTTATATGGTTCATATGGATGATGAGAAATGATGCAAAATATCATGGGATTCCTATGAACCATAAGATAATTGCTAGAATTAAAGATAAAATTTGTGCTTTATTTGTGCCATTTTAATTAACTACAATCAATTTAAAAGTTGTCAATTTGTGGCCAATAAAGGGTTTTAACCGGACCATCCCAATGTAAAATGATAAGCTTGTTTATTGGAAAAACCTCATGATAATATTATTAAAATTATCTTGATGGCTCCATTTCTCAAAATGCTTTGGTGGCATTTTGAAACCTTAATGGTAAAGTTTTATGTGCCTTTTCTTATCCTCTTACTACATGTTTTGTTCTCTTTGAGTTAATGGTTATTAACAAAGCTATTGAGATTGCCTACAAAAGGTTGGCTCAATATTTGGATTGAGGTGGATGCCATTGTTGATAGATCTGTTGACTTCCACCAAAGTGGAAATTGTACTACCTCTAAAGCATACTAAAGCTCTCTATCTCAACTCTATTTTAAAATCACTCATGTTTGGCATGAGCGTAATGCATGTGTTAATTACCTTGCTAATGAGTGCTAGATTAGATGGAATAAAATTCTTTGATCACTTACACTTCCTAAAACTTTCGTGGATTGGTTAATTTGGACAATAATGGACTTCCTTATCTCATAATTTCATCCTATGTTTTGGCCTAGTTACAACTTGTATTACTTTGTTTTATCTATATGGTCATCTTTTGTTTATCTTTTTTTTTGTTGTTGCTCCTCATCATTTTGTTGATGCATTTCCGATAATCTTTTTTGGTTCTATTGTGATCTCTAGCTTCTTCTGCTAATTATCAATCTTTTTTGGGATCTTATGTATATGTTGTTTCCCTTGCTAATGGAAATGTGCTTCATATTTCCTGTCTGGATGGAGATGTCTTATTTTGATCTGCGGGACGGAGCTTGCCATCAATACTATTTTTGGGACTTCTTGCTTTTCTTTTCACGATTGAGGCGTTTCTTTTCCTGTTACTATTCTCAAATTGATTTTTTATTACGGCTATATTGGAGGCTCATGTCTTTGTTGATGCAGTTGTTGGTTTGCTATGACTTCATGGTGGGCACTTCTTTATTGTATCTTCCCTCTTAAATAGGGTTGTGGCTCTGTTTTGATCACCATCCCCCTTCCTCAACGTAAGGGAAGAATGTTTAATTTATTATTACTACTATTTCTTTGATTTGCTTCTTGCCTCCCTTTCATCGATTTCGATGATGTTGGATTAGATGTTGGTCTTGAAGGATTTTAATGATGGTTTTCTTGATCCCCATTTTGGGTCTATGTAATATCATTTGGATTACCTCTGTTGGGTGCAATATTTGGTTTGCTGTCTTGGTTTGCTGCCTTGATTTACTCTCTAGGCTGATTGTAGCTTTTTGAGCAGTAGTTTTGGAGTTTATCCCCTCCTAAGGATCTTGTAACCCTCCTTTTGTGGTAATAAAATTCTCCTTATATGGTTAAAAAAAAATCCCTAAACCTTAAACCCTAAAACCTAAATCCTATACCTTAAAAACCTAAAAACATAAACCTAAACTAAATAAACCTAAAAAAAAAATAAATAAATAAAACTATACCTAAATAAAAAAACCTAAACTAAAACCCAAACCTAAACCTTAAAAAAATAAAATAAATAAAAACCTAAACTAAAATAAAAATTAAAATAAAACTAAGAATAAAACCTAATAAAATAAAAAACTAAATGTAAAATAAAATCTAAAATAAACCTAAAATAAAATAAAATAAATAACTAAAGCTTAAACCTAAAAATAATCCTAAAATTAAACCTAAAAATAAAGAAAAAATAAACCAAGAACTAAACTAAAAAAAAAAAAATAAAAAATAAAATAAATAAATAAATAAACCTACTAAAATAAAATAAATAAAACCTAAAAACCTAATAAAATATAAAATAAATTAAAAAAACTAAACCTAAATTAAAAGTAAAACTTAAAAATAAAATAAATCAAAATAAAACCTTAAACCTAAACTTAAATAAAAAATGAAAAAAATAAAATAAACTAACTTAAAAAAAATGAGTCAACTAAAAATAAAATATAAAAATAAACTAAAATAAAACCTAAACTAAATAAATAAACTAAAAAAATAATATATAAATAAAAATAAAAAAATAAGTAGATAAACCTAAAATGGTTTATTTAAAAAACTCTAAACCTGAAAATTTAAACCTAAAAAACACTAGGCTTTAAACCCCACATGACCCTAACCCTGGCCCTGGCCCTAGCCTAGCCCCACAGGCCTGACCTGACCCAGGCCACTGAACCCCCAAACTGACTACTGGCTCTAAACCCTGGGCCATAGCTGAGCCCTCTAACTTCCGAGGCCCTGGGCCTGAGCCTGAACTGAGCCCCAGGCCTGGGCTACTGATAGGCCCTGACCTACACTAAACCCTCCACTAAACTGAGCCCTGGGCCACCAGGCCAAAAATCAGGCTAAACTAAAAACCTAAAATAAATAAATCCTAAATAATAGATAATACTAATCCTAAGACCTGAGCTACCTAATAATAAAATAAAATTAAAATATAAATAAAACCTAAACTAAACTAAAGATAAAATAAAACTTTAAATATAAATAAATAAATAAATTTAAACTAAATAAAAAATAAAAATAAATAAAACCTAAATAAACCTAAAAAACTAAAACTAAACCTAAATAAATAAAATAAACTAATTAAAATAAATAACTTACCTCAACTAAATAAAATAAAATAAATCCTAAACCTATTAAAAAACCTAAATAAACCTAAAATCTAAAATAAAAAAAAAAAAAATAACCTAAAAATAAAAAATAATTAAAATAATAAACTAAACCTAAAATAAAAAAATTAAAACCTAAACTAAAATAAATGAACTAAAATAAACAAAATTAAATAAATAAAAAAATAAACATAAATAAAATAAAAAAAAATAAAACTAAAATAATTATAAATAAAACTAAATAAACTAAATAAACTAAAAACGTTGGTTTGCTTAATTTTATTTTAAAAAAAAAAAACCCAAATACATACCCTAACCTAACTGGCAAAAAACCCAAACCTAACTAGCTAAAAGAAACACAAACCCTAAATCCTACCCTCAAACCCTAAACCCTAAACCACACTACTAAAAACCCAAAAACAAGAAACATAAACTAAAATCTAAAAATAAAAGATATAAAAAGTCTAAACCTAAATAAATAAAAATAAAATAAATTAAAATAAACTAAATGAAATAAATAAAACCTAAAACTAAACTAAAAAAAAATATAATAATCTCGGAATAAAATAAAATATAATAAAATACTAAATATAAAATAAAATAAAAATAAACCTAAAATAAAATAAAATGAAACTAAATAAAGTGTAAACCTAAAAATATAAAATAAAAACCTAAACTAAACTAAAATTAAACAGACCAAAATAAAATAAAGAACCTAAACTAAAGCCAAAATAAATAAATAAATAAAATAAACTAAATAAAAATTAAAAAATAAATTTAAATAAAAAAAAAATAAAATAAAATAAATAAAAAGTAAACTAAATGAACCTAAATCTACTAGTTTACTTAATTTTTAAAAATATGCTAAACCTTAAACCCTAAACCCTAAAAAACCCTAAACCCTAAATCCAAAACCCTAAAGCATAAACCTTAAAACTCTAAACCCTAAACCCGTAATCCCTAAACCTAAACACATAACCACTCTAAAAACCCTAAACCCCAAACCCTAAACCTAGACCTAAAACAATAAATAAGTAAACCTAAACCCTAAAACCTAATAAACTAAACCTAAATCTTAAGAATGGGCAAAACCTTCATGGCGAACATCAGCGTCAATGGGGCTCAGTCTAGATGTGGGGAGTGGAAGGTGGAGGTGGCGTTGTAGTGGTGGTGGGGCATCAGAGTCTTGTTGGATATAGAGGTGGTGTGGTGAGTAGTGGTGGTTGCTCGAGGCGGGAGGAGCAACAAGGTTACAACCTGTGGCGAGAGGAGAGATCAAGGATATGATGGTGGATCTTGCTACTGAGAAGCGAGGGGATGAGGAGGGAAAATGAAGATCTACCAATCGTTACGCTTCTTATGGTACAGTGAGATAGTTCTAGTTATCTAGGGTTTTGATTTCCTGTACTCACTTTTGATCTTTATCATCTTGTGTCTTAGAAAACTTGCTATGTTACTTGGTTGATGAAATCAAAAGCAATGTTGAATCAATTTATTCTCTATTAAATAAACCAAAACACTAAACCTAAACTTAAACCCTAAACCTAACATAAACCCCTAAACCCAAATCCCTAAAACACTCCCTAAACCCTAAACCTAAAAAAAAACCCTACCACCACTAAACCCTAAACCCTAAACAACACCACACCTACACTAAACCCTAAACCCTAAACGTTGAACCCTCCCTAAACCTAGCATAAACCTAAACCCTGACCCTAAATACCTGACCCTAAACCCTCCACCCTAAAAAACCTCCACCTACACCAAACCATAAACCAAAAACTAAATAAATTAAAAATAAACATAAACCTAAAACTAAACTAAACCTAAACCTAAACTGAATGCCTTGATGACAGAACATCACCATCCAGGCTCGGTCTAGGCGATGGAGGTGAAATATGGTGGTTATCCAGTGGTGGTGGGGGGGGGGGTATGGAGGTGGTGGATGGAGCAGTGGTGGTTATGGAGGTGTGATGAGCGATGGACGTTACAACCATGGTGGTGGGGGACAGAGAGATTAGAGATATATGGTGGATCCCGCTAGTCGAGAGGCCAGGGTGGTTTTGATGGGAACTAGAGAAACTAAAAGACGATCTGCTTATGAAAATAAACATAAACATAAACTAAACTTAAAAAAATAAACTAAAATAAAAACCTAAACTAAAATAAATAAACTAAACTAAAAAATCAACCTAAATAAAAATAAATAAAATAAACCAAAATAAATAAAAAAAATAAATTAAATAAACTAAATAAACCAAATCTACTAGTTTACTAAATTAAAAAACCCTAAACCCTAAACCCTAAAACTAGCAAACCCTAACTCTAAACCCTAAACTTAAATAAAATAAACCTAAAATAAAATTAATTTAAAATAAAAACCTAAACATAAACAATAAACCTATAAATAAATAAAAATAAAACATAAACTCTAAATTTAAAAAAAAACTAAACCTAAAATAAAAAAATAAACTTAAACCTAAAATAAAATAAAGTAAACTAAAATAAAACTAAACCTAAACCTAAATAAATAAAATAAAATACACTAAATAAACCTAAACTTAAACTAAAATAAAACCCTAAAATAAACCTAAAATAAAAGCAACTATGCTAAGATAAAATAAAATAAAACTAAAATAAAAAATAAAAAAATAAATAAAAGATAAAACTAAACTAAAAATAAACCTAAAATAAATAAACTAATCCACATAAAATAAAATTAAACCTTGTAAAATACATTTAAATAAATATAAACTAAGTAAATAAATGAGCTAAACCTGGTTTGCTTGATTTAAAAGAACTGACCTAGGCCATCCTAAACTCTAGGCCCTGACCTGACAAGTCTGATAAATCTTGAGCTGGGCCTAGTCCTGAGCCCTAAACCTATCCCAGGCTCTGACCACAACACTAAACCCAGGCCCACAGGCCCTGGGCTCTCCACCCCCACTGGGCCCTGGGCCTGAGCCACAGTCTGATCTACTCTAGGCTGATCTCACCCAGGCTCCCCAAGGCTCTGATCAGGTTTAAGGCCCTACCCAAATCTGATCCTAAACCTACAGGCCCTTGAACAGAGGCCTACCTAGGCTAAACCCTGGGCCCCACTGACCTGGGCCCTAAGACTAAGGCATGAGGCCTAAAACAAATAAACTACTACTAAATAACCTAAAATATAAATAAACCTAAAAAGATAAAATAAATAATCTTAAAAAACTAAAACCTAAAAGAATAAATGAAAATAAAATAAATAAAATAAAATAAATAAAACCTAAACTAAACTAAAAATAACAAACCTAAATAAAATAAAATAAAATAAACTTAGAATAAAATAAAATAAACTAAAACCTAAACATAAATAAACTTAAATAAAATAAATAAATATGAATCTAAAATAAAATAAATAAACTTAAACTAAACTAAAATAAATAAAATAAACCTTTAAAAAACACTAAAATAAAATAAAATAAAACTAAATAAAAAAAATAAACATAATCCTAAAATAAAACCAAAATAAATTAAAATAAAACCTAAACCCTAAACTAAATGAAACCTAAACCTAAAATAAACAAAATAAAATAAACCTAAACCTATCTTGGATAAATTAAACTAAAATAAATAAACCTAAACTTAAACAAAATAACTAAACTAAATAAATACAATAAATTAAATGTAAACAAACTAAAAAAAAAAATAAACACAAAATAAACCTAAAATAAACTAAAACCTAAACTAAATCTAAATAAAAATCAAACTAAACCTAAAATAAAATAAAATAAAACTAAACTAAAAATAAACTTAAACTAAACATAACATAACATTAAACTAGATAAAACCTAAACTAAAATATAACCTAAATAAAATAAAACAAGATATAAATAAAAATAAACCTATAAAATGTTAAAAATATGATAAATAAAAATAATAAACAAACATGTGGGTTTGCTTTTTTTTTTAAAACCCTAAACCTAACCACCCTACCAACATTAAACCCTGACACACCCTGACCTGGACTTTCTGACACTGGGCCACTGACTGACCCAAAGCCCAGGCCTTTACTCTAAGAATCACTAGCTGAGCCCACACTGGCCTAAATCCTGACCCACTGAGCCCTGGCAGGCCCTGACCCCTGGGCCTTAAACCCTAAATAACATAAAATAAATAAATAAAACTAAATAAATTAAACTAAATAATAAACCTAAAATAAATAAAATAAAATGTGTAAACCTAAACCTAAAATAAAATAAATAAACCTAAAATAAATGAAATCGAGCTACCAAATAATAAAATAAACTAAACAAAATAAAATAAACTAAAATAAACCTAAACTTAAACTAAAAATAAAACTTAAAATAAATCTAAAAACCAACCTAATTCTAAGAAAATAAAATAAAAGTGAACTAAGCCTAAAAAAAATAAATACAAAAAAATAAAATAAAGCTAAACTAAAACTAAACCTGACCTAAACTTAAAAATAAATTAAAATAAAAAAAACTAAATAAATAAACTAAAATTAAAATTAAAATTAAACCTAAATAAATAAAATAAAATAAAACTATAAACTGGACCTACGGTTTGAATTTAAAACTTTAACCATACCCACACCTAATCTTTGGATGACTCTAAAACCCCCAGACCCTGATCCTAGGCCCTAAACCTAAAAACTCAGACCCTAAATCTTAAAACTAAACTACCTAAACCCTGAGCTAAACACTGAGCTCTAGCCTAACTCAATTAAAACAAAAACATAAAGGCCACTAATCTGACCTAGGCCTAGGCCAAATCATGAAAAATCTAACCAACTGATCCTGGCTAAACTGCTCAGGCCACTGGCAAAACACTGAGCCTGACCCTGAGCCAAGGCCCTGACCTGATCACAATCAAAAAAGGCCAAACCCTACCATCTAAAAAAACTAAAAGAAATGAATAAATAAAAGAAATAATAAATAAAATAAACCCATATATAATAATATAATAATAATAATAATAATAGTAATAATATAATAATAAACTAAAAACTAAACTTAAACTTAAAAAAATTAAATAATAAAAAATTAACTAAAATAAAATAAATATAAATTGAAACTAAACTAAAAAAAATAAAACAAAAATGAAATGTAAAATAAAATAAAATAAACTAAATAAAACTTAAACTTAAAAATAAGCAAAATAAATAAAATAAAATAATCTTTAAATTAAAAAAAAATCCTAAACCTAAAATAATATAATAAATGAATAAGATAAACCTAAAACTAAACTAAAATAAATTAAACCTAGTAAACTAAACTGAACCTAAGCTAAAATAAACATAATTATACTAAAATAAACCTAAACTATAAAAATAAACTTAAAATCTTAAAATAAAACCTAAACCTAAACCTAAAAAATAAAATAAAATTAAACTCAACTAAAAATAAACTAAACCTAAATAAATAAATAAAACCTAAACTAAAATAAAACCTATAAATGATAAACTAAGTAAAAATAAAATTAAATAAAATAAAATAATAAACTCAAGATGAGTAAATAAATTCAACCTGGGTTTGTTTTAAGAAAACCCCCTACCAACCCACTCCTACCTCCTAAACCTGCACCCCTATGCCATCCTGGGCCTACCTAAATCCTAATCTCCCTAAACCCTAAACCCTTACTAAACCACACCCTAAACCTAAACCTCCCCCTTAAACCAACTCAAGCATAAACCCTAAACCCTATAACCCTAAACCCTAAACCCTAAACCCTAAAACCTACAACCCTAAAACCTAAACCCTAAATTAACTCTAAACCTTAATCACTAAACTAACCCTAAACCCTAAACCCTAAGAATGGGTAGAACCTTGACAACAGGAACATCATCATCAACTAGGCTCAGTCTAGATCTAGCGATGGAGGCGAAGGTAGAGGCAGCGATTATCGTAATGGTGGTTGGCGATCTCAAGGTGTTGATGGATATGGAGGTGGTGGTCAGAGCAGTGGTGGTTATGGAGGAGAAAGGAGCAATGGAGGCTACAACCATGATAATGGTGGAGGGAGATTGGGGATGATGAGGATCCTTCTGATGGCAGTTAATGGGAACTAGAGAGAAGAGCGATTGATCTACTACTTATGGAATTGTGTCTTTATAGTAGAGATGGTTCTACTTATATTGGGTTTTTAATTTACTGTATGGGTGCTCATTTTTTATCTATGTCATCGCTTGTTTCTTAGAAAACTTAGGGTGCTACTTGGTTCATAAAATTTAAATTAAGAAATGTTGAATTTGAATTTATTCTTTGTTAAAAAAAACCTTAAACCCAAAACCCTAAAACACCCTAAACCCTAAACTTAAACCTAAAGCTAAACCCTAAACCATAAACTTAAACCAGACCCTAAACTCAAAACCTTAAACCCTAAACTAAATCCTAAACCCCTAAACCCTAAACCTAAACCTAAACTAAACCTAAACCCTAAACCCTAAATAAACCTAAACCCTACACCCTAAAACCTAAAATACTAAACCCTAAAATCCTAAAATCTAAACAAACCCTATACCCTAAAACATTAAATCTTAAACCTTAAAACCTACAACCTTAAACACTAAACCCTAAACCCCAAACCCTAAATTATAAACCCCAAACCGTGAACCCTAAACCCTAAACTCTAAACCCTGAACTTACCCTATACCTTAAACTAACCCTAAACCCTAAACCCTAAACTAACCCTAAACCCTAAACTTAAATAAAGATGTCATTAAGAATAGATCTAAAGAATGAACTAATCCTAACATAGTTATGGCAGCTAAAGAAAATGTATTCAATGGACTTTCCCTTGACTATTAGAGATTTGAATACTCTAAACCCTAACCGTAATTCATATTATAATACCATATATTATAGTATAATGTAGCATCATATATTTGAGCATGCAGTGATGTGTTTTTAGATGTTATAAGATGTTTTGAAATGTTTTAGTATATTTAGGTATTGTTCCCTATTATTTATATTAATATAAATCATAAAAATATTGATTTAATAAATCAGATGATGAAATTTGTTAAACTTGAAGTGGGAATTAGTTGTAGTACCAAAGGTGTGCTACACCACTTATACTATAAAAAGTAAGATTTTATGTTCAAAATAAATATTATATGTTGTAGCATAATATAACATCACATATCACAATATATTGTTCTACGCATTTTAAATTCTTTTAGTATTTTGCATTCATGCAGTCGAGCCTACACTAGCATTATTTATAAAAAGGTTGATTTAGACTTTAAAATGGTGGAATTTGGCCAAATTCATAATAGGTAGAGCATGGCATCATAATATATTATTTTAAATTAAAATATGTAGGTGATACGACTAAAATATATAGTTTTTAATTATTTTGACTAATTTTATGATTTTTTTATCTTAAGCAATCCCTTGTGATGTGATATGCAATATAATATAATATAATATGTTATAGTGTATTATAATATAGAATGTCATAACATAGTGTAGCATCATGCATTATATAGCATACTATTGTGCTACTTATTGTTTAGCATATTTTAGTTTGTTATAGTATGATATAGTAGAGTTTGTACTTGTATTATTCATAAAAATACTAATTTATAGGCTGAGATGATGGGATTTGGCCAAATTTAAGGTAAGCTTTAGGGAACATCATTGGGGGTGGGCTATGGTGTGTCATTTAATGAAAAGAATGGAATTTTGCATCCAAAATAAATATTCATTTTTCAACCAAATTTTAAAAAAAATTTTCTTAAAGTGATTCATTGTAAGGTGTAATGTAAGATAATATATTATATGAAAGCATATAAAA
Organism: Cymbidium sinense; assembly: GCA_021442155.1. Taxonomy (NCBI): domain Eukaryota; kingdom Viridiplantae; phylum Streptophyta; class Magnoliopsida; order Asparagales; family Orchidaceae; genus Cymbidium; species Cymbidium sinense. The sequence goes on along the minus strand of CM038214.1, from coordinate 269,761,038 downwards.
ATATAATGTACATAACAATATAACTTCACATATATATAAATATGGTGGTGTTTTACTAAATGTTATTGCACATTTTAGTATGTTTTACTTTTGTTATAATACATTGGGTCAAAACTCACAAAAATGTTAATTTTTAAGGTTAAGATGGAAGAATTTGGCCAAATTCACGACACACACTAAGAAGCAACACCAAAATTATGCTATTTTATACCATTTCTAATAGAAAATAAATAATTTTACATCCAAAATGAACATTATTCATATTTTGAGAAAATTTTGTTATTAGTTACTTTTACGTGATTCTAATGAGGTGTAATGTTGGACAATATATTATATTATAGAAAATTATAATATAACATCATATATTATAGTATAATATAGTGTGTTAATTCAAATTATAATATGTTTAGCGTGATATTGTATAGTTAGTTTGAGCTTGCACCATCACAAATCATAAAATGGTTATTATAATGTTAAGATGATGTAATTTGAAGGAATACATTGTTAGGCATTTTATTGAAGTATTAAAGGTCTGCATAAGAGAAGAAATAAGATTTGATGAGCATTTCATGTCAAGGATATGGAGGGAGATCTGCTAGGGGATCACACATGCATTGGACATGACATGTGAGGGGTCTTTATCAAGGGCATAAAAGAAGAAAATTTGCTATGGATAATTTGATTGATTATATGATTTATGGAAAGAAGACCTGTTGGGGATAAGAATCTATAATCCACCATGGATTAAGATCGAATCAACTTTATTTTATTTTATTTTAATTGATGTGGAGGTACATCTGCTAGGGCTCTAGTCTGCTAGGGATCGGGTATATGAACCTTCCACTAGAGAAGCAGGTTTGGGCTAGCCACTTTTGATTAGGATTTGAGTTTGATTTCATAGATTTGTTTAGGAATGTATCTGCTAGGAATAAGAGTTTGGTTGGATTTCTTTGACTTAGACTCTACTGGGGGAGTTGGCTTAATTTGGCTCCACTGGGAAGGTTGGTTTTGATTTTGATTTGTTTGCTTGACTTGTTTATATATGATTTGGGGCTCCACTAGGGAGACAGGTATGATTTAAATCCATTGAGAATAATTAGATCAGTTTAATTTAATTTGAGTTAATGTATGGATCCCATTGTGTGATGAATCCACTTAGAAGAGGCTATATCAGCCTTGACCTACCATAGGTTTACAAATCCAATAGGATAGCCCAGTTGCAAAGTAGAGCTAGCCAACCTAAGGGGTTGCCTTTTGGTATGCAACGACTATTCTAGAAAGAAGGCATAATAGACTTACATCTTCTAAAATGAAGAACAACCGTTGAAGTGACCTATTGGATGCACAACAAATCTCACCTGACTTAGGGTGATTACTGAGTGAATGTCGCTGGGGACTTATGTCAACTTAAAAGTACTCAGGATTAATTTTATCTTAATTTCATGTGATTTGGTATGATTTGTTTGGTTTAGTTTGATTTTGAATTCAGGGCATATCTGCTGGGGATGTGAGCTCGGTCAAATTTGATTGAGTTAATTTGTGGACCAAGTTGGTGTGTGATGGACCCACTGAGAAGGGGCTATATCGGACTTTCCCTATCTCAAATTTACAAATCCAAAGGGATAGTCTACTGGTCGTGGGGTAGAGCTAGCGAACCTAAGAGGTTGCCTTTGCCTGTGCAATGACTATGCTTGGAAGAAGGCATAGCAGACTTACATCTTCTAAAGCAAGGAATAACCCCTAGGGTGACCTGTTGATAGCATAATAAATAGAACCCGACTTAGGGGAGACTATTGAGTGAATGTCGCTGAGGACTTACATCAACTCAAGAGTAATCAGGCGATCCTATAGGGAGTTTTGCTAACACTGCCCTAAAGATAGGATGCCTGCATGGGAAGATATACTTCTAGGGGTGTCCTCCTAATCCCCAAGTGAATATATATTTTTTATATGTTTATGGACCTATTAGTGTAGAGGGACCACCAGAAAGGGCTATGTCTATCTTGACCTATCTTAGATTTACTAGACCAAGGGAGAATCTGCACATCCACAAGATGGATTCTCCAAACACAGGGGTGATTATAAGGAAAAGGGAACTTTCCAATCCAATAGTAACCCGGGTAGTGTCTAAATAGGGTTGCAAAGGACGTAATCCAGATATAGTGTCCAAAAGAGAGGTGCTGCTATGGGTATTATCCTAAGCCCTATAAAAGAAAACCTATAGGTGTATAATGGCCAACTCATGGAGAAAACATAGTAGATTTACAACTGACATGAGTGGTGTATCCTAAGGTGCGACAACCAGCCAACCTAAAGTGTATTCATCAACATGAGTGGTGTATCCATTACCATTATGAGAACCAACCAACCTAAGGTGCCCATAGGTGTGCAACAATCAATCTAGAAAGAAAGCGTGTAGCCTTACAAGTTTCTTAGCATAACTGAACATCGAGACAGTCTATCATCAGCGGGATAGATGCTATTTGACCTAGAGTGACTACTAAGTAGGGAGCCGGGAGGAAGGATTGGACCCAGACTTGAAGTAGTCAGGAGGGAAGGAGCTACTATGGGACTTATCCTAAACCTCAAATATACCCGACCTAATCAATGTATGAAAGCTAATCCAAGAAGAAAGTGTATCAGACTCACATTATCTTAAATGAAGCCAACATGAAGTAGCTTACTGGCCACGTAATAAGGCCTACCAAACTAATAAGGCTCTCATTGGTGTGCAATGGCCAAATAAGGAAGAAAATTGTAGCAGGCTTACATCCTCCAAAGCAAGAAGACCATTAGGGTGACACACTCATAGGGTAGCATGTTAGCTTGACCTAGAGCAGCTACTGAGTGACTGTCATTGGGGGTGTTATCTCAACTCAAAGTAGCCCAAGATAAAAGATATGTATTTATTTGATATGTTTGTGTGTAGTTTGTGTTTATGTTGTGTTGATGAAGGATAGGACACCGCTCGAGTTCATTACACCTACCCTAAACACATCGTTGAGGATTCAAAAATAAGAATACTTTCAATATTGAAGAGATTAAATTTGAAATGGAATTTTCACTGATGATAATTATTTTCAAACATGATTTATAATATTTCTTTAAGTAGATCCCGTTGATTGGAAGCATTGGGCACTCTCCCTTATGATTAATAAGCTGATAAGATCCTCCTTGGTAGGCCTTCTCTATGGAAAAAGGGCCTTCCCAAGTGGGTTCAAACTTGCCTCTCATCTTACGATGGGCAACAATCAGTCTCCTCAAAATTAAAATAAGCTCTCCTACTTGAAAAGCTTTAGGATGGACCAACTTGTGAGCTGGAATCATTTTAGCTTTGTACAACTTGAGATTTTGGCATGCTCATAGGCATCTCTCCTCCAATATTTTGATCTCTTCTAACCAAAACTTTATGTTATACTCTATTGTGATCTTGTTACCCCCCAACTATCCTTAGTGATGGGAGTGGGACTTCTAATGGTAGAATGGCTTACCCATAAAGAAAAGGAGTAGAATGAGTTGGAGTTCTATATATGTGTTGCGGTCCCATAAGGCTTCAACTAATTGCATATGCCACTATCTCTTATTATTGATGAGTATTTTCTTTAGTATTTGGATGAGAGTTTTAGTTAAGGCTTCTACTAAGATATTTTCCCTTTAGTAGCTGTTGGTAGAATATCTCCAATCTATGCTGTGACTCCGAGTAAATTTGTTGATCTCGGTGCTCTTGAATGCAGTATCATTATCAAATATAATTTTTTGAGGCACTCCAAACCTATGTATGATATGGTTCCTAAAAATGTGGAGAACATGCTAAGTTGTGACCTCTTTGAGTGAAATTGCCTTCACCCATTTGGAAAAGTAGTCAGTAGTAGCTAAGATGAATTGATGACCCTTGAAAGAAGGAGGATCAATCAGACCCACTATGTCAATACCCCAACACTTTAATGGCCATGAGGCCAATATAGGATGTAGAATGTTGGGCAGTTGGAGTAGGACCACCACATGTATTTGACATTGGGGCATCACCTAGCCATATCCATGCAATCTTTGATCATTGTAGGCTAGTAATATCCTAGTCTCTTCATCTTGTCTTTCATCTTCAGACTAGATTGGTTAGCTCCACATAATCTTGAGTATACCTTAGCAACGATCTTACAGGATTCATGCTTGTATAAATAACATAACCACATATGTTCGAAAGATCACCGATACAAGGCACCATCCACAAGAGTGTAGGAAAGTGCTCTCTACTTCATCTGATGGGTTTGAGACTTCTCTTGAGATAGTTTGCCTTTATTTAGGTAATCCATGAATGGTTGCTTCTAATCTAACACCTCATCCTTCTTGGCAATGGCAACCTCCCCTTCAAGAGAGTATTTTTTTGATGAGTTCAATATCAATAATGGATAAGACTTGTCTATTTTAGACCTTTATTGATATGGACTCATCCTTAGAACATGCCAACTCCTTGGCAAGGTTGGCTAAAGCATATGCTATGACATTCTCTCCTCGAGGAATCTTATAAATGGTAACCTCTAAGATTTGGGCCAAAAACTCTATAGTGTACTTGTGGTAGTGATGGAGCTTGGGATTTATAACCTTATAGGACCTAGCTATTTGGTTGATAACTAGCTAAAAATCCCTAAAGATGTTGATGTACTGGATGCTTAGAGTAACAGCTAACTCCATATCAGCAATCATAGCCACATATTCAGCTTCGTTGTTGGTATAAGGATTGGATAGATGATATGAGAATCTCATCACATCGTGGTCTGAAGTTAAGAGAACTATTTCTACCTCTACCTTTCCTAGAATAGTAGATTATGGTTCTTCTCCTCTTTGAGAGGAAGTCGCACCATCAAAGTACATCTCCTAGCGGTGAATGTTAGTATCCCCTATGTTCATGATTTGTTCATTAGGGAGATCATCACTAAGCAGAGAGTCAGCAGGAAGTGGATGTGCTGCTAAAAATTTTGCTAGGGCTTCACCTTTCACCGCATTGATGGGTACAAAGATAATTTCAAACTACAAGAGGATCATGGAATGTCATTTCAACCATCCGCATAGCATCGATCATGTAATGTGATAATATAATGGGTTGATCCTAGAGATTAAGTTCACCTTATGAGGAAGCATGTAGTGATGTAACTTTAGGATGCAAAGGTTAAAGCTAAGAAATGCTTCTCAATGGGTTGATAATTAGCCTCACAAGGGCATTAGATTATGGTGGTAGTAGAGTGCATTTTCCATCCCTTCATCATTGCTTTGGGCCAACAACTCCAAGGGAGTCATTTAATGAGTGTAATGTATGAGTGGCTTGCCTAAGACAGGGATTGCTAGAACTGTCGATGTCATCAAGTAATGCTTGATGTTTTTGAAGGCATGCTCACACATGTCATTGCACTTGAACTTGGCATCCTTTTTGATAGGTATGGAGAATGGCTAAATTCTTCCTGATAGGTTGGATATAAAGCATCTTAGATACGCCAACCACCCTTGGAATGATCTGAGTTGAGTTAAAATTTTAGGGGGTGCCATTTCTAATATCACCTTGATCTTCTCTGGATCGATTTCGATTCCCTGGTGCCGGATAATAAACCCAAGGAATCTCCTTGAAGCTACTTTGAATGCACACTTTAGGGGGTTCATTTTGAGGTTAAATTGTCTTACTATTCAAAAACTACTTTAAGTCAAAGAGATGGTCTTCCTTTTCTCTACTTTCGATGATTGACATGATGATGAAAGAATGAGTTGAAGATTGAATTTAGTCATCGTTGGTATATAACATCATCATTTTTAAGGATGAAAGGAATGACTTTATAATAATAAATTCTAATTGGGGATCTAAAGTAGTGCTTATTTCATCTACAGGAACTATCTTTATTTAGTTATATCCATATGAGCTATCCATGAAAGAGAAGACTACAAGAGATGAGACAATGTCCACCATATATGACTTTGGTAGAGTAAGTTCATCTTTTGTACATGCCTTATTTAAATCCCTAAAATCAATGCATAGGTGAATTTGTCCATTCTTTTCTTAATTAGGATGATGCTGCCTAACTAGGTAGGGTATTTTTCTTCCTAGATGAAGCTAACATCGATCAATTTCTTGACTCCAGAAATGACCTATTGTTCTATGTCTAATCGCATGCATTTAGGAGCTTGCTTGATAGGGTTAGTAATAGGCTCTATTGCTAGTTTATGGACCGCTACATCAGGAGCCAATCTAGGCATCTCTTCATAACTCCATGGAAAGTTGTCCTTAAGCTCAATTAATAGCCTAACTAAGTCATTGGCTTCAATTTCATTCAATAAAGAACTGATGTATGTCGGGTATGGATCCTCTTCAGTTCCAAAGTTGATTTCCTTGAGCTCATCGATGGTTGATTTGATCTCTTCTTTGAACTCTGGTGATGCATCTTTGACATCAAAATCATCTAAATCATTTAATGTTTCTAAGCACAGCTCCTCATATAAGTTAATGTGATTTGAAAAGAACTTATCAATTCCAAATGAATGGTGATGATTTAGTAGTAATCGTCACCATCGATTGGACCCACTGTACTGAATCTTAGTCCTGATCTTGATTGAGAGCTTTTGCATTTATTCTTACATATTCTTTTGAAGTAGTCTGACCTGCGCTTTGACTAAGTATGTGGGATTAACCCTTTCTTTATTAAAATATGAACATAAGGCAAGTATCAATCAAAAGGTGATTCTATTGAATCTTTATATGAATCATCCTCAAGTTCTACATCAACTTCTTTATTTTTAAGGTTTAGGTTTAAGTTTATGTTTATTTTTCAGTTTAGTTTTATTTTTATTATATATTTCAAGTTTTAGTTTTATTTTTTTTTTTTATTTTTAGGTTTAGGTTTAGGTTTTTTTTTTTAGGTTTAGGCTTCAGGTTTTTATTTTTGGTTTATTTTTAGGTTTTATTTTTTAGTTTAGGTTTAGGTTAATTTTTAGTTTATTTTATTTTATTTTGTTTAGGGTTTAGGTTTAGTTTATTTTAGGCTTAGGTTTAGGTTTTACTTTAGGTTTAGGTTTATTTTATTTTGTTTATTTTAGGTTTAGGGTTTAGGTTTTTTATTTATTTTAGGTTTTATTTTTAAGTTTATTTTTTAGTATTACAATTTATTTTATTTTATTTTAGATTAGTTTTTATTTTTTATTTTATTTTATTTTTTATTTTTTTGTTTAGGTTTAGGTTTAGGTTTTGGATTTAGCTTATTTTTTATTTTATTTTGGTTTAAGTTTTATTTATATATTTTATGTTTAGGTTTTATTTAGTTTAGGATTAGGTTTTTTTCTTTTTAGGGTTTAGGGTTTAGGGTTTAGGGTTTAGGGTTTAGGGTTTAGGGTTTAAGTTTTAAGGTTTAGGGTTTAGAGTTTTAGGGTTTAGGGTTTAGGGTTTAGGGTTTAGGTTTTAAGTTTAGGGTTCAAGTTTTAGTTTAGAGTTTAGAATTTTAGTTTTTTTATTTATTAATATATATCAAATTCAGATTCAATATTTCTTCTTTTCTATTTCATCAACCAAGTAACACACCAAGTTTTCTAAGACACAAGTGATGACATAGATCAAAAATCAGCATGCATTGAGCAAATCAATAACAATAGATAACTAAAATCATCTCTGCTATAAAGACACAATTCCATAAGCAGTAAATCATATCGATCGTTCTTCAGTTTCTCCAGTTCCCATCAGAACCCCCTAGCCTCTTTAGGTCCACCATCATATCCTCGATCTCTCCCTCAGCCACGATGGTAACCTTAGCTCTCTCACCTCCATAACCACCACTCTGACCACCACCTCCATATCCAACGGTTCTAGATCCCCACCACTATGATAGCGCCTCCACATTTGGCTCATCTAGGGGGGTTGATGGTGATGTTCCTACTGTCAAAGTTCTACTCATTCATAGGGTTTAGGTTTAGGTTTAGGTTTATTAGGTTTTAGGGTTTATGTTTATTTTTTAATTTAATTAGTTACTTTAGGTTTAGGTTTAGGGTTAGGGGTTAGGCTTTAGGGTTTACTGTTTAGGGTTTTAGGGTTTATGATTTTAGGGTTTATGGTCTAGGGTTTAGGGTTAGGGTTTAGGTTGTAGGTTTAGGTTTTAGGGTTTAGGGTTTAGAGTTAGAGATATTTATTTTTTTTTATTTTTAAAAAATTAACTAAACTGGTAGGTTTAGGTTTATTTAGTTTATTTTTATTTATTTTAGTTTATTTTTAATTTTATTTAATTTGGTTTATTTATTTTAAGTTTATTTATTTTAGCTAAGGTTTTATATTTTAGTTTATTATTTAGGTTTAGGTTTAGGTTTAAGTTTATTTTTTAGTTTAGTTTTACTTTTATTTTATTTTTTAGGTTTAGGTTTTATTTTTTATTTTAGGTTTATGTTTAGGTTTTCATTTTATTTTTTTAGGTTTATGATTTAGGTTTTTATTTTAGGTTTACTTTTAGGTTTTATTTTAGTTTAGGTTTTATTTTAGTTTATTTTATTTTATTTATTTTAGGTTTAGATTTAGGTCTAGGTTTTCTTTATTTTTGCTTAGTATATTTTAGTTTAGGTTTAGTTTTATTTTATTTTTATTTTAGGTTTAGGGTTTCTATTTTTTTAATATTTATTTTTAGGTTTATTTTTTAGGTATAGATTTTTATTTTATTTTTATTTTATTTTATTTTAGGTTTATTTTATTTTTATTTTAGGTTTCATTTTTTTTAGGTTTCTTATTTTTTTTAGTTTAGTTGAGGTTTTTATTTATTTTATTTTAGTTTAGTTTTTATTTTTTATTTTATTTTCTTTTTATGTTTAGGTTTTAGTTTATTTTTTATATTATTTTATTTTTTTATTTTATTTTGATTTAAGTTTTTTTATTTATTTATTTTTAGGTTTAATTTAGTTTAGGTTTAGGTTTTTAGCTTTTTTGGGTTTAGGGTTTCGGGTTTGCTTAGGGTTTAATGTTTAGGGTTTAGGGTTTAGGGTTCAGGGTTTATGGTTTAGGGTTTAGGGCTTTAGGGTTTAGGGTTTATCCTTTAGGGCTTTTATGATTTAGGGTTTATGGTTTAGGGTTTATATTTTGGGTTTAGTGTTCAGGTTTTAGTTTAGGGTTTAAGGTTTATGTTTTTTTTTAACAAAAAATAAATTCAGATTCAACATTTCTTCTTTTCAATTTCATTAACAAAGTAACCCACTAAGTTTTCTAAGACACAAGTGATGATATAAATCAAAATAGTAGCAAATCAAAACCCTAGATGACTAGAACCATCTCTATTGTAAAGGCATAGTTCCATAAGCGAGATTGACATCCTTTAGTTCTCTAGTTCCCATCAACCTAGCCTCTAGTAGCGGGATCCACCATCATATCGATCTCTCTCTCTACCACCGTGTAACCTCGTCACTCCATCCAAAACCAATGCTCACCACCACCTCATATCCACCCACCAGAGCCCCCACCATCACTACAATAACCTACCTTCACCTCCATATATAAGCGAGCTGGTTGATGGTGATGTTCTTCCTCAAGGTTTTGCCCATTCTTAGGGTTTAGGTTTATTAGGTTTTAGGTTTAGATTTATAATTTAATTTATTTAGTTACTTTAGGTTTAGGTTTAGGGTTTAGGGTTTAATTTAGGGTTTATGCTTTTAGGGTTTAGGGTTTAGGGTTAGGGGTTAGGGTGTACGGTTTAAGAGTTTTTAGGTTTTAGGGTTCAGGGTTTACGGTTTAGGGTTTAGGATTTAGGGTTTAAAGTTTTTTCTTTTTAAATTAAGTAAATCGGTAGGTTTTGGTTTATTTAGTATATTTTTTACTTATTCTAGTTTACTTTATTTTTAATTTTTATTTAAGTTTATTTTTTATTTTTTTCTAGTTTAGTTTATTTATTTTAGGTTTATTAATTTTAGTTTAGTTTTTTTTAGTTTATTTTTTAGGTTTAGGTTTAGATTTAGGTTTATTTTTTAGGTGAGATTTATTTTTGGTTTATTTTTTAAATTTTGGTTTTATTTTTTATTTTAAGGTTTAGGCTTTAGTTTTTATTTTATTTTTTTGGGTTTAAGTTTTAGGTTTTTATTTTAGGTTTATTTTTTAGGTTTTATTTTACAATTTAGGTTTAGGTTAATTTTTAGTTTATTTTATTTTATTTAGTTTAGGTTTAGGTTTAGGTTTAGTTTATTTTAGGTTTAACTTTAGGTTTTATTTATTTGAGTACAGTTTATTTTTGTTTAGGTTTAGGTTTACTTTATTTTTATTTTAGGTTTAGGTTTTTTTTTTAGTTTAGGGTTTATGTTTCAATTTTTTTTATTTTAGGTTTTATTTAGTTTATCTTTTAAGTTTAGGTTTTATTTTGTTTTATTATATTTTAATCTAGGTTTATTTTATTTTAATTTTACAGTTTTATTTTATTTAGGTTTTATTTTAGGTTTATTTTATTTTTTAGTTCAATTTAGGTTTTTTTATTCTATTTTCATTAAATTTAATTATATATTTATGTTTAGGTTTAGGTTTTTATTTTATTTATTTATTTATTTTATTTAGGTTTAGGTTTTTTATTTATTTTATTTTTAGGTTTTATTTAATTTAGGTTTGGGTTTTTAAGTTTTTTAGATTTTGGGTTTATAGTTTGTGGTTTTAGGGTTAGGGTTAAGTGTTTAGGGTTAGGGTTTAGGGTTTAGGGTTTTTACAGTTTAAGTTTTAGGGTTTAGGGTTTAGGGTTAGCTTAGGGTTTAAGGTTAGTTTAGGATTTAGGTTTAGGGTTTAGGCTTTGAGGTTTAGGGCTTTTAGGGTTTAGGGGTTTGGGTTTTATGGTTTATGGTTTAGGGTTTAGGGTTTATGGTTTATGGATATGGTTAGGGGTTAGGGTTTATGATTTAGGGTTTAGAGTTTAAGGATTAGGTTTAGTTTAGGGTTTAAGGTTTAGGGTTTCTGATTTTTTTTTAACAGAGAAAAAATTTAGATTCAACATTTCTTCTTTTCAATTTCATCAACCAAGTAACACACCAAGTTTTCTAAGACACAAGTAAGGACATAGATAAAAAATGAGCATGCATAGAGAAAATTAAAATCCTTAGATAACTAGAGCCATCCCTACTGTAAAGACACAGATCCATAAGCAACAGAATTGATCAACCATTCTTCAATTTCTCCAATTCCCATCCAGACCACCCCTGCCACTCGAGTAGCAGGATCCACGATCATATGCTAGATCTCTCCTTCTACGATGACCACGGCTGTAACCTTCATCGCTCCTCTCACCTCCATAACCACCACTCTTTCGACCACCAACTCCATATCCACCAGCACCTACAGATCCCCCACCACCACTGCGATAATCATTGCCTTCGCATTCACCTCCACCGCAAGATCTAGACTAAGCCTAGTTGATGGTGATGTTCCTACCGTCAAGGTTCTACCCATTCTTAGGGTTTAGGTTTAGGTTTAGGTTTATTATGTTTTAGGGTTTAGGTTTATTTTTTAATTTATTTAGTTACTTTAGGTTTAGGTTTAGGGTCTGGGGTTCAGGGTTTGGGGTTTAGAGTTTAGGGTTTAGGCTTTATAGTTTAGGGCTCAAAGTTTGGGGTTTAGAGTTAGTTTACAGTTTAGGCTTTAAGGTTTAGGGGTTAGGGTTTAGGGTTTAGGGTTTAGGGTTTAGGGTTTAGGATTTAGGGTTTAAGATTTTTTTTAAAAAAAAAATTAAGTAAAATGGTAGGTTTTAGTTTATTTAGTATATTTAGTTTATTTTTTATGTATTTTAATTTACTTCTTTTTTTATTTTTGTTTAGGTTTATTTTTTATTTTTATTTAGTTTAGCATATTTATTTTAGGTTTTTTATTTTAGTTTAGTTCTTAAGTTTAGGTTTAAGTTTAAGTTTATTTTTCAGTTGAGGTTTATTTTTATTTTATTTTATTTTTTAGGTTTAGGTGTTATTTTTTATTTTTAAGTTTAGGTTTAGGTTTTATTTAATTTTTTAGGTTTATATAGGTTTTATTTTAAGTTTATTTTAGGTTTAATTTTAGTTTAGGTTTAGGTTTACTTTTAGTTTATTTTATTTTATTTAATTTAGGTTTAAGTTTAGGTTTTATTTATTTTAGGTTTTATTTTTTTTAGTTTACTTTATTTAAGTTTAGGTTTAAGTTATTTTATTTCGTTAATTTTATTTTTATGTTAGGTTTAGGTTTTCTTTTAGTTTAGGGTTTAGGTTTTATTTTTTATTTTTTATGTTTTATTTCTAGGTTTGTTTTTTAGGTTTAGGTTTTTATTTAGTTTTTATTATAAGTTATTTTATTTTTATTTTACGTTGAGTTTTTTTATTTTATTTAGGTTTTATGTTTATTTTATTTTTTTAGTTTAGTTTATTTATTTTATTTTAGTTTATTTTATGTATTTATTTTATATTATTTTTAGGTTTATGTTTAGGTTTTAGATAAGGTTTTTATTTTATTTTATTTTGTTTTTTTATTTCTTTAGGTTTAGGTTTTTTATTTAATTTATTTTTAGGATTTATTTAGTTTAGGTTTAGGTTTTTAAGTTTTTAGGATTAAGGTTTAGGGTTTAGGGTTTAGGGTTTAGGATTTAGGGTATAGGGTTTTATTGTTTATGGTTTTAAGGTATAGGGTGTAGGGTTTAGGGTTAGGGTTTAGGGTTTTGGGTTTTAGGGTTTAGGGTTTAGGGTTTAACGTTTAGGGTTTAGGGTTTAGGGTTTTGATTTAGGGGTTTAGTTTTAGGGTTTACTATTTAGGGTTAAGGTTTTTTTTTATTTTTTTGAATTTTTTTAAATTAAGTATAGTGGTAGGTTTAGGTTTATTTTATTTATTTTTGGTTTATTTTAGTTTTTTATTTTTTATTTTAATTTCAGTTTAAGTTTATTTTTAAAGGTTTTATTTACTTTTATTTTATTTTATTTTATTTTAGGTTTATATTATTTTATTTTAGGTTTAATTTTTTATTTATTATTTTTTTGCTTAGTTTAGGTTTATTTAATTTAGTTTATTTTAGTTTTATTTTTATTTTATTTTCTTTTAGGTTTATGTTTATGTTTTTATTTTATTTTAATTTTTAATTTTATTTTATTTATGGTTTTTTTATTTAATTTATTTTTACATTTTATTTAGTTGAGGTTTAGGTTTTTAGCTTTTTAGGGTTTTGGGTTTAAGGCTTAGGGTTTAGGGTTAGTTTTGGATTTATGGTTTAGTGTTTAGGGTTTGGGGTTTAGGGTTTAGGGATTAGGGTTCAGGTTTTTGGGTTTTAGGGTTTGGTGTTTAGGGTTGTAGGTTTTTATGGTTTAGGGTTTAAGGTTTAGGGTTTAGGGTTTAGGGTTTAAGCTTTAGGATTTAGTATTTTTGGTTTAGGGTTTTAGGTTTTAGGGTTTAGGGTTGTAGGTTTAGGGTTAGTTTTAGTGTTTAGGGCTTATGGTTTAGGGTAAAGGTTTTTTTATTTTTATTTTTTTTTTATTTAGGGTCGTAGGTTTAGGGTTGTCAGTTTAGTGTTAATTTTGGGGTTTAGGGTTTAGGATTTAGGGTTTAGGGTTTAGGGTGTAGGGTTTAGAGTTTTTTTAAAATTAACAAAACTGGTAGGTTTATGTTTATTTAATATATTTGGTTTATTTATTATTTGTTTTAGTTTAATTTATTTTTTTATTTTAATTTAGGTTTATTTTTTATTTTTATTTAGTTAGTTTATTTATTTTAAGTTTATTTATTTTTGTTTAAGTTTTTTATTTTAGTTTATTTTTTAAGTTTATGTTTTGGTTTCTATTTTATTTTTTTAGGTTAAGGTTTTAGGTTTTTATTTTAAGTTTATTTTTAGGTTTTATTTTATACTTTAGGTTTATTTTTGGTTTATTTTATTTTATTTAGTTTAGGGTTTAGGTTTAGTTTATTTTCAGTTTAGGTTTAGGTTTTATTTATTTTATTTTTGTTTATTTTAATTTAGTCTTAGGTTTATTTATTTTGTTTATTTTAAGTTTAGTTTTTTTGTTAGTTTATGGTTTAGGTTTTTTATTTATTTTGTAGGTTTTATTTTTTGGTTTATTTTTTAGGTTTAGGCTTTTATTTAGTTTTATTTTATTTTATTTTATTTTATATTTATTTTTATTTAGTTTTAATTTTATTTAGGTTTTTTATTTTTAGGGTTATTTTATTTTTTAGTTTAGTTTAGATTTTTATTTATTTTATTTTAGTTTAGTATTTATTTTGTATGTTTCTTTATTTTTAGGTTTAGGTTTAGGTTTAGGTTTTAGTTTAGGTTTTTATTTTATTTTATTATTTTATTTTATTTAGCTTTTGTTTTTCATTTGTTTATTTTGGTTTTAGGTTTTATTTAGTTTAGGTTTAGGTGTTTATGTTTTTTGGATTTAGGTTTAGGGTTTAGGGTTGTAGGTTTCAGGGTTTAAGATTTTTTTAAACTAAAAAGAATTTATTGCTCAAAAAGAAAAAAAATAAGAGTCCTTATTAGAGACTAAACTCAAAAAGAAAAAAACTACTACTCAAATGAGCTATGAGAGAATCTTAAAGAGTTTAGTCCCTAAACTAATACATTAAAGAGGAATAAAGAAAAAATGAGGAAAAAATAAAAAAAGCGAAGCAAAAGGCAAAAAAGGGGAAGAATCCACGGAGGTTCAGAAGAACCTCCAAAGAGACGAAGGACCAATGGAAAATTAGCCAAGAAGCCAATAATCTAGCTAGCAAGAAAACACATAGAAAAAGCTGAACCAACATAGATAAAACTAGCCATAAGCAAACACCTCCCAAGGATAAGAGATATGATTTCCAAGAAGCTTTATAACGAGTAACCCTCGCCAAATGAGGAGGGGCATAAATCAGAACACTTTTTTTCCTTTTTCTTCTTGTAAACAATTTTATAACCATTCCCTTTCTCCAAAAAATCTTCATGCAAAAATGAATCAGTGTTGTTATAAAAGGCATGGGGATCAGCAGAAGCTATCAAATTTGAAGAAGAGCATTCAGAAACATCCACGTCATTAGATAATGGAAAATAAAATATAGTATGCATTTCATAATCAGAAGTGATATAAAGGAGCAGAAAAAGCTTTATTATGAAGGAAATTATTAAAATTTTCACCTTCCAACAAAATATGAAGAGTATCCTCCCTGTCTTCATTCATAAAAGAATCAAGAGAAGCAAAATCTAGATTTTCAGTTCAAACTTCATGTAAGGGATTAAAATAAGATTCCAATCCCTTAGAAACACATAGCATATTACAAAAATCTTGAATAGAATTACCAGCGGTAGAAAAACCATCATTTTAAATTGAAATAGAACTATTAACAATGAGAGAATTGTCACAGCTATCTAAATCTTATTTTTTAAAAGAAGGATCACCAATATTAAAATGATTATTAGGACCAAAAGTTAAAATATTAGAAATAAGAACAATCTTTTCACCATTCTCAATCAAAGAAGGCAAGTAATATTCTCTTTCCCATGATCTAAAGCGGCATAGAGAAAGAGAAACAACATCCAATTGATTGGAAAAACTGGTGTTAGCATCAATAATATTCAAACCATCAACATGAAAGGACTTATGCACAACATCCAAACCAATACAATCATTAACCACAACCTCTAAAGTCTTCCCTTAATAGAATCATCAAAATAAACACTTAGAGCATGATTATTAGTTAAAACTTTTTCAGAAACATCAAAATTACTTTGTGCATTAGACGAATGATTAATAGGTAAATCTTTTTTTAGAAGATTTAGAAATCTAGTTTTGCAAAACATTATAATTTTGAAAATTAGATTTCTCTTTATCCAACTTGAGAGAATCATCAATTTTTTCAAAAATCGAATTCTTACTGGTGATTTTCTTCCTAAGAGAGGGATGTGCAATAATACATTCAGAAATTTCATGCCCATGAATCATACAATTTGGAAAAACTGGGAAAGTTCTCAAAAATAACTTTGTGAAAATAACCGCAATTCTGCGAACCCAACCAAATTTCTTTTAGAATTTTTTAGTAATATCAATCTCTACAAAAATTCTAGCAACATACAGTCTAGAAAAAGTAGCTGTTGCTTGATCAACTTGCAAAGGCCGACCAAAATTTGACCCAATAGCATAAAGAATATGATGATTAAATAGATGAATCGACAAGTTAGGAATAGAAATCCAAATGGGAACAATAAGAGACTCTTCATTAACATCAAACATAGGCGTCCACTTCAGAATACACATTTGACAATTAAAAATATAGCAAGAATGCCTATAAAAAATTATTTTGTAATCAAGATCATTAGAAAGTTTAATCAGAACATGCCTCGCATCAATCAACCCAATAGAAAAAGAACCAGATAAATTTAAGCTGTGAAAAAAAAGAACGAATATCTTCCATATTAGGCTGTTTGATGGAAAACTTTCCAATCAAAGAAAAAATAAGAGGCTCAGCTAATATTTCAATATCTGCATCTGAAATCATAATCATCAGAGCACCTTTAAACACCATATGAACCAAATTCAGAAGAGGCTCAGTGGAAGAGTTCTTACTAGCTAAAGCATCTTTGAAAGATTTAGTAGAAACAGCTAATATAGAGGTATGATTACCCAAAAACTCTGATGCCCTAGTGGATCCATCAGCTCATGGGATTTACCCCATGGATTGGAAGAAGTCAACGACATGAGTCATGGAGTTGTGACCAAAATTGGTCGAGATCAGCCTATGGTTGATAGTCTAAAGGGAATTCAAGAGAAAAACATGTTCAAACACTCACCAAGTAAGGACAACAACATATGAGGAATCCCGAAATCGCTAGAGTGTTAGGCGAAGGGGGGTTTCTGGTTTAGTTTTTTTTTAGCTTTTTTATTTAATTTTTAGTTTTTTTTAGTTTTTTTTTAATTTTTTTAATTTTTTAATTTTTTATCATTTTAGTTTTTTATTTTTTTTAATTATTTTATTTATTTTATTTCATTTTTAGGGTTTAGGGTTTAGGTTTTAGGGTTATTTTATTTTTTACTTTAGGTTTAGTTTTTATTTTATTTAGGCTTTTATTTTATAGTTTAGTTTAGATTTTTATTTATTTTATTTCATTTTAGTTTTTTTTAGGTTTAGATTTAGGTTTAGGTTTTAGTTTATGTTCTTATTTTATTTTATTATTTTATTTTAGTTTGTTTTAGGTTTTTTATTTATTTTATTTTTTAGGTTTTATTTAGTTTAGGTTTAGGTTTTTAGCTTTTTAGGGTTTAGGGTTTAGGGTTTAGGGTTTCTCTTTTAGGGTTTATGGTTTGGCATTTAGGGTTTTAGGTTTAGGGTTTAGGGTTTAGGTTTTAGGGTTTAGGGTTTAGGGTTTATGGTTTAGGGTTTTATGGTTTAGGGTTTAGGGTTTATGGTTTGGGTTTAGAATTTTTGGTTGTATTTTTTAACAGAGAACAAATTCAAATTCAACATTTCTTCTTTTCGATTTCATCAACCAAGTAACACACCAAGTTTTATAAGAGACAAGCGACAACATAGATAATAAATGAGCACACATAGAGCAAATCAAAAACCCTAGATAACTAGAACCATATCCGATTTAAAGACACAATTCCATAACCAGAAGATCGAGTTGGCCGTTCTTCAGTTTCTTTTGTTCCCATCAGAACCACCTTGGCCTCCTGAGTAGCAGGATCCACCATCATATCCCCAATCTCTCCCTTTGCCACCACCACAGTTGTAACCTCCATCACTCCTCCTACTTCCATAACCATTATTGTTACGACCACCACCTCCCTATCCACCAACACCTCCAGATCCCCCACCACCATGTGAATGCACCTCTTGACCCGGATCTAGACTTAGCCTGGTTGATAGTGATTTTCCTTCCATCAAGGTTTTGCCCATTCTTAGGGTTTAGGTTTATGTTTAGGTTTATTAGGGTTTAGTGTTTAGGTTTTATTTTTTATTTATTTTTAGGTTTATTTTTAGGTTTAAGTTTTATTTAGTTTTTATTTTATTTTATTTTCAATTTATTTTAGTTTTATTTTATTTATATTTTACATTTAGTTTTTATTTTATTTATGTTTTTTATTCTTAAGTTTATTTTATTTTTAGTTTGGTTTAGGTTTTTATTTATTTTATTTTATTTTATTTTATTTAGTTTATTTTATTTTATTTTTTGGTTTAGGTTTAGGTTTTAGTTTAGGTTTTTATTTTATTTTATTTTATTTTATTTTTTTTGGTTTTTATTTATTAATTTTATTTTTAATTTTTATTTAGTTTAGGTTTAGGTCTTTAGGTTTTTAATGTTTAGGGTTTAGGGCTTAGAGTTTAGGGTTTAGGGTTTAGGGTTTAGGGTTTTAGGGTTTAGGGTTTAGTTTTAGGATAGGCAAGGCTTTTAGCATGAGTTTTAGAGTTTAGGGTTATCTTAGTGTAGAGTTTGTTTAGGGGTTTAAGGTTTAAGGTTTAAGGTTTAGGGTTTTAGGGTTTTATTGTTAGTTTAGTGTGTTTTGTTTAGGGTTTAGCATTTATAGAGGGTTTAGGTTAGGTTAGGGTTAGTTTAGGTTTAGGGTTTAGGTTTTAGGTTAATATAGGGTTTAAGGTTAACAGCTTTAGGGTTAGTTTAAGGTTTAGGGTTTAAGGATTTTGGGGTTTAGGATTTAGTGTTGGTTTATGGTTTAAGATTTAGTGTTTGTTTGGGGTTTAGGGTATAAGGTTTAGGTTAGGATTAGGGTTTAGGATTTTTGAGGAAAAGTTAGAATTTTATTACCATAAAATATACAATGTCATTAAAAGAGATAAAGCTCAATTCTACCCCATTCACAAAAAAACCTAAAAAGCTAAACCCTTATCTAAGTACATTAGAAGAAGAAAAGAAAACAATGGTGAGTAACATCAACTAAAATCCACAACTAAAAAGCAAGAGAGCAAAATGACACATTCAAACAAAATAAAGCATGAAAACAGAGAAAGGTTGAGTCAGCAGTAGTTCATGATTCCTTTAAAAAAGAAAGATAAGCAAGCTCAATAGCAACAACAGTAGGGATGACTGAGAAATGACCAGGCCTTCGGTAAAGTTTCAACCTATTAAAGAATTCTGTAAAAAACACTACCAAGGAAAATGTCATAGCTAAAAGGATAAGGATAAAGAGAGCAAAAGGAGAGAGCTGAGAAAGAAAAGGCTCTGGCTAAGTTAAGATCATCTCAAGGGGCAACAATGCATAAGAGCATCCAAACTTCATAAGAAGCGTTACAATCATATGTAAAGCTACAAACCAAAGAGAGGAGGTGAGTAACATCAAAGCTATCATAGCCAACATACCTGATAGTAGCAACCATCTAAGGCAAGTAGTCCATAGTGATACAGTACTGCACCAAACAAATAGATAAAACAACCAGCCAATAGCCATTCAGTAGCCAACCCACCAACAAAAATCCACAATAGGCCAATCACATAAAGCCAACAACATAGAAGTTACAACAGGATCATTGGCCAAGCTAATGAAACCAAGTAGTAACCCACATACCTTAACAAAAGACAACACACGGAAAAAAGGCGACCAACCACCATAAACTAAAATCCCAATTCAAGGATCAACAAAGGTTCGGTCAACAAAAAAGGTTACGGCAAATTGGCCAAGAAGAAGAAAAACAACAAAAAAGAAATAAACCAAAATTCCAAGGACAAGTAAAAGTCCTCCTACCAAAGCAGTTAAGTAAAACATCCATAAGGCAGCCATCAAAGAACAACACATAATTAGTAACCAACAAAGGAAAGATCCCCATCAGCCAAGCAAAAGCATAAAAACCATCAAAACACCACACAATAGAGAAATAATCAACCAGTCTAACCACCCAACATAGCCTCCTAGCCAACCACCACAGTAGCAGAAAACCCAAGTGAATGTAAAGACCAATAGTATCCATCAAAGCAAAATCACCCAAGATAGCCACAAAAATAACAACCACCAAAAAGCCCTAACCTACCCAACCCAAAATAATAACCAAACCCAAAGCTGCTGCATCCAAGAGAGAAAGTCTAAAATAAAAGGAGGACAAAACCAAAACCAAAAGAAACAAAATAGAATTAGTAAAACTGACCACCAAGCCCCAGTCAACAAGATAGAAAGTAATAACCACCCCCCCCATTCCAAAGTGAAGCCATAACTAAACCACCAGCGTTCCCTAAATATGTCACCAACAAAATAGGAAAAATAGCCAAAATAACAGCCAACTAATAGAACCTAACCAAAACTAACTTGACCGATAACAAAATCACCCATTCAACAACCACAGCAGCAGATCCAAAATAGGTAAGTGAGCAACCAGCCCTAAAATGAGGCAAAACCCATACAGGAGGAAAAACCAATAGTATATAAAGTGACAACCCAATAAGAGGTTATCAAAAACAACCAAGGAAAAAATGTGTTAAAAATAAAACCAGCTAGACAGCAGCCACCAGGCCAAAAAAAAAAAAAATGAAATCAACCTAGGTTATAATGATAATAACCACTAGAGAGTAAACACTAGGCTAACCCAAAAGTAAAAGGTCAAAATAACAACCAGCACTAGACAAAGAGTGAAAATAAGTAAATAACCACAACCTAAAGAGGGTTGAACAAAGGGAACAAAACAAAAGCATAAAAAAAGCCAACATAAAAGAAACCAAGCCAAATTATATTACGAGATAAGACAATCCAATATTATTTAGATTAACCAAGCCTCTTAATAGTTTAGGCAACATTTGGTTGTCAAATAAAGTGAACTTAGTTTAGTTGGCACCTAAATTAGCGAAGAAATTAGAACAAGCATTACTTTCATGAAGGATGTGGGAAATTTTAAAATAAATGTGAGAAAGAAGATTTTTTGTATGATTAAGGAGATAAAATAATTCAACATTCCCATTTCTATGGAAATTAAGCATGTACCAAGAAGTAAGAGAGCATCAACTTCAATCCAGATGTCGAGAAAACACAATTCAAATAAATTTCAAGAGTTTTACTAATAGCCATAAGCTCAACAAAAATAATAGAACAGGCTTTGAGAGGATAGGCAAAAGCACAAATGACAGTACCTTTAGAATCCCTAAGGATACCACCAAAACCATATTTATTAGAAGCTAAATAACCATCAGTATTTACTTTAATCAAGTTGTCTATAGGTTTGATCCAATGGATAATCCTAGCACCTTTATAAGGGTCCAAGCTAGGTAGAATGATATGTAATTTTTTAGCTACAAATTTGTAGCCTCTAAAATAAATGTTACTAATAAGATTGGCATTAAACAGAGCATGAATTTTTTTCTTTAGTTCTAGCCGAGATCCTTTTATGGTTCATAGGAGTGCCATGAGATTTAGCATCATTTCTATCCATCCAGATGAACGGAAGAGAGTAAGAGCAATTAAAACTTTGATATGACCTTTCATAATTTTTTTGAAACAAACATCAAGAAGTTGATATAAAGAAAGAGAACCATGAAAAGGGTTGGAATTAAATAAATCATCATACCAAAGCCATAATTTAGAAGCAATAGCACCATTAACAATAACATGATTTACATTTTCAATATGAAAGCAACAATAACATTTTGATGGTAATTAAAACCCTTTAGTCCAGAGCAAAGTGTTAATAAGAATAATGTTATTCAAAACCCTCCAAGCTAAAATCGAATAGGAAATAGGAATGATATTGTTCTAAAGTTTAATAAAGACATTGGAGGAGTTTTGCTTATCTCCAATAAAATTCCAAACCTCTTTAAGAACAAAATCACCATTATAAGAAAGCTTAAAAAGAATTTGATCAGGTTTGTTAGAAGAAATGAGGATATTTCTTAAATTGTCAAAAAGAGAAACATGGATATAATTCTCAAGTTTACTTTCATTCTAATTGGTGTCAAGCAGAAAAGAGTTAACTTTGATAGCAGCTGTAGAGTGAGTGGATAAAAGGGTGTCAATGGAGCCGTTGCCAGCCCAATTGTCTTGTCGAAAGAAAGAAGTACCCGAATGAATACCCCAATATATTAAAGATTCAATAACCCATATAAGAGAGCAAAGCCTTTTCCAAACCAGAGAGTCACCAACTTTATAAGCGCAGATAAAAGGGTGTTTACCTTGGTAATATTTTTACATCATAAAATTAGCTCAAAGGCTATCATTCTTTCTAAAATTCCACTTCATGAATGAATAGGTTTGCAACCTAGAGCACCTTCACCCAAAGGACAACAACATTTAGGCCAACATGTCCAATGCATTCTTTTGGTAGAGTTATTGGAGCCCAAAGAAAATTTATTAAGCAAGTGATTAATTCTGATGAGAGTGGCATTAGTGGGATAATAGTTTAAATGAAATAAAGAGGCATTGAATTGAGAGTGCTTTTAGAAATAGTGAGCCTGCCACCAAAGGAAAGTAAATGGAATTCCCAAATGAAAATTTTATTTAAAATTTTTTGAATTAACTCATCAAAGAGATGGTATCATTTTGGGCCTTTAAAGAGAGGAGCACCCATGTACTTTAGTAAGTGTTGATGCTTAAAATTAGTGATATGCAGATTTAATTGATTTTATGATTGGATATGAGAGGAAGTGATAAAATAGCTTTTGTTATCATTGATAGAAAGGCTACTTTCTCTTCCAAATTTATTTAGAAAATACTTGAGATGCTTGATATGATGAATAAAAGCATTGCAAAAAATAATGAAATCATCTGCAATGCTTAAATGGAAAATAAGAAGACCACCAATAGTTCTATATTACATACAAAGATTGTTAAAGAATAAATCATTGATTCTCCTAGATAAGTACTCAACAACGATAATAAATAAAGGAGGAGATAAAGGATCCCCTTGTCTTAAGCCATGGGAAGAGAGAAGAAACACAAGGCTTCCCCCTAAGAAAAATTGAAAACCAAGCATTATTAATACAATTTTTAATAAAATAACTAAATTTATCAAAACCCAGAATATGGAAAGAAAGTCCCAAGAAATCAAAGGCTTTGATAATATCTTATTGGTATCAAGATCATGAATTAATTCTTGGGCCAGTAAAATATTATTAGAAATTGATCTACCTCTAATAAAATTAGTTGGTTGAGAAAGATAATTTTATTAAGTAAAGGACTAAGCCTATTAGTTATAATTTTAGAAATCAGCTTATGAAAAAGGTGCAAAGACTAATAGGTCTAAAATCACTCCAATAGTCCATATTTTCTTTCTTAAGTATAAGAATGATAGAAGTACTAGAAAAATATCTAGGAAAAGGATTACCATTAAAAAATCAATCAATCAAATCATTTTTAATGATAAACAAATATTTTTGAAAAAATTGAGTAGTGAAACCCTCCGAACTAGTAAAAAAATCTATATTCATGCTATTAAGGTCTTTAAAAATTTCATCTTCATTAGACATGATGGTAAGCTAAATCATCACCATCATTTGTAATAATAGAAAGAATCAAATTCGATTTAGAAATAGCTTCATAAGATCAACTCTTATTAAGAATATTTCTAAAGTAATTAATAACCGATTCCTTAATATCATTAATCTGTGTAATCCTAACACCATTATCGTCTTTAGTTTTTTGAATATTATTTAAAGCTCTATTTTTATTAACTAAAGCATGGAAATACCTAGTATTCCTATCACCATATGCAATATTCTTACTAGCAGCTTTTTGGTACAAGTAAGTCCCTTCCATATTTTGGAAGTTAACAAGTTTGTCTTTCGCCTTAGCGAAGTCATTAATCTTAGAAGGATAAAACATAACAGATACTTCAAGATCATAAACCAATGTTTCCATATGTTTAATATTAGCAAAAAGGATTTTAAAATAATTCTTATTCCACCAACCCAAATTTTGTTCAAGTCTTTTAAGTTTAAACCAAAGTCTATTCATCCCCATAATCAAATTATCAAGATGTAAAGGGGCTTTCCAATTATTAGCCACAACATCAAGAAAATTGATATACTGAATCCACATGTTTTGAAATCTAAAAAAAAGAGGATTTATGTAATCTATTAGAATTATCTTTAATAGAAACCAAATGAGGAGCATGATCAGACAAGGTTCTCTTAAATGATCAACAGAAGTAATAGGGCATTGAGTAATCTAGTGAGCATTAAAAAGAATTGGGTCCAACCTTTGCCAAAGTCTATAGTTTTTCCAAGTATAATTAGAACTCATAAAGCCAATATCAATCAAATTATAATCAAGGATCATATTGGAAAAATCTTTCATAGAATGAATATTATATTGGGACCACTTCATTGAAGAGAATAAAATAGTGTGAAATCACCACCCACAAAGGTTTGTTGATTGAGGTAGAAAAATTCCTCAAATTATCCCAAGAAGATTTCTACGGATCTATAATGTATGCATAAACAAAAGAGCCCAAAACACAATAGTCACCATAAGAAATTTGAGCATTGAGAACTTGTTAAAAATCATCAATAATTGAAACCTCAATAAAATTATTCCAAAAACACCAAATTTTATTACTAACATTAGAGAAAAATTTATTGAAGCGGATCATTCTAGCAACATTGTTAATTTAATTAGCATGAATAAGAGGCTCCAGAATAATAAGTAAATAAATATTATGATTGTGACAAAGATTTCTAATATGATTACTAATAGAGAGGTCATCCTCTAACATTCAAACAGAAAATTAAACATAAGTAAAATAAATAGGGGCTAAGCAAGGTTAATTAAGAGAGGTGAGAGGCTAGATCTAGTGTTTTGGACAATTTTGGAGAGTAATTTTAACACTTTTTTTTTTTTTAGCATGATAAGTTTGAAAACCATTTTCTTTTCCCTAGAGTCATCATCCAGTAAGATTTAGTAACATTGGTCACAAATTTAGAGAATTTTCTCTGTTTGGAGGAGAGTTCACCCTCTTCCAAATCCATATTAAGTTGAAAAGTAGGATTAACATGAATATCAAGATTAGAAATGAGAGATGGTGATGATTTAGAACCATTTAAAGCACAAGTACTTAAATCTGGACCAGAAATGTTCTTAGCATGCTCGACATCATTTCAATCCTCATTAAAAGCTTCATTTCAATCGATCAAAGTCGACATAAATGATGAAATAGAATCAGAGAAAACATAATCGTCTTCCAAAAACTTTGAAATTTTATTATTCTCTACATTAGAAATATTCAAATTCAAACAAGGAAAAAGAGGTAAATCATCCTTCCCATTTTGAAAATTAGCCAAATCTATATCAACAGTAGGAGCCAAACCTTGTATAACATGATTAACCCCAATATCCAAGGAATCAACCTTAATAACAACCTTCATACCATTCTTAGGATTCGAAGCCAATTTTTGAACAAAAGTAGGGATCAACTTTTATGAAGGAACAACATTCTCTTTAGGAGGATTTAATTTTTTAAAGTGGGGATGGAAAATAAAACATTCTAAATTATCATGATTATGAATTTTACAGTGGGAATAAAAAATTGGAAGGTTCTCCAATTCAACCTTTAAGGAATTCCCATATTTTTTTAGAGCCTATCCAAACTTCCTAAGGGTATTTTTTAGTTATGTCTAACTCCATGAAGATCTGAGCCATGGAAGGGTGAAATCGCTTAGTGGTCACTTGGTTGTGTTGCAAGGGCCGACCGAATAAAGCTCAGATAGCAAAAAGCACATGATGGGTAACAAAATGAATGCACATATTAAGAAGAGATAACCACACAGGGACATTAGGAGATTCTCTTATAATGTCAAAAAGGGCTGACCACTTCAACAAATACATTTGATAATTAAAGATGAAATAAGAATGGCACAAAAAAACCTATGAATAATCCAGATCATTAGAAAGTTCAATCAGGATATGCCCAGGTTCAATAAGACCAATCAAGAAAGAATCTGTAAGCTTGAGATTATGGAAAAAAAGGATCTTATCCAAATTTGGATGACAGCAAATTTATCGATAAGAGAAAATTCAAATGGTTTTGCCAACCTTTCAACATCCACATCAGAGCACATTACGATAAACAAACCTCTAAAAGACATCAAAATGAGATTAAATGAATGAATAGAGGAAAAAAGTCTTATTAGATAGTGCTTCCTTAAAAGATTTAGTATAAGAAGCAGCATTAGGGCCGCTAAGCCCCAAAGTGTCAAATGCCCTAGCCGAAGCATCCATAATCTGAGGTGGATCCCAAGTAATAAAAATCACAAGAGCCATGGTTTTGCCAACTTTTCAATATCCAAATCAGAGCACATTATTGTCGATAAACCTCAAAAAGACATCAAAATGACAGTAACTGAGTCAACAAAGGGATAAGTTTTACCAGAGAGCACTTCCTTAAAAGATTTAGTATAAGAAGCAGCATTAGGGTTGCCAAGCCCTAAAATATCAGATGCCCTAGCGAAAGCATCCATAATTTGAGGTGGAGCCTAAGCAATAGAACTCACTATAGCCATGGTCAATGATGAAGCATCACGCAAATGGCGAGATGCCATTCAAGCCTTTGAATTTGATCAAAGCAAGGACAAAATAGAATCCCCGGTGAGGATGCCACCAGAGGATTCAAAATCGCAAAGAATGAGAGAGGAACGTAGGGGGGGGTGGGTTTTGAGTTTAGGGTTTAAGGTTTAAGGTTTATGTTTAGTTAGTTTAGAGTTTTAGTTTTAGTTTAGGGTTAGGGTTTAGGTTTAGTTTGGGGTTTAGGTTTATGTAGGTTTAGGGTTTAGTGGTTTAGGGTTGTAGGTTTAGGGTGTTTGATTTTTGTTAGTTAGGGATAGATTTAGGGTTATAGTTTTATTTATTTTATTCATTTAGGTTTATTTATTTATTTTAATTAAGTAAACTCAAGTTTAGGTTTATTTAGTTTATTTTATTTATTTTAGTTTATATTATTTTTATAGATTTAGCTTTATTTATATTTAGTTTATTTATTTATTTTAGGTTTATTTATTTTATTTAGTATTTTATTTTAGTTTATTTTTTAGGTGTTTAGGTTTAATTTTAATTTAGTTTTATTTTATTTTTAGGTTAAGTTTTATTTTTTATTTTTAGGTTTAGGTTTAGGTTTTTATTTTAATTTTTTAGGTTTATTTTATTTTATTTTAGGTTTTTTTATTATATTTATGTTTTTAATTTTTAGGTTTATTTTATTTTTTTTAGTTTAGTTTCAGTTTTTATTTATTTTATTTTAGTTTTAGTTTTATTTTTATTTAGTTTATTTTAATTTAGGTTTAGGTTTATTTTATTTTTATTTTTAGTTTAGTTTAGTTTAGGTTTTCATTTATTTTAGGTTCATGTTTTTTTTTTAGTTTAGATTTTTTATTTATTTTTTAAGTTTTATTTTAGGTTTATTATTTAGGTTTATGTTTTATTTATTTTATTTTTTTTTTATTTTAGATTTATTTCATTTTAGGTTTAGTTTTTATTTTATTTATTTTTTATTTTAATTTAGTTTAGGTTTTATTTATTTATATATTTTTTATTTTTTATTTTATTTTCTTTTAGTTTTATGTTTAGGTTTAGGTTTAGGTTTTAGTTTGTGTTTTTATTTTATTTCAGTTTAATTTGGGTTTTTATATTTATTTTATTCTTAAGTTTTATTTAATTTAGGTTTAGCTTTTTAACTTTTTAGGGTTTAGGGATTTGGGTTAGTGTAAAGTTTAGGGTTTACGATTTAGGGTTTGAGGTTTAGGGTTTAGGGTTTATAGTTTAGGGTTTAGATCTTAGGGTTTAGGGTCTAGGGTTTAAGGTTTAGAGTTTTAGGGTTTGGGGTTTAGGAGGGTTTTTAGGGTTTAGGGTTTAGGATTTAGGTTTTTGGTTTAGGGTTCAAGTTTTAGTTTAGGTTTTAAGGTTTTTGGTTTTTTTAACAAAGAACAAATTTAGATTCAACACTTCTTCTTTTTAATTTCATCAACCAAGTAACACACAAAGGTTTCTAAGATAAACGTGATGACGTAGATAAAAAATGAGCACACATAGAGCAAATCAAAAACCATATATAAGTAGAACCTTCTCTACTATAAAGACACAACTCCATAAGCATAAGATAGGATCAGCCATTCTTTAGTTTCTCTAGTTCCCATCAGAACCACCCTCTCCTCTCGAGTAGTGGGATCCACCATCATATCCCTAATCTCTCTCTCTGCCACTACCACAGTTATAACCTCTGTCACCCCTCCCGCCTCCATAACCACCCCTACTCTTACCACCACCTCCATACCCACCAGCACCTCCAGGTCCCCCACCACAACTGTGACAACCGCCTCCTCCACATTCACTGCACTTGATCTGAGCCAGTTGACGATATTTGTTCAAGGTTACGCCCATTCATAGGGTTTAGGTGTAGGTTTAGGTTTATTAGGTTTTAAGGTTTAGGGTTAGGGTTAAGGGTTTAAGGTTTAGGGTTTAGGGTTTTTAGTGTTTACAGTTTAGGGTTTAACAATTAGGGTTTATTATTTTGTTTAAATTAAGTACACCTGTTGGTTTAGGATTATTTAGTTTATGTTTTATTTATTTTGGTTTATTTTCTTTTAATTTTTATTCAAGTTTATTTTTTTTATTTAATTTAGTTTATTTATTTTAAGTTTATTTATTTTAGTTTAGGTTTTTTATTTTAGTCTATTTTTAGGTTTAGGTTTAGTTTAGGTTTATTTTTTAGTACAATTTTATTTTTATTTTATTTTTAGGTTTAGGTTTTTTTTTTATTTTATTTTAGGTCCACATTTAGGTTTTTTTATTTATTTAGGTTTAGGATTTTGGTTTTTATTTTAGGATTATTTTTAGTTTTTATTTTTCAGTTTGGGTTTAGGTTTATTTTTAGTTTATTTTGTTTTATTTAATTTAGTTTTAGATTAAATTTAGTTTATTTTAGGATTAGGTTTAGGTTTTATTTATTTTAGTTTAGTTTATTTTAGCTTAGGTTTAGTTTTATTTTTTTTATTTATTTTATTTTTATTTTTGGTTTAGGTTTTTTTAGTTTAGGGTTTAGGTTTTATTTTTTATTTTAAGGTTTATTTTTCAAGTTTAGGTTTTTATTTAGTTTTTATTTTATTTTATTTTAGGCTTATTTTATTTTTATTTTATGTTTAGTTTTTATTTTATTTATGCTTTTTATTCTCAAGTTCTTTTTATTTTTTTAGTTTAATTTTAGTTTTTATTTATTTTATTTTTGTATTTTTTACTTGATTTTTTAGTTTTAGTTTAGGTTTTATTTCATTTTATTATTTTATTTGATTTAGGTTTAGTTTATTTATTTTATTTTATTTTTATATTTTATTTAGTTTTTTTTTCATGTTTTTAGGTTTTTAGGGTTTAGGGTTTGGGGTTTAGAGTTTGAGGATTGGGGTTTAGGGTTTAGGGTCTAAGGTTATAGGTTCTAGGGTTTAGGGTTTAGGGTTATGGTTTCTGTTTCAAGGTTCAGGCTTTTAGGGTTTAGGATTTAGGGTTTAGGACTAGTTTAGGGTTTAGGATGAGTTTAGGGGCTAGGTTTTAGGGTTTAAGGTTTTTTAGGGTTTAGGGATTAGGGTTTAGAGTTGTAGGTTTATGGTTAGTGGTTAATTTTATGGTTTAGGGTTTAGGGTTTATTGTTTAGAATTTATGGTTTAGGGTTTAGGGTTTTTTTTTAAATTTTGTAAACCATTAGGTTTAGGTTTATTTAGTTTATTTTTTATTTATTTCAATTTTTTTATTCTTATTTAGGTTTTTTTTATTTAGTTTAGTTTATTTATTTTAGGTTTATTTATTTCAATTTAGGTTTTTTATTTTAGTTTATTTTTTAGGTTTAGGTTTATTTTTTACTTAAGTTTCATTTTTATTTTATTGTTTAGGTTTAGGTTTTATGTTTTATTTTTAGGTTTAGGCTTAGATTTTTATTTATTTTTTTAGGTTTAGGTTTAATGTTTTTATTTTAGATTTATTTTTAGGTTTTATTTTTTAGTTTAGGTTTACATTTATTTTTAGTATATTATATTTTATATAGTTTATGTTTAGGTTTAGGTTTAGTTTATTTTAGGTTTAGGTTTAGGTTTTATTTATTTTAGTTTAGTTAATTTTAGCTTAAGTTTAGGCTTATTTTATTTTTTTATTTTATTTTTATTTTAGGTTTAGGTTTTTTTTAGTTTTGTGGTTAGGTTTTTTTTATTATTTTTTTTTAGGATTATTTTTTAGGTTTAGGTTTTTATATAGATTTTATTTTATTATATTTTAGGTTTATTTTATTCTTATTTTACATTTAGTTTTTATTTCATTTAGGTTTTTTATTCTTAGGTTTATTTTGCCTTTTAATTTAGTTTAGTTATTTTATTATTTTAATTTTTTATTTTACTTTTTATTTTATTTTATTTTTAGGATTATGTTTAGGTTTTAGTTTAGGTTTTTATGTTATTTTATTTTTTTATTTTATTTAGGTTTATGTTAATTTATTTATTTTATTACTATGTTTTATTTATTTTAGTTTAAGTTTTCAAGATTTTAGGGTATAGGGTTTAGGGTTTAGGTTTTAGGGTTTAGGGTTTAGGGTTTTAGGGTTTAGGGTTTTAGGATTTAGGGTTAAGGGTTAAGGTTTAGGGCTCAGTCTTTAGGGTTTAGTGTTTAGGCTTTAGGGTTTAGGGTTTTAAGGGTTTAGGGTTTAGGGTTAAGGGTTTAGGATTTAGGGTTTATGGTTTTTTTTTTCAATTTAAGTAAATCGGTAGGTTTAGCTTTATTTAGTTTATTTTTTATTTAATTTAGTTTATTTTATTTTTTATTTTTATTTAGTTTAGTTTTTTATTTTAGTTTTATTCATTTTAGTTTAATTTTTAGGTTTAGGTTTAGGTTTATGTTTATGTTTTAGTTGAGTTTTATTTTTATTTTATTTTTTAGGTTGAGGTTTCATTTTTTATATTTAGGTGCTAGTTTAGGTTTTTATTTCAATTTTCTTAGGCATAGGTTTTAGGTTTTTTTTGGTTTATTTTTTCATTTTTTTTTTTTAGTTTAGGTTTTGGTTTATTTTTAGTTTATTTTATTTTTTTAGTTTAGGTTTTTGTTAAGGTTTAGTTTATTTTATGATTAAGTTTAGGTTTTATTTATTTTAGTTTAGGTTTAGGTTTATTTTACTTTGTTTATTTTATTTTTATTTTAGATTTAGTTTTTTTTAGTTTAAGGTTCAGGTTTTAATTTTTATTTTTATTTTAAGATTTAATTTTTAGGTTTAAGTTTTTATTTAGTTTTTATTTTATTTTATTTTAGGTTTATTTTATTTTTATTTTACGTTTAGCTTTTATTTTATTTAGAATTTTTTACTTATGTTTATTTTATTTTTTTAGTTTAGTTTAGGTTTTTATTTATTTTATTTTAGTTCATTTTTATTATTTTATTTTATATTTAAGTTTAGGTTTAGGTTTTAGGTTAGGTTATTATTTTAATTTATTATTTTATTTTATATTAGTTTAGGTTTTTTTATTTAGTTTATTTTTATGTTTTAATTAGTTTTAGTTTAGGAGTTTAGGTTTTTAGGGTTTTTAGTTTAGGGTTTAGGGTTTAGGGTTTAGGCTTTAGTGTTTAGGATTTAGGGTTTAAGGATTTTAGGGTTTAGGGTTTAGGGTTTAGGGTTTAGGGTTAGCTTTGGGTTTAGGGTTAATTTAGGGTTTTGGGTTTATGCTTTAGGGTTTAAGGTTTTTACGATTTAGGGTTTAGGGTTTAGGGATTAGGGTTAGGGTTAGGGTTTAGGGTTTAGGGTTTAGGGTTAGTTTAGGGTTTAGGGTTTAGGTTTTGGGATTTTTTTTAAAAAAAATTAAATAAATTGGTCAGTTTAGGTTTATGTAGTTTATTTTATTTTTTTAATTTTATTTAGTTTAATTTTTATTTTTTATTTTTATTTAGTTTAGTTTTTATTTTTTATTTTTATTTATGTTTTTAGTTTATTTTATTTTATTTTATTTAGGTAATGGTTTTATTTATTTATTTTATTATTAGGTTTTATTTAGTTTAGGTTTAGGTTTTTAGATTTTTAGGATTTAGGGTTTAGGATTTAGGGTTTAGGGTTTAGGGTTTCGAGTTTAGGGTTTAGAGTTTAGGGTTTCGAGTTTAGGGTTTAGGGTTTAGGGTTGTAGGTTTTAGGGTTAGGGTTTACAATTTTTGGGCTTAGGGTTTAGGGTTTATGGTTTAGGGTTTAGGGTTTTGAGTTTTTAGGATTTAGGGTTTAGGGTTTAAGTTTTAGTTCTAAGGTTCAGGTTGTAGTCTAAGGTTTAGGGTTTTTGGTTTTTCTTTAAATAGAGAAAAAATTTAGATTTAACATTTCTTTTTTTTTATTCCATCAACCAAGTAACACACTAAGTTTTATAAAACACAAGCAATGATAGAGATAAAAAATGAGCTTGCATAGAGCAAATTAAAAACCATAGGTAACTAGAACCGTCTCTACTGTAAAGACAGTTCCATAAGTAGTAGACCAGATCAGTCGTTCTTCAATTTCTCTAATTATAACCATTGGCCTCTCAGTGGCGGGATCCACCAATCCCAATCTCTCCTCCCTCCACCACCACAACCTCCATCACTCTTCCTCCATAATAACCACTATTCGACCACCATATCCAGCACCTCGGATCCCTCACCACCACTACAATAGCGTTACCTCCATTATGAGCACGGTTGTGGTGATGTTCTTGTCATCAAGGTTCTGCCCATTCTTAAGGTTTATGTTTATTAGGTTTTAGGGTATAATTTTATTTTTTAATTTATTTAGTTACTTTAGGTTTAGGTTTAGGGTTCGGGGTTTAGGGTTAGGGTTTAGGCTTTAGGCTTTAAGGTTTAATGTTTAGGGTTTCAGGTTTTATGCCTTTAGGGTTTTAGGGTTTAAGGTTGGGGTTTATGGTTTTAGGGTTTAGGGTTTAGGGTTAGGTTTTAGGGTTTAAGGTTTAATGCTTAGGTTTTAGGGATTAGGGTTTTGATGGTTTAGGGTTTAGGGTTTAGGGTTTTTGATAGTTAAGGGTTTAGAATAGTTAGGTTTAGGATTTCTTTAGGTTTAGGGTTTTAGGGTTTAGGGTTTAGGGTTTAGTTTAGGGTTTAGGGTTTAGGGTTTTGGTTATTTAGGATTTGTGGTTTAGGTTTTAGGTTGTTTTTAGTGTTTAGGGTTTTAGGTTAGTTTTATTAGGTTTATGGTTTTAATTAAATGTAAGTTTATGTTTATTTAGTTTCTTTAATTTTTAATATTTATATTAGTTTATTTTTCTTTTTTGTTCTTATATAGGTTTATTTTTTTATTTAGTTTAGTATATTTATTATATGTTTTTTAATTTTGTTTTGGTTTTTTACTTTAGTTTATTTTATAAGTTTAGGTTTAGGTTTATGTTTATTTCTTAGTTTACTTTACTTTTTAATTTATTTTTGATGTTTAGGTTTTATTTTTTAATTTTTATTTTCATGTTTAGGTTTTTATTTTATTTTTTTAGGTTTAGGTTTTAGGTTTTTATTTTAGGTTTATTTTTAGGTTTTATTTTTTACTTTAGGTTTAAGTTTATTTTGAGTTAATTTAATTTTATTTAGTTTAGGGTTTAGGTTTAAGGTTTAGGTTTTATTTATTTTTGTTTAGTTTATTAGTTTAGGTTTACGTTTATTTTATTTGAATTTTATTTTAGGTTTAGGTTTTTTTTAGTTTAGGGTTTAGGTTTTTTTTAAAATATATTTTTAGGTTTATTTCTTAGGTTTAGGTTTTTAATTTGTTTTATTTTATTTTATTTTAGGTTTATTTTCTTTTTTATTTTACGTTTAGTTTTTATTTTATTTAGATTTTTTTATTCTTAGGGTTTTTTATTTTTTTAGATTAGTTTAGGTTTTTATTTGTTGTATTTTAGTTTTTTTTTTTTTTTTTTTAGGTTTAGGTTTAGGTTTTAGTTTAGGTTTAGGTTTTAGTTTTGGTTTTATTTATTTTATTTTATTATTTTATTTAGGTTTAGGTTTCTTTATTTATTTCATTTTTAGGTTTTATTTAGTTTAGGTTTAGGTTTTTAGGTTTTTAAAGTTTATGATGTAGGCTTTACGGTTTGCGGTTTAGGGTTTAAGGTTTTGGGTTTATGGATTAGGGTTTTAATGTTTAGAGTTTATGGTTTGGGGTTGTTGGTTCTCGGTTCAGCGTGTAGGGTTAGGATTTTTTTTTCAAATTTTTTTAATGTTTTTATCCTTTTTTAAATTAAGTAAACTAGTACATTTAGGTTTATTTAGTTTATTTTTTATTTATTTTAGTTTATTTTACTTTTTATTTTTATTTAGGTTTATTTTTATTTTATTTAGTTTAGTTTATTTATTTTAGGTTTATTTATTTTAGCTTAGGTTTTTTATTTTAGTTTATTTTTTAGGTTCAGGTTTAAGCTTAGGTTTATTTTTGAATTTAGTTTTATTTTTATTTTATTTTTTAGGTTTAGGTTTTATTTTTATATTTTTAGGTTTAGGTTTAGGTTTTTATTTTATTTTTTTAGGTTTAGGTTTTAGGTTTTTAATTTAGGTTTATTTTTACGTTTTATTTTTTAGTTTTGGTTTATGTTTATTATTAGTTATTTTATTTTATTTAGGGTTTAGGTTTAGGTTTAGGTTTAGTTTATTTTAGGTTTAGGTTTAGGTTTTATTTATTTTAGTTTAGTTTATTTTAGTTTAGGTTTAGGTTTATTTTATTTTTATTTTAGGTTTAGGTTTTATTTTTTTTAATTTAGGTTTTATTTTTTATTTATTTTTAAGTTTT
Source organism: Cymbidium sinense (assembly GCA_021442155.1). Classification (NCBI taxonomy): domain Eukaryota; kingdom Viridiplantae; phylum Streptophyta; class Magnoliopsida; order Asparagales; family Orchidaceae; genus Cymbidium; species Cymbidium sinense. Next base: position 269,726,417 of record CM038214.1, on the reverse strand, counting down.
ATTTTTAGGTTTATTTTTTAGGTTTAGGTTTTTATTTAATTTTTATTTTATTTTATATGAGTTTATTTTATTTTTATTTTAGGTTTAGTTTTTATTTTATTTAGGTTTTGTATTTTTTTTAGTTTAGTTTAGTTTTTTATTTATTTTATTTTAGTTTAGTTTTTATTTTTTTATTTTCTTTTTATGTTTAGGATTAGGTTTACGTGTAGGTTTTAGTATAGGTTTTATTTTATTTTATTTTTTATTTAGTGATTCAGAGAGGGAAACATTAAGGCCATCATTGCCAGCATACCACTTGTAGCCGATCATCCCAAGTCCATCATCTTGCAAGGCTGCAAAATCCTTCAAGCAGTAGACATAATAGCCAACCACAAAGCTACCAAAACAAATAAGCCCAATAAGGCAGAAAATCAACCAACCATTAGGGACAGCAGCAGTACAATGGGAACACCACCAAAGCCACCACCAAAGAGGAATAACAAGATCAAAGGAAGCATCATGACCTTAACAACATAAACCGAAAAACCAAGACCACAAGCAACAACAACAACAAGCCTTTATCCACTAAGTGGGGTCTACATGAATCCTTCATCTCCATTGTGTCCTTATGTGTCAAATTCTCATTTAATTCAAGTATACTAAGGTCATTTTTATACATCTTAACCAAGTCTTTTTAGGTCTACCTCACCTTTCTTAACATAAGACAAATCTAATGCATCTACTCTCTGTATCAGCGGACGTCGATGCTTTATGTGGTCAAACCATCTAATGCGACTCTCTCTAATCTTATCTACCACCAGAGCTACTCCAACTTTTTCCCGAACATACTCATTTCTCATTTTATCTCTAAGAGTTAAGCCACTCATCCACCTGAGCATCCTCATCTCTATAAGACTTAACTTAGTCTTATGCTTGTCTTTTATTGGTCAACATTCTGCACCATAAGTCATTACAAGTCTTACCACCATCTTATAAAATTTTCACTTAAGTTTAAGTGGAACTTTTCTATCACACACAGTCGGATATTCCTCCACTTCAATCTACTTGAATTCTACTAATAACATCACCATCTATTTCACCATCATTTTGAACAATAGAGCCTAAATATCAATCATTCACTCTTATTAATAACTTGTTCACCTAATGTCACAACACTACCATTAGAACTTCTACAACTAAAATTACACTCCATATATTCAGTTTTAGATCTACTTAAATGAAAACCTTTATACTCTAATATTGACCTCCATAATTCAAGCTTCTCTTGGACTCCCTCTCTAGTCTTATCAACAAGAACAATGTCATCAGCAAAAAGCATACACTAAGGTACATCTTCATCTAAATGCTTAGTAAAAACATCCATAACTAAAGCAAAAACATAAGGGCTTAAAGGTGATCATTGATGTAATCCAATTGAAATGGGAAATTATTTTGTAAAATCTCCTTGTGTTTGGTCACAAGTAACAGCCCTAGTATACATATCCTTAACGACTTGAATATAACCAATATTAACTTCTTTCTATTCTAGAACTCTCCAAAGAACATCTCTTGAAACTTTATCATAAGCTTTCTCTAAATCAATAAATATCATATGTAAATCCTCTTTATTTTTCTATACTTCTCCATCAAACCTCTTAAAAATGTATAGCATCCATAGTAGATCTACACGGCATGAAACCAAAGCGATTGTGAGAAACTTTTGTATCACATTGTAACCTATGCTCAATTACTCTCTCCCATAATTTTAATGTATGACACATTAACTTAATTCCTCTTTGCACACTCTTGTGCATGGCCTTTATTCTTAAATATAGGAACCAACAAACTCTTTCTCCACTCATCAAGCATCTTTTTAGTCTTTAAAATAACATTAAAAAGATTTGTAAGCCAAGAAATTCCTTGATCTCCTAAACATTTCCACACTTTTATTGGAATATCATCAGGTCCTACTACTTTTCCACATTTCATTTTCTTTAAAGATTCTCTAACTTCAGATTTACTAATACGATGATAAAAATAAAATTTCTATTTTTTTAGGGTATTAAGGTTGCTAAAATCAATCGTACATTTAGATCCTTCATTGAAAAGTTTATCAAAATATTTCATCCACCTATTTTCAATATCCTTTTCTAAGAAAAGCACTTTATTATCTTCATCCTTAATACACCTCACTTGAACTAGGTCTTTACTTCTCCTGTCTCTTTGATTGGCTAACTTATACATACATCTTTCACCTTCATTGGTATCTAATCTATTGTATAACTCACTAAAACCTAAATTTTTTGCATCATATATTTCTTTCTTAGAATCTCTACATGCCACTTTATAACTTTCCCAATTCTCCAAATTTTTACATCTAAACCAAGTTTTATAACAATGCTTCTTATTTCTTATCTTTTCTTGCACACTCTGACTCCACCACCAACTATTTTTATTAAAAGAAGCATGTCCTTTTGATTCTCCAAGCACATTTTTAGCAACTTGCTTAATTTCACTTGCTACTTTTCTCACATAACATTAGCTTCTTTATGAACATCCAAAATTCTAAGCTCTTGTAGTTTGCTCTTGAAAATATTTTTATTGTGTTCTTTAAGTATCCCCATCTAATCCTAGGATAATAATTTGATTTATTTTTCCTATTTCAATCTTTCATCTTAAAATCTAAAACTAATAATCGATGTTGGGTACTTAAACTTTCACTTGAAAAAACCAAGACCAAAAAGAAAAAACACAAGAGTTCATATCTTCCACAAGCAAACAGGAAAGGCAGTAAGGCTGTCACCCAAACCAAAAAAAGGGAAGTAGTAGCAGCCAAGAGAAGGGAACCATAACAAGAGCATGCCGACCAGCATGACACCAATATAGTAGGAAAGAAAGGCCAAAATAGCCACCCATCCAACCAACCCAACCAAATAGCCAACCCACCAATAACCCTGCCATACAACCACCGGTAGAAAATCCAAATCAATAAAAATACCAATAGCATCCATCATGCCAAAACCACACAAGACAACTAGGAAAATGGTAGAAGTAAACATTGGCATCCACCAAACCCAACCAAAGCAATATAAATTCTAATCCAGGTGAGGTGAATAGCCATCCAAAAACAAAATGTAGCAAAGACCAGTAAGATAGACTAAAAGCCATCCATCAAGAGTAACAACAATACAACAAGAACACCCCCAACTACAAAAAGGAAGAGAAATATCAATGAGTGCAAGTATCATAGCCACAACCAAGTTAGGCATCAATACACTAAACCAAGTCACCAGATCCCAAAGCAAAACAACAGCCACTAAAGAGCCATCAACCATCCAACCCAAAATAACAACAAAAATAAAGAAGCTATAGCCAAGAGAGGAAGACCATTATAAGAAGAGGCTGAAACCATAACCAAAAGAAAAAAAAAACCCAAACCAGCAAAACTGACCACTAAAACCAAATCCACAAAAAAGATGAAATAATAGTGAATAAATAACCTCCACCTTATGAAATCCAATCCAAAATTAGGCCGCCAACAACCCCTCTGATCTGCCACCAACAGAAGCGGATAAAGTAAAATGACCGCATATAACCAACCAACCAGACATACCAACCAACCACCATAGTAGCAGAAAATTCAACTCAGTTAAGGAAGCAACTAGCCCAGAAATACCCCATATAAAAAATAGCAAGCAAAGCCACCACCCAAATGAAAATCACAAAAAATAACCAAGAAATAATAATCACTAGGCAAAACATGACAGCTGAAAAAACCAAATCAGGAAAAGGTAGGAACAACCAGTTACCGACAGACAACTCAAAAGCAAGAGCTCAAAAATAAAACCTAGCATAGCCTTAAGAGTGAAAATAAGCAAATGGCCACAACCTAAAGAGGGTTTAACAAAGGGGAACCAAAACCAATGGCTCATAAAAAACTAATAGAAAAAACCAAGCCAAGAAAATTATAATCTAAGATAAGGTAATCCATTGTTATCTATATTGACCAAACCCCTTAAAAGTTTAGGCAAATTTTGATTATCAAATAAAGTGAAATCAGTTAAGTTGGCACCTAAAGTAGCCAAGAAATCAGCACAAGCATTACTTTCATGAAGGATATGGGAAATTTTATAACGAACTTGAGAAAGATGATTTTTAGTATGATTGAGAAGATAAAATAAATCATCATTTCCTATTCTATTACAGTTTAGCATGTCAAGAAGCAAGGGTGCATCAACTTCAATCTAGATGTTGAGGAAACCTTTATTCAAACAAATTTCAATAGCTTTATTGATAGAAATAAGCTAAGCATAAATAACAGAATGGGCTTTGAGGGGATGGGCAAAAGAATAAATGATAGTACCTTTAGAATACCTAAGAGTACCACCACAACCATATTTATTGGAAGCAACAGACTCATCAATATTCACTTTAATCAAATTTTCTTTGGGTTTGATCCAATTGATAATCCTAATTCTTTTATAAGAGTCAACATCAGGTAGAATGATACCTAATTTTTTATCCATAAATTTATAGCCTCTAAAATGAATGTTCCTATTAAGATTAGCATTAAACGAAGCATGTATTTTCTCTTTGGTTCTAACTAAGATTCTTTTATGGATCATAGGAATACCATGATATTTAGCATCATTTCTATACATCCAGATGAACAAGATAATGGTAATAGCAACAAGAACGTTGATATGACCTTTCATAGTTTTTTTGAAACAGACTTCAAGAAGTTGATATATGGAAAGAGAGCAATGAATGAAGTTGGTATTAAATAAATCATCACACCATAACCATAATTTAGAAGCAATAGCACCATTGAAAAAAACATGAATAACATCTTCAATATGGAAGCAACAATAGCACTTTGAAGGGAAATAAAACCCTTTATTCTAGAGCAAAGAGTCCATGAAAACAAAGTTATTCAAAATCCTCCAAGCTAAAACCCAATAAGAAATGGGAATGATATTGTTCCAAAGTTTATTGAAAACATTAGAGGAGTTTTGCTTATCTCTAATAAAATTCCAAACCTCTTTAAGAACAAAATCATCATTATAAGAAAGCTTATAGAGAATTTGGCCAAGTTTGTTAGAGAAAATAAGGATATTTCTAAAGTTATCTAAAAGAGAGATATGGATATAATTCTCAAGTTTGATTTCATTCCAAGTGTTATTATGCCAGAAAGAGTTTACTTTGATAGCTTCTGATAGAGTTGGTAGATAAAGGGAGTCAATAAGGCCATTGCCAATCAATGTCTTGCCAAATGAAAGAAGAAACCGAATGAATATCCCAAGATATTAAGGGTTCAGCAACCCATTTAATGGAGTAAAGCCTTTTCCAAACTGGAGAGTCACCAACTTTATAAGCATAGATAAGAGGGTGTTTACCTTGGAAATATTTTTCATCATAAAATTAGCCCAAAGGCTATAATTCTTTCTAAAATTTTACCAGAGCTTATGAGAGAAAGTAGTAATAGCTTCACGAATCGGTTTGCAATTGAGACCATCTTCACCCAACGGACAACAATTTATGCCAGGAAGTCCAATGAATTCATTCAATAAAATTATTGAATCCCCAAAAATATTTGTTAAGCAAGAGATCAATTCTGATAAGAGTAGCATTATAGGGGATAATAATTTGAATCAAATAAAGATGCATTGAATTGAGATTGCTTTTAAGAATAGTAAGCCTTCCACCAAAGGAAAGTAAATGATATTCTCAAACATAAATTTTATTTAAAATTTATTGAATTAAATCATCAAAAAGATGGAATCATTTTAGAGCTTTAAAAAAAAGGTGCACCAAAGTACTTAAGAGGAAGGTGTTGATGTTTAAAGTTAGTGGTATGCAATATTTGATTAATTTCATTATTAGAGATGCTTGAAGAAGTAATAAAATAGCTTTTGTTATCATTGATAGATAAACCACTTTCTCTACCAAATTTATTTAAAAAAATCTTGAGATTCTTGATATGATGAATAGAAGCATTGTAGAAAATAATAAAATCATTTGCAAAACTTAAATGAGAAACAGGAAGACCACTAAGAGTTCTATAATACATACTAGGATTGTTTAAGAATAGAGCATTGATGATCCTAGATAAGTACTCAACAATAATAATAAATAAGGTAGAAGAGAGAGGATCCCTTTATCTTAGGCCATGGAAAGAAGAAAAGATGCCCAAGGCTTCCCCCATTAAGCAAAATAAAAAACAAGGCATTAGTAATACAATTTTTAATAAGAAAGGTAAATTTATCAAAAAACCCAAATAAATTCAGAATATGGATAAGGAAATCCCAAGAGATATTATCAAAAGCTTTGGTAATTTCTAATTTGAATATAATGTTGCCACCTCTAGTCTTAGCATCTAAATCATGAATTAATTCTTGAGCAAGAAGAATATTATCAAAAATAGATCTACCTCTAACAAAATCAGTTTGGCTTAGAGAGATAATCCTATGAAGTAAAGGACTAAGTCTATTGGTTAGAATTTTGAAAATAAGGTTATTAAAAAAGGTGCAAAGTCTAACAGTTTTAAAATCACTCCAGTAGTCTAGATTATCTTTCTTAGGTATGAGAATAATTGAAGTGCTAGAAAAATATCTAGGAAAAGGATTACCAATAAAAAAATCAACCACAGCCTCAACCAAATCATTTTTAATAATAAACCATCATTTTTGAAAAAATTGTGTAGTGAAACCCTCCGGACCAACAATAGAATCTATGTTCATGCTATTAAGAACTTTAAAATTTTACTCTTCATTATGTACAATAGTAAGCAACTCATTGTCATTATTGTTTATAATAGAAGGAATCAAGTGTGATTTACAAATAGCTTCATAAGAACAACTCTTATTAAGCATATTTCTAAAGTAATTAATGGTCAAATGCTTAATATCATTATTCTCCATAATCCATTCCCCATTGTCATCATTAATTTTTTGAATATTATTTAAATATCTCTTTTTATTAACTAAAGCATGGAAATATCTAGAATTTTTGTCACCATTCGTAATATGTTTGCTAGCAGGTTTTTTATGGCAATAAGATTCTTCCATATATTAAAAATTAACAATTTTGTCTTTCACCTCAATCAAGTCATTAATCTTAGTAGGACCAGACATAACAGAGACCTCAAGATCATAAACAAAATTTTTCCATTGCTTTGATATTAGCAAAAAGGTTTTTAAAATAATGCTTGTTCCACCAACCTAGATTTTGTTTAAGTCTTTTAAGATTAAACCAAAATCTATTCATCCCCATAATCAAATTGTTAGAATGTAAGGGAGCTTTCCAATTATTAGCCACAATATTAAGGAAATCAATATGTTGAATCCACATGTTCTGAAATATAAAATGAAAGAAATTTTTTAATCTATTAGAGTTATCTTTAATAGAAACCAAAAAGGTGCATGATCCGATAAGGTTCTACTTAAATGATTGACAAAAGTAATAGGCCATTGAGTAATCAATTGAGTATTAAAAAGAAGCTGGTCCAACCTTTGCCAAATTCTAGAGTTTTGCCAAGTAAAATTTGAACCCTTAAAGCCAATATCAATCAAATTGGAATCAATGATCATATTGGAAAATTCTTCCCTGGAATGAATATTAGGAGAGCAACCACCTCTTCATTCAGAAGAGAATAAAATAGTGTTGAAATCCCCACCAACAAACCAAGGTTTATTGTGAGGTAGCAAAATTCCTCAAACTTTCCCAAAGAAGATTTCTACCAGATCTATTACAAGATGAATAGACAAAAGAGCCCAAAACATAATAGTCACCATAAGATTTTTTTAGCATTGACAACTTGTTGAAAATCATCAAGAATAGAAACCTCCACAAAATTATTCCAAAAACACCAAATTTTATTACTAACATTAGAGAAAAATTTATTGAAACTAATCATTCTAGCAATATGGTTAATTTTGTTTGCATGAATAAGAGGCTCCAATATTATAAGTAAAGAAATATTATGAATACGACAAAGGTTTCTAATATGATTACAAATAGAGAGGGTATCGATCCCTCTAACATTCTAAATAGGCAAAATAAAACATAAGGAAGTAAAAAAGGTGTTAAGAAAAGGTTAATTAAGAGAGGAGTGGGAGGCCACAGTAGATCTAGTGTTATTGTACCATTTGGGAGGGATGTTTTTAATAATTTTTTTTAGCATGTTATGTTCGGGAACCAATTCCTTGTCCCATAGAATCATCATCCGAGAAGGATTTAGCAACATTAGTCATAGAATTAGGGGAAGTCTCCTATATAGAAGTGAGTTCTCCTTCTTCCAAGCCATTAAAATTTATTAAAGTTAAATGAGTATCGGGTATAGCAAGCGAGGGAGCCGAAATATATTTATTAAGAAGGCAAGTGTGAACATCAAATCCTTCTTCTTCAATAGTCTGATTATTAGAGAAAACCAAATATGTTGGAGAATTTAAATCATTCTGAACTAAAGTGTAGTCAGGTTTTTCAAACTTGAGAAACCAAATCCATATTATCCGTTGAATTCAAATGATGCATAACACCGATATCCTCATTAATATTTTTAGTTAAAGCTTCATTTTCATCAATAAAAATTGGTTAGGATCTGGATCGACTTAGAAAAAGATTCATCATCCAAAGTTTAGAGATATTATTATTTTTCACATTAGAAACCTTCAATTGCAGAAGAAATAAGAGGTAAAACAACCTTATTAGAACATTCAATGAATCCTTTTTTTAATTAACTTTTGATATTTATCGATTGGTCGCTAGGGTTAGGAACAATAGTTTCCTTAATAGGAATTTTCTTTTTTAGGTGAGGATGCAGAATGAAACATTCAGAATTATTATTCTCAAGGATTTTATAATGAGAACAAAAGAGAGGGAAATTTTGAAAATAAACTTTATGCATATAACGATAATTTTTAGATCCCAATCACATTTCTTTGGGATGTTTCTTGGTAATGTCTCATTCTATAAGGATTCTTGCCACAAAAGGTCAAGATTTCATAGCCGTTGCCTGATCAATTTGCAATGGCTGACCAAATAAAGCACCCACAGTAAAAAAGAATTGATGATTAACGAAATGAATTTACATAATAGGGAGAGAAATCCAAACTAAAATGATTGGGGATTCTTCCCTAATATCAAATAGTGGAGTCCATTTCAGTAAGCTCATTTGGCAAATGAAAACAAAATAAGAATGATGAGCAATAATATGCGAGTAATCCAAATCAAAATGTGGCGAGGATTAATTTAACCAATCATAAAAGCACCCAAAAGTTTCATACCATGAAAGAAAGAGCGAATGTTTTCTAAATTAGGTCTATGAAGAGTAAACTTTTCGACCAAAGTGAATTCTAATGGCTTAGCAAGCTTTTCCACAATTAGATCAGAGCACATAACCGCATACATGCCTAAAAAAGTCAAAATAAGTTACAGGGACTCACTTGAACAACTATCCTTACCAGTGAGGACATCTTTAAATGATTTTGATGCAACCGAAGCCAAGGTAGATGATGCCCTAGTTTGAAGTTATATTATTATGTACATTATATTTTAATACACTTTCAAATATTATATTATCTTACAGCACACCTTAAAATAAATCACTTTAAGGAAAAACTTTATAAAATTTTGTTAAAAATTGAAACTTTTTTTTGAATGCAAAATTCCATTCTTTTGATTAAATGACACACCATAGCAGACCCTCAATGATATTCCCTAAAGCTTACCTTAAATTTGGCCAAATCCCATCATCTCAGCCTAAAAATCAGTATTTCTATGAATTACACCAGTACAAACTCTACTACTTCATACTATAACAAACTAAAATATGCTAGACAATAAGTAGTTATACACAATAGTATGCTATAATGCATGATGCTACACTATGTTATGACATCCTATATTATAATACACTATAACATATTATATTATATTATGTTGCATATCACATCACAAGGTATTGCTTAAGATAAAAAATCATAAAATTAGTCTAAATAATAAAATATTAAAAGTTATACACAAAGTTTAGGTTTATTTTTAGTTTATTTTATATTATTTAGTTTAGGGTTTAGGTTTAGGTTTTAGTTTTATTTATTTTAGTTTAGTTTATTTTAGTTTAGATTAGGTTTATTTTAGGTTTAGGTTTTCCTTTTAGTTTATGTTTTGGGTTTTATTTTTATTTTTTTAGGTTTTATTTTTAGGTTTATTTTTTTGGTTTAGGTTTTAATTTAGTTTTTGTTTTATTTTAGGTTTATTTTATTTTTATTTTATGTAGTTTTCATTTTATTTAGGTTTTTTATTTTTAGGCTTATTTTATTTTTTAGTTTAGTTTAGGTTTTTATTTATTTTATTTTGGTGTAGTTTTTATATTTTATTTTATTTTCTTAGGTTTTGGTTTTAGTTTAGGTTTTTATTTTATTTTATTTATTTATTTATGTTTAGGTTTTCTTATTTATTTTAATTTTAGGATTTAGTTAGTTTAGGTTAAGGTTTTTAGGGTTTAGAGTGCAGGGTTTAGTATTTTTTAGGATTTAGGGTTTAGGGTTTAGGGTTAAGTTTTATAGGTTTAGGGTTTAGGGATTATTTTTTATTTTATTTAGGTTTTATTTTTTATTTTTAGGTCTAGGTTTAGGTTTTTATTTTATTTTTTAGGTTTTTAATTTTTAGGTTTATTTTATTTTTTAGTGTAATTTAGGTTTCTATTTATTTTATTTTAGTTTAGTGTTTACTATTTATTTTATTTTATTTTATTTTTAAGTTTAGGTTTAGGTTTAAGTTTAGGTTTAGGTTTTGGTTTTAGTTTAGATTTTTATTTTATTTTATTTTATTTAGGTTTAAATTTTTTTTTTAGGTTTTATTTAGTTTAGGTTTAGGTTGTTAGGTTTTTAGGGTTTAGGATTTTGGGTTTAGGGTTTACGGTTTAAGGTTTAGGGTTTATGGTTTGGGGGTTTGGTGTTCAAGGATGTCAGTTTTAGGGTTTAGGGTTTAGGGTTTAAGGTTTAAGGTTTAGGATTTTAGGGTTTAGGGTTTAGGGTTTTAGGTTTAGGGTTTTTATGGTTTAGGGTTTAAGGTTTAGGGTTTATTTAGGGTTTAGGATTAAGGGTTTTAGTGTTTTAGGGTTTAGGGTTTAGGGTTTAAGGCTAGGGTTTAGAGTTTAGGATTTAAGGTTAGTTTAGGGTTTAAGGTTTAATGTTTAGGATTTTTTAGGGTTTAAGGTTTAGGATTTCGGGATTAGGGTTTAGGGTTTTAGGTTTAAGGTTTAGGGTTAAAGTTTTTTATTTTAATTTCTTTTTAGGTTTAAGTTTAGGATTAGGTTCTAATTTATATATTCCTTTTACTTTTTTATATTATTTTATTTTAGTTTAAGTTCTTTTATTTATTTTATTATTTGGTTATATTTAGCATATGTTTAAGTTTTTAGCATTTTAAGGTTTAGGGTTAAGGGTTTATGATTTGGGGTTTAGTGTTTAGGTTTTAGGGTTTAGGGTTTAGGGTTTTAGGTTTATGGTTTAGGTTTTAGGGTTTACGGTTTGGGTTTATGGTTTTAGTGTTTAGAGTTTAGGGTTTAGGGTTTAGGGTTTAGGGTTTTTAGGGTTTAGGGTTTAGGGTTGTTAAGGTTTAGGGTTTAAAGTTTAGTGTTTAGGGTTTAGGGTTAAGGTTTAGGATTAGCTTAGGGTTTATGGTTAGTTTAGGGTTTAGGGTTTACAGTTTTGGGTTTAGGCTTTAGGTTTTAGGGTTTATGGCTTAGGGTTTATGGGTTTGATTTTAGGGTTTAGGGTTTATGGGTTTTAGGTGTAGGTTTAGGTTTTTATTTTATTTTTTTAGGTTTAAGTTTAGGTTTTAGGTTTTTAATTTAGGTTTATTTTTAGGTTTTATTTTTTTAGCTTTGTTTTAGATTTATTTTTAGCTTATTCTATTTTATTTAGTTTAGGGTTTAAGTCTAATTTATTTTAGGTTTAGGTTTAGGTTTTTGTTTAGATTTCTATTGTATTTTATTATTTTATTTTTTTTGGTTTAGGCTTTTTTAGTTATTTTATTTTTTAGGTTTTGTTTAATTTAGGTTAAGGTTTTTAGGATTTAGGGTTTAAGGTTTAGTATTTTTAAGGGTTTGGGGTTTAAGGTTTAGTGTTATAGGTTTAGGGTCTAGGGTTTAGGGTTAGTTCTATGGTTTAGGGTTTAGGGTTTTGGGTTTAGGGTTTAGGGTTTATGGTTTATTTTTTATTTTTAGGTTTAGGTTTATTTTTTATTTTTAGGTTTAGGTTTAGGTTTTTATTTTATGTTGTTAGGTTTAAGTTTTAGGTTTATTTTATTTTGTTTTATGTTTAGTTATTATTTTTATTTAGGTTTTTTATTTTTATGTTTATTTTATTTTTTTTTAGTTTAGTTTAGGTTTTTATTTATTTTCTTTTAGTTTAGTTTTTATTTATTTTATTTTATTTTATTTTTAGGTTTAAGTTTAGGTTTAAGTTTAAGTTTTAGTTTAGGTTTTTATTATATTCTATTTTTTATTTAGATTTAAATTTATTTCATTTATTTTATTTTTAGGTATTATTTAGTTTAGGATTAGGTTTTTAGGGTTTGGGGTTTAGGGTTTAGGGTTTTGGGTTTTGGGTTTGGCGTTTAGGGTTTAGATACTAGGGTTATACATTTTTGTGTTTAGGGTTTAAGGTTTAGGGTTTAGGGTTTTAGGGTTTTGGGTTTTGGGTTTTGTGTTTTGGGTTTAGGAATTAGTGTTTAGGGTATTAGACTGTAAGGTTTAGGGTGGTAGGTTTAGGGTTAGTTTTAGGGTTTGGGGCTTAAGGTTAGGGTTTTTTTATTTATTTTTTATTTTTTTTATTTTATGATTATTTCTAGTTAAGTAAACTAGTATGTTTAGGTTTATTTAGTTTAGTTTTTCTTTAATTTATTTTATTATATATTTTTGTTTATGTTTTTTAATTATTTTTATTTAGTTTAGTTTATTTATTGTAGGTTTATTTATTTTAGTTTATTTTTTAGGTTTAGGTTTCAATTTAGGTTTTTTTTGTTTAGTTTTATTTTTATTTTATTTTTACAGCTTAAATTCTATTTTTTGTTAAGTCTAGGTTTAGGTTTTATGCTTATTTTTAGGTTTTATGTTTTAGTTTAGGTTTAGATTTATTTTAATTTTTTTTATTTAGTATAGGTCTAGGTTTAGGTTTAGCTTATTTTAGCTTTAGGTTTAGGTTTTATTTACTTTAGTTTAGGTTTATTTTATTTCTATTTTAGGTTAGGTGTTTTTTTTTAGTTTAGGGTTTAGGTTTTATTTTTTATTTATTTTTAGGTTTATTTTTAAGTTTAAGTTTTTATTTAGTTTTTAGGTTTATGTTTAGGATTAGGTTTATGTATAAGTTTGGGTTTTAGTATTAGTTTTTATTTCATTTTATGTTTTTATTTTATTTAGGTTTAGGTTTATTTATTTATTTTATTTTTAGGTTTTATTTAGTTTAGGTTAAGGTTTTTAGGGTTTAGGGTTTAGGGTTAATTTTGGGGTTTAGAATTTATGGTTTAGGATTTAGGATTTAGGGTTTAGGATTATTTTTTATTTTTATTTAGTTTAGTTTATTTATTTTTCATTTATTTACTTTAGTTTAGGTTTTTTTTATTTTAGTTTATTTTTTAGGTTTAGGTTTAGGTTTATGTTTATTTTTTAGTTTAGTTTTATTTTTATTTTATTTTTTAGGGTTAAGTTTTATTTTTTATTTTTATGTTTAGGTTTAGGTTTTTATTTTATTTTGTTAGGTTTATGTTTTAGGTTTTTATTTTAGGTTTATTTTTTACAATTATTTTAAATTTTATTTAGTTTTTTTAGGTTAATTTTATTTTTGTAGTTTTGTCTAAGTTTTAATTTATTTTATTTTAGTTTAGTTTTTATTTTCTATTTTATTTTATTTTTAGGTATAGGTATAGGTATATGTATAGGTTTAGTTTTTTATTTTATTTTATTTTGGTTTAGGTTTATTTATTTATTTTATATTTAGGTTTTTTTTTAGTTTAGGTTTATGTTTTTAGGTTTTTAGGGTTTAAGGTTTAGGTTTTAGGATTTAGGGTTTAGGGTTTAGGGTTTGGGTTTAGGGTTTAGGGTCTAGGGTTGTAGGTTTTAGTGTTTAGGGTTTTGGATTTTGGGTTTTGGGCTTTGGGTTTTATGGTTTTGGGTTAAGGGTTTAGTATTAGTTTTAGGGTTTAGGGTTTATGGCTAGAGTTTAGGTTTAGTTTTAGCATTTATGGTTTAGGGTTTAGGGTTAGTTTTAGGTTTTTTTAAATTAAGTAAACAAGTAGGTTTAGTTTTATTTAGTTTATTTCTTATTTATTTTAGTTTATTTTATTTTTTATTTAAGCTTTTTATATTATATTTAGTTTAGTTTATTTATTTTAGGATTATATATTTTAGTTTAGGTTTTTTATTTTAGTTTATTTTTTAGGTTTAGGTTTATGTTTAGGTTTACTTTCTATTTTTGTTTTATTTTTATTTTATTTTTTAGGTATAAGTTTAGGTTTATTTCTTAGTTTGGTTTTATTTTTGTTTTATTCTTTAGGTTTAGCTTTTATATTTAGGTTTAGGTTTTAGGTTTTTATTTTAGGTTTATTTTTAGGTTTTATTTCTTAGTTTATGTTTAGGTTTATTTTTCATTTATTTTATTTCATTTAGTTTAGGTTTAGGTTTAGGTTTTGGTTTAATTTATTTTATGTTTAGGTTTAGGTTTATTTATTTTAGTTTAGATTTAGGCTTATTTTATTTTTATTTTAAGTTTAGGTTTTTTTAAGTTTAGGGTTTAGTTTTTTTTAATTTATTTTTAGGTTTTATTTTTAGGTTTATTTTTTAAGATGAAATTTTTATTTAGTTTTTATTTCATTTTATTTTAGGTTCATTTTATTTTTATTTTATGTTTAGTATTTATTTATTTAGGTTTTTTTATGTTTACTTTATTTTTTAGTTTAGTTTAGGTTTTTATTTATTTTATTTTAGTTTAGATTTTATTTATGTTATATTTTATTTTTAGGTTTAGCTTTAAGTTTAGGTTTTTATTTTATTTTCTTTTATTATTTTATTTAGGTTTAGGTTTTATTTATTTATTTTCTTTTTAGGTTTTATTTTGTTTAAGGTTAGGTTTTTAGGTTTTTAAGGTTTAGGGTTTAGGCTTTAGGGTTTAGGGTATAGGATTTACGGTTTAGGGTTTAGTGTTTAGGGTTTAGAGTTTTGGCTTTTAGGGTTTAGGGTTTTGGGTTTTGGGTTTTGGGTATTGGGTTTAAGATTTAGGGTTTAGGGTTTAAGGTTGGTTTAAGGGCTTAGGGTATAGGAGTAGGGTTTTTTTTATTTTAATTTTTAATTTTTTTTAATTATGTAAAATAGTAGGTTTAGGTTTATTTTAATTTAATTTTTATTTATTTTAGTTTGTTTTATTTTTTTTATTTAAGTTTATGTTTCTTTTTATTTAGTTTAGTTTATTTATTTTAAGTTTATTTATTTTAGTTTAGGTTTTTTAATTTAGTTTATTTTTTAGGCTTAGGTTTAGGTTTAGGTTTATTTCATAGTTTAGTTTTATTTTTATTTGATTTTTTAGGTTTAGGTTATATTTTTTTTTATATTTAGGTTTAAGTTTTTATTTTATTTTTTTAGGTTTAGTTTTTAAGTTTTTAGTTTATTTTATTTTATTTAGTTTGGGTTTAAGTTCTTTTTTTAATTTAGGGTTTTAGTTTTATTTTTTATTTATTTTTAGCTTTATTTTTTAGGTTTAGGTTTTCATTTAGTTTTTATATTATTTTATTTTAGGTTTATTTTATTTTTATTTTAGGTTTAGTTTTATTTTAGTTAGGTTTTTTATTTTTTAATTTAGTCTAGTTTTTTATTTATTATATTTTAGTTTAGTTTTTAATTTTTATTTTATTTTCTTTTTAGGTTTAGGTTTAGGTTTATGTTTTAGTTTAGGTTTTTATTTTATTATATTATTATTTTTTTGGGTTAGGCTTTCTTATTTATTTTATTCTTAGGTTTTATTTAGTTTTGCTTTCTCTTTTTTAGCTTTTTTGGGTTTAGGGTTTAGGGTTTAAGGTTACTTTAGGTTTCAAGATTAAGGATTAGGGTTTGGGGTTTAAGGTTTAGGGTTTAGGGTTTATGGTTTAGGGTTTATATTTTAGGATTTAGGGCTTAGGGTTTAGGGTTTTAGGGTTTAGGGTTTACAGTTTAGGATTTAGGGTTTAAGGTTTAAGATTTTTAGGGTTTAGGGTATAGGTTTTAGGTTTTGGGGTCAGGTTTTAGTTTAGGGTTTAGGATTTTTGGCTTTTTGTTTAATGGAGAATAAATTCAGATTCAACATTTCTTCTTTTCAATTTCATCAACCAAGTAACAAACCAAGTTTTCTAAGACACAAGCGACAACATTGATAAAAAATGGGCACGCATAGAGCAAATCAAAAACCTTAGATAACTAGAACCATCTCTACTATAAAGACATGGTTCCATAAACAATAGATTAGATCAACTGTTCATTAGTTTCTTTAGTTCCCATTAGAACCACCCCAGGTTCTCGAGTAGTAAGAGCCACCATCATATCCTCAATCTCTCCCTCTTCCATCGCCATAGTTATAACCTCTATCGCTCCTCCTGCCTCCATAACCACGACTACTCCAACCACCAACTCCATATCCACCAGCAGCTCTAGATCCCCCACCACCACTATGATAACTACCGCCTCCGCCTTAGGATTTTTTATTTTTAGGGTTATTTTAAATTTTTTTAGTTTAGCTTACCTTTATATTTATTTTATTATAGTTTATTTGTATTAGGTTTAGGTTTAGGTTTTAGTTTACATTTTTTATTTTAGTTAGGTTTAGGTTTTTTTATTTAGTTTAAGATTAGGTTTTTAGGTTTTTAGGTTTAGGGTTTAGGGTTTAAGGTTTAGGGTTTTAGGGTTTATGGTGTTAGGGTTAGGGTCTATGATTTAGGGTTTAGTGTTTAGGCTTTAAAGTTTATGGTTTTTAGGGTTTAAGGTTTAGGGTTAGCTTAGGGTTTACGGTTAGTTTAGGGTTTAGGGTTTAAGGTTTAGGGTTTTGGCTTTAGGGTTTTGAGGGTTTAGGGTTACTTTAGGTTTTAGGGTTTAGGGTTTTAGAGTTTAGTGTTCAAGGTTTAGCGTTTACGATTTAGTGTTAGGGTTAGGATTTAGGGTTTATGGTTTAGGGTTTGTTTAGGGTTTAGGGTTGTTGGTTTAGGGTTGTAAGTTTAGGGTTAGGGTTTACTGTTAATTTTAGGATTTAAGGTTTCGTGTTTAGGGTTTAGAATTTAGGGTTTAGTGTTTAAGGTTTAGGGTTTTTTTAAAATAATTAAACTTGTAGATTTGATTTATTTAGTTTAGCTATTTTTATTATTTATTTATTTTATTTTCAATTTTTATTTATTTTTTTTAGTGTTTAGTGTGTAGGAGTTAAGGTTTTAAGGTTTATGCTTTTAGGATTTAGGTTTTAAGGTTCAAATTTAGGGTTTAGCATTTAGGGCTTAGGGTTTAGAGTTTAAGCTTTAGGGTTTAGTTTTTTAGGGTTTAAAGTTTAGGGTTTAGGGTTTAGGGTTTAGGGTTTAGGGTTTTACGACAAAGGGTTTAAGGTTTAGGGTTTGAGGGTTTAGGGTTGTTTATTGTTTAGGGTTTAGGGTTTATAGTTTAGGGTTTACGATTTAGGGTTTAGGGTTTAGGTTTTAGGATTTAAAGTTTAGGGTTTAGGGTTGTAGGGTGGTTTAAGGTCAGTTTAGGTTTAGGGTTTAGGTTTAAGGTTTTAGGTTTAGGTTGGGTTTTTTTAGGTTTAGTTAGTGGATTTGGGTTTTAGGTTTAGGGTTTAGGGTTTAGGGTTTTAGGGTTTAGGATTTAAGGTTTAGAGATTTCTAGGGTTTAGGGTTTAGGGTTTAGGTTGTAGGGTTTATGGTTAGTTTTAGGGTTTAGGGTTTTATTTTATTTTTAATTTTTTTATTTTTTTAGCTTATTTTTGTATTTATTTTAATTTATTTTATTTTCTTATTTTTATTTAGGTTTATTTTTATTTTTATTTAGTTTAGTTTATTTATTTTAGGTTTATTTATTTTAGTTTAGGTTTTTATTTTAGTTTTTTTTAGGTTTAGGTTTAGGTTTACGTTTATTCTTTTAGTTTAGTTTTATTTTTGTTTTCTTTTTTAGGTTTAGGTTTTATTTTTTTATTTTTAGTCTTAGGTTTAGGTTTTTATTTATTTTTGTAGGTTTAGGTTTCAAGTTTTTATTTTAAGTTTATTTTAGGTTTTATTTTTAAGTTTAGGTTTAAGTTTATTTTTTCTTTATTTTATTTTATTTAGTTTAGGTTTTGGTTTTATTTATTTTAGTTTAGTTTATTTTAGTTTAAGTTTAGGTTTATTTTATTTTTATTTTAGGTTTAATTTTTTTTTTTAGTTTAGGGTTTAGGTTTTATTTTTAATTTATTTTTAGGTTTATTTTTTAGGCTTTGATTTTTATTTAATTTTTATTTTATTTTATTATAGATTTATTTTATTTTTATTTTAGGTTTAGTTTTTATTTTATTTAGGTGTTTTATTTTTTAATTTAGCTTAGGTTTTTATTTATTTTATTTTAGTTTAGTTTTTATTTTTTATTTTATTTTCTTTTTATGTTTAGGTTTAGGTTTTGATTTAGGTTTAAGTTTTATTTCAACTTTTTTTATTTATTATTATTTTTTTTTGGGCTACATTTTTTGGGTTTAAGGTTTAGGGATTATGGGTTTGGGGTTTAGGGTTTAGGGTTTAGGGTTTAGGGTTTAAGTTTTAGGGTTTAGGGCTTACAGTTTAGGGTTTTGGATTTTAGGGTTTAAGGTTTAGGGTTTAGGGTTTTGGGTTTAGGTTTAAGGTTTAAGGTTTAGGGTTTTTGGCTTTTTTTGAATGGAGAATAAATTTAAATTCCTCATTTCTTCTTTTTGATTTCTTTAACCAAGTAAGACACCAAGTTTTCTAAGAAATAAATGACAATAAAGATCATAAATGGTCACTCATAGAGCAAAACAAATACCCTATATAACTAGCACCATCTATACTGTAAAGACACGGTTCCATAAACAACAGATCGGATAGGCCATTCTTCAGTTTCTTTAGTTCCCATCAGAAACACCCCGACCTCTTGAGTAGCAGGATCCACCATCATATCCCTGATCTCTCACCCTTCCACCGCTACAGTTGTAGCATTGGTCTCTCCTCTCGCCTCTATAACCACCACTGCTCTGACTTCCACCTCCATATCCACCAACACCTCTAGATCCCCCACCACCACTTTGTGATAACCACCTCCTTCGCCCCTAGATTTAGAATGAGCCTGATTGGCGGTGATGTTCTATCGTCAAGGACGCCCATTCTTAGGGCTTGGGTTTAGGTTTAGGTTTATTAAGTTTTAGGGTTTACATTTATTTTTTAATTTATATAGTTACTTTAGGCTAAGTTTTAGGGTTTGGGGTTTAGGGTTTAAGGTTAAGGTTTAGGGTTTAGATTTAGGTTTAGTTTGGGTTTATGGTTTATGGTTTAGGTGGTTAGGGTTTAGGGTTTAAGGTTTATGGTTATATGGTTTAGGGTTTAAGGTTTAGGGTTTAGTATTATTAAAGACTTTTGGGTTTAAAGTTTAGGGTTTTAGGGTTAAAGGTTTGGGTTTTAGGGTTAAGGTTTATGGTTTAGGTTATAGTTTAGCTTAGGTTTAGGTTTAGGTTGTAAGCAGTAGGGTTTAGATTTAGGGTTTAGGGTTAGTTTAGGGTTTAAGGTTTAGTTTATATTTTTATTTTATTTTATTTTAGGTTTACTTTATTTTATTTCTGTTAGTTCTATTTAATTTAGTTTTTTATTTTTAGGTTTACTTTATTTTTTAGTTTAGTTTAGGTTTATATTTATTTTAATATAATTTTTTATTATTATTTGATTTTATTTTATTATTAGGTTTAGGTTTAGGTTTTAATTTACATTTTTACTTTTTTTATTTTTTTATTTTATTTTAGTTTAAGTATTTTTATTTAGATCAGGATTAGGTTTTTAGGTTTTAGGTTTAGGGTTTAGGGTTTAGGGTTTTAGGGTTTATGGTTTAAGGTTTTTGGTTAATGGTTAGGGTTTAGGGTTTATAGTTTAGTGTTTAAGCTTTAGGGTTTAGGGTTTTTAAGGTTTAGATTTAGTTGGTTTAGGGTTTAGGGGTTTATAGTTTTAAGGTTTGCATTTAGGAGTTTAGGGTTAGCTTATGATTTATGGATTTTGGTTTTAGTTAGTTTTAGGTTTAGGGCCTTAGGGTTTAGGTTTAGGTTTAAGTTTTGATTTAAGATTTTAGGTTTAGGGTTTAGGGTTTACTGTTTAGGGTTTTTTATAGGTTAGGGTTTTGGGTTTAGGATTGATGGTTTAGGGTTGTAGGTTTGGGGTTTAGGGTTAGTTTTAGGGTTTAGGGTTTTGAGTTTAGGGATTAGGATTTAGGGTTTAGTGTTTAAGGTTTAGGGGTTTTTTAAAAAATTAGGTAAACTTGCAAGATTATGTTTATTTAGTTTATTTATTTATTATTTTAATTTTATTGTGTTTATTTTTTTATTTTAGCTTAGTGTAGTTTAGGGTTTGTTAGGGTTTTGGTTTAGTTTTGGGTTTTAGCTTAGGGTTTATGGTTTTAGGTTTAGGGTTAAAGGTTTGAGTTTAGTTTTTAGGTTTAAGGTTTAGTTTGGTTTAGGGTTTAGTGTTTAGTTTAGGATTTAGTATTTTATGGTTTATGGTTTTGTCTGTAGGTTTCTATTTGATATTTGAGGGAGAGTTTAGGGTTTAGGGTTTTAGTTGATTTAGGATTTGGGTTTATGGTTTAGGGTTTTAGGGTTTAGGCTTTAAGGTTTAGGGGTTTTTAAGGTTTAGGTTTAGGGTTTAGGGTTTAAGGATTAAGGGTGTAGGTTTAGGGTTTAGGCTTTAGGGTTTAAGGTTGTAGGTTGTAGGTTTAGGGTTTAGGGTTTAGGGCTTAAAGTTTTGGGTTTAAAGTTTAGGATTTAATGTTTAGGTTTAGGGTTTAGCTTTAAAGTTTAGGTTTTTTATTTTATTTTATTTTAGGTTTATTTAATTTTTAATTTATGTTTAGTTTATATTTTATTTAGGTTTTTTATTCTTAGGTTTATTTTATTTTTTAGTTTAGTTTAGGTTTTATTTAATTTATTTTAGTTTATTTTTATTAGTATATTTTATATTATTTTTAGGTTTAGCTTTATGTTTTAGTTTTGGTTTTTCAATTTATTTTTTTTATTTTATTTTGGTTTACATTTTTTATTAATTTCATTTTTTGGATTTATTTAGTTTAGGTTTAGGTTTTAGGGCTTAGGGTTTGGGGTTTAGGCTTTAGGGTTTAAAGTTTAGGGTTTAAGGTTTTGGGTTTAGGGTTTTAGGGTTTAGGGTTAGCTTTAGGGGTAAGGGTTTAGGGCTAGGGTTTTGGTTTATTTTTTATTATTTACTTATTTTTAATTAAGTAAACAAGATGGTTTAGGTTTTATTAATTTATTTTTTATTTATTTTAGTTTATTTTATTTTTTTCATTTTTATTTTTGTTTATTTTTATTTTTATTTTTATTTAATTTAGTTTATTTATTTTAGGTTTATTTATTTTAGTTTAGTTTATTTTTATTTAGGTTTATGTTTATTTTATTTTTGTTTTAGGTTTAGGTTTTTTCAGTTTAAGGTTTAGGTTTTATTTTTTATTTATTTTTGGGTTTATTTTATTTGTTTAAGTTTTTATTTTATTTTATTTTATTTTTATTTTAGGTTTAGTTTTTATTTTATTTTGGGTTTTTATTTTTAATTTAATTTAGGTTTTTATTTATTTTATTTTAATTTAGGGTTATTTTAGGATTTTAGGGTTTAGGGTTTAGGGTTTAGGGTTTTTTAGGGTTTAGGGTGTAAGTTTAGGGTTTAGGATTTAGGGTTTAGGGTTTAGGGTTTAGGGTTTAGGGTTTAGGGTTGTAGGTTCAAGGTTTAGGGCTTAGAGTTTAGGATTTAATGTTTAAGATTTAAGGTTTAAGGTTTAGGGTTTAAGGTTTACAATTTTTATTTTTTATTTTTTATTTTGGTTTATTTTTGTTTTTTTTACATTTAGTTTTTATTTTATTTAGGTTTTTTATTCTTAGTTTTATTTTATTTTTTAAGTTTAGTTTAGGTTTTTATTTATTTTATTTTAGTTTATTTTATTAGTTTATTTATATTATTTTTAGGTTTAGGTTTTATTTTTTGTTTATTTATTTTTATTTTATTTTATTTAGGTTTAGGTTTACTTATTTATTTTAAGATTTATTTAGGGTTTATATTTTTGTTTTGGTTTAGGTTAAGTTTAGGGTTTTATGTTTTGAGTTTAGGTTTAGATATGTTAAGTTTTTTAGTATTTAGTGTAGGTTTAGGGTTTAGGATTTAGGGTTTTATTTAGGTTTAGGTTTAGGTTTGAGTTTAGGGTTTAGGTTGGGGTGGTTTAGGTTTAGTTTAGGTTTAGGGTTTAGGTTTTAGTTTAGGTTTGGTTTAGTGTTTGGGTTTTAGGGTTTAGGGGTTTAAGGTTTTTATGGTTTAGGGTTTATGGTTTTTAGGGTTTAGGGTTTAGGGTATAAGTATTTGGTTTAGGGTTCACATTCTAGTTTAGGGTTTAGGGTTTTTAGTTTTTATTAATAGAGAATAAAATCATATTAAACATTTCTTCCTTTCAATTTCATCACTAACCAAGTTTTTTTTCAGAACATAGATAAAAATTAGTACAGCAAATAAAAATCTTAGATAACTAGAATCTCTATGAAGACATAGTTCTAGTAGGAGATCGGATCGACCATTTTTAGTTTCTCCTGTTCCCATCGAACCACCGGCCTCTTGAGTGGCATCATCATATCGATTTCTCCCTCTGCCCAGTTAACCTCCATCATTCCTCCCGCCTCCATAACCACCACTACTTCGACCACCACGATGATAACTGCCGCCTCTGCCTACGCCTCCACCACCATATCGAGGCTAAGCCTGGTTGACGGTGGTGTTCTTACCATCAAGGTTCTGCCCATTCTTTGGGTTTAGGCTTAGGTTTAGGTTTATTAGGTTATAGGGTTTAGGTTTATTTTTTATTTATTTAGTTACTTTAAGTTTAGGTTATGGTTTGGGGTTTAAGGTTTAAGTTTAGGTTTAGGTTTATTAGGTTTTAGGGATCAGGTTTATTTTTTAATTTATTTAATTACTTTAGGTATAGGATTAGGGTTTGTTGGTTAGGCTTAGGGTTTAGGGTTTAGGGTATACAGTTTAGGGTTTTAGGATTTATTATTTTATTATTTAGTGCTTAGGGTTTAAGGTTTAGGGTTTAGGGTTTAGGGTTTGGGTTTAGGGTTTAGGGTTTTGGTTTTAGGGTTTAGGGTTGTTTAAGGTTGTTTAGGATTTAGTTTAGGGTTCAATTTATGATTTAGGTTTAGGGTTTAGGCTTGGTTTGATTGAGGTTTAGATTAGGTTTATGGGTTTAGGGTTTAGGGTTTAAGGTTTAGGGTTTTTAAGGGTTTAGGGTTTATGCTTTAGTGTTTAGGGTTGTAGATTTAGGGTTTAGGGCTTAGAGTTTAGGATTTAGTGTTTAGGATTTAAGGTTTAAGGTTTAGGGTTTAGAGTTTAGGGTTTAAATTTATGGTTTTATTTTTTTATTTTATTTTTTTTGGTTTTGATTAATTATTTATTTATTTTCCCTTTTATTTTATTTTATTTAGGTTTTTTATCCAGATTTATTTTACTTTTTTTTAGTTTAGTTTTTTATTTATTTTATTTTACCTTATTTTTATTAGTTTATTTTATATTATTTTAAGGTTTAGGTTTTTATTTATGTTTTTATTTATTTTAATTTTATTTTATTTAGGTTTAGGTTTTATTTATTTATTTATTTTTAGGATTTATTTAGTTTAGGTTTAGGTTATTTTTTTTTTTTAGGGTTTAGGGTTCGGGGTTTTGGGTTGTGGGTTTTGGGTTTAGTTTTTTAGGGTTTAACGTTTAGGGTTAAGGTTTTGTGTTTAGGGTTTAATGTTTATGGTTTAGGGTTTAGGGTTTACGGTTTAGGGTTTAGGGTTTTGGGTTTAGGATTTATGGTTTCGGGTTTAGAGTTTAGTGGTTAACATTGTAGGGTTTAGGGTTTAGGGTTGTAGGGGGTTTAGTGTTTATGGTTTAGGGTTTAGGGCTTAGAGTTTAGGATTTAGGGTTTTTTAGGCTTAGGGTTTAGAGTTTAGGTTTAGGGTTTAGGGTTTGTGTTTTAGGGTTTAGAGATTTAGGGTTTTTATGGTTTAGGGTTTAAGGTATAGGTTTTTAGTTTAGGTTTAGGTTTTAGTTTAGGGTTTAGGGTTTTTATTTTTTTTTTAACGGAGAATAAATTCATATTAAACATTCCTTCTTTTCAATTTCATCAACCAAGTAACCCACCAAGTTTTCTAATATGCAAGCAACAACATAGATAAAAAATGAGCACAAATAGAGCAAATAAAAAATCCTAGATAACTAGAAGTGTCTCTACTATGAAAACACAGTTCTATAAGCAGCAGATCATATCGACCATTTTTCAATTTCTCCAGTTCCCATCAGAATCGCCCTGGCCTCTCGAGTGGCGGGATCCACCATCATATCTCAATTTCTCCCTCTGCCACCATAATGGCTATAACATCCTTCGTTCCTCCCGCCTCCATAACCATCACTGCTATGACCACCACTGTGATAATTATGGCCTCTGCCTTCACCTCCACTGCCATATTTAAACTGAGCCTGGTTGACGGTGATGTTCTTGCCATCAAGGTTCTGCCCATTCTTAAGGTTCAGCTTTATGCTTAGGTTTATTAGGTAATAGGGTTTAAGTTTTTTTTATTTAGTTACTTTAGGTTTAGGTTTATGGTTTGGGGTTTAGGGTTTAGGTTTAGGTTTAGGTTTATAATGTTTTAAGGATAAAGTTTATTTCTTAATTTATTTAATTACTTTAGGTTTAGGTTTAGTGTTTGGGGCTTAGGGTTTAAGGTTTAGGGTTAGGGTTTAAGGTTTAGGGTTTACAATTTAGGATTTTAGGATTTATTGCTTTAGGGTTTAGGGTTTAAGGTTTAGGGTTTAGGGTTTAGAGTTTGGGTTTAGGGTTTAGGGTTTGGGTTTAGGGTTTAAGGTTTAGCATTTAGGGTTTTAGGGTTTAGGGTTGTTTAGGGTTTAGGGTTTAGGGTTTATAGTTTAGGGTTTAGGGTTTACAATTTAGGGTTTGATTTAGTTTATGATTAGTTGTATAGTTTAGGGTTTATGGTAGTTTAAGGGTTTAAGTTTTAGGTTTAGGGTTTAGAGTTTAGGATTAGGGTTAGGGTTTAGAGGTTTAGGATGGGTTTGGTTTAGGTTTATGGTTTTAGGTTCAGTTGGGTTTAAGTTTAGGGTTTAGGGTTTTAGGGTTTAAGGTTTAATGTTTAGGGTTTTGGGTTTAGGTTTAAGTTTAGGGTTTAGGTTTAGGTTTTAGGGTTTAGGGTTTAGGTTTAGGTTGTAAGTTTAGAGTTTAGGGTTTATAGTTTAAGTGGGTTTAATGTTTTAGGGTTTAGGGTTTTAATTAAACCAAGTTTAAATTTATTTAGTTTACTATAATAATTTAGTTTATTTATTTTTCTTTTCTTTACGTTTATTTTTATTTAGTTTAGTTTATTAATTTTAGGTTTATTAATTTTAGTGTAGGTATTTTTATTTTAGTTTATTTTTTTAGGTTTAGGTTTAGGTTTAAGTTTATTTTTAGTTTAGTTTAATTTTTTATTTTGTTATTATTTTAAATTTAGGTTTGTTTTTATTATTAGGTTTAAGTTTAGGTTTTAGGTTGTTATTTTAGGTTTTATTTTTTAGTTTAGGCTTAGGTTTATTTTTATGTTTAGGCTTATTTTTTAGGTTTAGTTTATTTTAGGTTTAGGTTTAGGTTTTATTTATTTTATTTTAGCTTATTTTAGTTTAGGTTTAGATTTATTTTATTTTGTTTATTTTAGTTTTATTTTAGGTTTAGGTTTTTTTATTTTAAGGTTTAGATGTTACTTTTTAGTTATTTTTAGGTTTTATTCTTAGATTTATTTTTTAGATTTAGGTTTTTATTTAGTTTTTATTTTATTTTATCTTAGGTTTATTTTATTTTTATTTTAGGTTTAGTTTTTATTTAATTTAGGCTTTTTATTTTAAGGATTATTTTATTTTTTTAAGTTTAGTTTAGGTTTTTATTTATTTTATTTTAGTTTAGTTTTTATTTTCTATTTTATTTTATTTTTTTATTTAGATTTAAGTTTAAGTTTAGGTTTTTGTTGAGGCTTTTATTTTATTTTATTTTATTTTATTTATTTAGGTTTAGGTTTTGGGGTTTAGGGTTTATGGTTTATGGTTTAGGGATTTTGGTTTTTGGGTTTTGGGTTTAGGGTTTAGTGTTTAGGATTTAGGGTTTTTAGGATTTAGGGTTTAGGGTTTAGGGTTTAGGGTTTAGGTTTAAGGTTTAGGGTTTAGGTTCTTGTTTAGGGTTTAGGGTTTAAGTTTTTTTTAAGAGAGTTTAGGGTTTAGTGTATAGGGTTTAGAGTTTTAGGGTATAGGGTTTAGGGTTTAGTGTTAGGGTTTCTTTTTTTTAATTTTAAAAAAAATTTTTTTTAGGGCTTTGGGTTTAGGTTTAGGTTTTCACTTTTAGGTTTAGGGTTTATTTTTTAGGTTCAAGTTTTTATTTAGTTTTTATTTTATTTTATTTTAGATTTATTTTCTTTTTATTTTAGGTTTGGTTTTATTTTTAGGGTTTTATTTTTTTAGTTTTAGTTTAGGTTTTATTTTATTTTATTTTTTATTTTATTTTCTTTTTTATGTTGAAGTTTAGGTTTAGGTTTAAGTTTAGGTTTTAGTTTTACTTTATTATATTTTTTATTTTATTTTGTTTTAGATTTTTTTTATTTGTTTTATTTTTAGATTTTATTTTGTTTAGGTTTAGTTTTTAGCTTTTTAGGGTTTAGGGTTTAGGTTTTAGGTTTAAGGGCTGTTTAGGGTTTAGGATTTTTTTAGGGGGAAAGTTAGAATTTTGTTATCATAAAAAGAAAAGATACAATGTCCTTAAAAGCGACAAAGCTCTAAAATTCTATTGCTTTTAGAGCAACAAGAAACCTAAAGAGCTAAGCCCGCCTGTAAGTACATTAGAAAAAGAAAGGAAAATAAAAGAGCCAATACAACAGCTAAAAAGAATAAGAGAAAAAGACACAGAGTAAGATGAAAACAAATCCTGAAAATAGTAAAAGGATTTGTCAGAAGTAGTTCATGATTCCTTTGAGAAAGCAAGATAAGCAAGATCCATATAAGGTTGGTGAGCAACAACCATTCCCTTTGTAAAGTTCCAACCAGAAAAGAAATCTAACAAGAAAAAAAGTCATAGATAAAATGGATAAGGATAAAGAGATGAAAAGAAGAGTTAGCGATGGAGCTCAGTTAGGATCATCTCAAGGGGCAACAATACATATGAGCATCCAAACTTCATAAAGAAGGGTTAAAATCATATGTAATGCTAACCAGAGAGAAGAGGTGAGTAGCATCAAAGCCATCATCCGATACGGTACAGCAAACATCCAAGGCCAGCAATCCGTAGAGTTCCAGATCCTGCACTATTAAATAAAGAGCAACCGACCAACAACTAGGTAGCAGACAAACCACCAAACAAAAACCACAATAGACTAATCACAAAAACCTTGATAGAGGCTAGAACAAAGTCAGAACACCAACAATAGCTATTATCCAAATACCCATCCAAGCTCCAAACTAGGGAAAAGTAGAACCACATCAGCACGACCCATGCCATTAATAGAGAAACAACCAACAAAAGGGAAAAAAATCAACCAACCAAGATTTCAAAGACAACTAAAATTCCTCCAACCAAACGAGCTTAGTAAAATATCCATAAGGCAACCACCAGAGAACAACCCATCATAAGTGACCAACAAAAGAAGCATCCCAAGCCAAGGAAAGGAAAACCAACAAAGCACCACATGGGGTTCCAAAGAAGAACAACCATAGATAGAAACAGCTGAGTAGCTGGGACAAGTAAAAAGGACTTCCAGCAATAAAGACTAACCGACAAGAAGAATAACATAACATAAAAGCGTTCAAACAAAGGACCCAGTAAAGGCTAATCCCAAGAGAATAACCAAACACAAAATGAAGGAAAAAGAAGGATCCAACAACAAACGATAAGGAACTGGGAGGCAACCCGTAAAAAAGTAGCCAGGAAATTCTTCAAAGGAATGCCCAAAAAAGGAACAACCAACAGTTGTTCCCACTAGGAAGGCCACCCATCTAACCATAAAAAACTAGCAAAAAAGTAATTCGAGTTCAAGAGTAGAGCCAACAAACTAGCCATTGCAGAAAATAGAATAAAGCTAGAGAAGAAACCATCTCATCCACCAGCAACTAGAGTAACAAGAAAGAGAGAAGACTACCAGTGAAAAAAATAACCCAGTGAAGACAAGAACCACTAAGTAGCAAATAACCAAAAAAAAGGTCAAAACATAACCTAATCAAGATAAAATAAGTTTAGGTTTTAGGGTTAAGGTTTAGGGTTTAGGGTTTACGATTTACGGTTAGGGTTTAGGGTTTAGGATTTAAGGTTTAGTGTCTAGGCTTTAGGGTTTAGGGTTTTGAGGGTTTGAGGTTGTTAGGGAGTTTGGAATTTAGGGTTAATTTAGGGTTTAGGGTTAAGGGTTTAGGGTTGAGGTTAGTTTAGTGTTTAGGGTTTATATTTAGGGTTTAGGATTTAGGATTTAGGGTTCAGTTTAGGTTTTAGGGTTTAGTGTTTAGGTTTAGGTTTCTTTAGGGTTTAGGGTTTATGGTTTATTTTAGGTTTAGGTTTTTTGTTAAAAATTACATAAAGTGATAGATTTAGGTTGATTTAGTTTACTTAGTTTGTTTTTTAGTTCATTTTATATTTTATTTTTATTTAAGTTTATTTTTACTTTTATTTAGTTTAGTTAATTTATTTTAGGTTTATTTATTTTAGTTTAGGTTTGTTATTTTATTTATTTTTTTAGGTTTAGGTTTTAGGTTTTTATTTTAGGTTTATTTTTAGGTTTTACTTTTAGTTTAGGTAGAGGTTTATTTTTAGTTTATTTTATTCTATTTAGTTTAAGGTTTTGGTTTATTTTATTTTAGGTTTAGGTATAGGTTTTATTTATTTTAGTTTAGTTTATTTTTGTTTAGGTTTAGGTTTAGGTTTATTTTATTTATTTTAGGTTTAAGTTTTTTTTAGTTTAGGGTTTAGGTTTTATTTTTTATTTATTTTTAGGTTTATTTTTTAGGTTTAAGTTTTTATTAAGTTTTTATTTTATTTTATTTTATGTTTATTTTATTTTTATTTTATGTTTAGTTTTTATTTTATTTAGTTTTTTATTTTTAAGTTTATTTTATTTTTTTAGTTTAGTTTAGGTTTTTTATTTATTTTATTTCAGTTTATTTTTTATATTTTATTTTATTTTATTTTTAGGTTTAGGTTTAGGCTTTAGTTTAGGTTTTTATTTTTTTATTTTTTTATTTTATTTAGGTTTAGGTTTTTTTATTTATTTTATTTAGTTTAGTTTTGAAATTTTAGTGTTTAGTGTTTATGGTTTAGGGTTTGGGTTTTAGGGTTTAGGGTTTTGAGTTTAGGCTTAGTTTTAGGGTTTAGGGTTAGGTTTTTTTTTTTAATTTTTAATTTTATTTATTTATTTTTAAATTAAGTAAACTAGTAGGTTTAGGTTTATTTAATTTATTTTTTCATTATTTTAGTTTTTTTATATTTTATTTTTATTCAGGTTTATTTTAATTTTTTATTTAGTTCAGTTTAATTATTTTAGTTTAGGTTTTTTCTTTTAGTTATTTTTTAAATTTAGGTTTAAGTTTAGGTTTATTTTTTAGTTTAGTTTTATTTTTATTTTATTTTTAGGTTTAGGCTTTATTTTTTATTTTTTTAGGTTTAGGGTTTAGGTTTTTTTTTCGATTTACTTTTCAATTTTATTTTTATAGTTTAGGTTTACGTTTATTTTAAGTTTAATTTCTTTTATTTTATTTAGATTTAGGATTAGGTTTAGTTTATTTTAGGTTTTATTTATTTTAGTTTAGTTTATTATAGTTTAGCTTTAGGATTATTTTAATTTTATTTTAGGTTTAAGTTTTTTTTAGTTTAGGGTTTATGTTTTATTTTTATTTATTTCTAGTTTTATTTTTTAGGTTTAGGTATTTATTTAGTTTTTATTTTAGGTTTATTTTATTTTTATTTTAGGTTTAGTTTTTAGTTTATTTATGTTTTTTATTTTTTATTTTAGTTTAGGTTTTTATTTAAATTATTTTAGTTTATTTTTAATTTTTAATTTAATTTCTTTTTAGGTATAGGTTTAGGTCTTACTTTAGGTTTATATTTTATTTTAATTGTTCTTTTATTTTGGTTTAAGATTTTTTATTTATTTTATTTTAAGGTTCTATTTAGTTTAGGTTTTGGTCTTATGTTTTTAAGGTTTAGGGTTAGTTTAGAGTTTCAAGTTTAGGATTTAGGGTTTAGGGTTTAGGGTTTAGGGTTTAGGGTTTAGGGTTTAGGGTTTATGGTTTTAGGTTTTAGGGTTTAGGGTTTTAGGGTTTAGGGTTTTAGGGTTTAGGGTTTAGCGTTTAGGTTTAGGGTTTAGGGTTTAGGTTTAGGGTTTAGGGTTTAGGGTTGTTAAGGGGTTTTTTTTGGGAAAGTTAGAATTTTATTATCGTGAAAGGAAAAGATACAATGTCCTTTAAAGTGCTAAAGCTCTAAAATTTTTCTGCTCTCAGAGCTATAAGGAACCTAAAGAGCTAAACCCCCATCTAAGTCCATTAGAAAAATAAAAGAAAGAAAAGAAGAAATACAAAAAGCATAAGACTAAGAGTAAAATAAAATCTTGAAAATAGTAAAGGATGAGTAAGCATCGATTGATTCTTTTGAGAAAGAGTAAGAGATCCACAAGACACTTGGCTTGCCTAAGTAACGACCATTCCCTCTATAAAGTTCCAACCTGTAAAAGAAATATGCAAAACACTACAAAGGAAAAAGTCATAGCTAAAAAGGATAAGGATAAAGAGCGAAAAAGGAGAGAACTGAGAACGATAAAGAAGGGTTACAATCATATGTAATGCTAACTAATTAGAGGCTAATCCCAGGATAATAACCGAACACCAAACCAAGCCAAAAGAAGTATACAGCAATAAACAACAAGGAACTAGGAGGCAACCCCCAAGAAAGAAGACATGAAATTCTCCAAAAGAAGGCTCAGAAAGGTAACAACCAATAGTAGTCCCCACTAGGAAGGCCACCCATCCAACCATGAAAAACCAGTAAAAAGTAATTCGAGTTCAAGAGGAGTACCAACAAACAAACCAGTGCAAAAAATAGAATAAAGCCAAACCAAAAATTATCTCATCCACCAAGAACTGTGAGTAACAAGGCAGTGTAAAAAACTAACAAAACCAACCCAACCCAAAAGACAAGAACCAAGCAACCATTTTTATAAAAGTAAAAGGTCAAAAACATAACCTAACTTAGGCCAAAAAAGTAAAAATAAGTTCAGGGTTTAGGGTTTAAGGTTTAGGGATAAGGTTTAGGGATTAGGGTTTAGCATTTAGGATTTAGGGTTTATAGCTTTCATGGTTTAGGGTTTAGGGTTTAGGGTTTATGGTTTAGGGTTTAGGGTTGTAGGGTTAGGGGTTTTGGGTTTTTGGTTTAGGTTAGTTTAGGGTTTAGGGTTTATGGTTTTTTATGCTTTATGGTTTTAGGGTTTGGGGTTTAAGGTTTAGGGTTTTTTGTGGTTTAGTGTTAAGTGTTTAGGGTTTATGGTCTTTTAGGGTTTATGGTTTAGGGTTTAGGGTTTAGGGTTTTGGGGTTTACGTTTAAGGATTAGGGTTTTTTCATGTTTAGTGTTTAGGGTTTAAGGTTTAGGGTTTAGGGCTTAGGGTTTAAAGTTTATTTTAGGTTTATGGTTTCTTTTCAAAATAAGTAAACATGTAGGATTATGTTTATATAGTTTATTTTTTTATTTATTTTATTTTTTATTTTTATATAGTTTTATTTTTAATTTTTATTTAGTTTAGGTTTTTTATTTTAGTTTATTTATTAGGTTTAGGTTTAGGTTTATGTTTAATTTTAGTTTAATTTTTTTAATTTTATTTTTGAGGTTTAGGTTTAATTTTTTATTTTTAGGTTTAGGTTTAGGTTTTTATTTTACATTTTTAGGTTTAAGTTTTAGGTTTTTATTTTAGGGTTACTTTTAGGTTTTATTTTTTTTAGTTTAGGTTTAAGTTTATTTTTGGTTTATTTTATTTTATTTAGTTTAGGCTTTAGGTTTAGTTTATTTTATGTTTAGGTTTAGGTTTTATTTATTTTAGTTTAGTTTATTCTAGTTTAGTTTTAAGTTTATTATTTTTTGTTTATTTTAGGTTTAGGTTTTTTTTTAGTTTAGGGTTTATGTTATATGATTTATTTATTTTTAGGATTTATTTTTAAATTAGTTTTTTAAGTTTAGGTATTTATTTAGTTTTTATTTTATTTTATTTTAGGTTTTTTTATTTTTATTTTATGTTTAGTTTTTATTTTATTTAGGTTTTTTATTTCTTAGGTTTATTTTATTTTTTTAGTTTAGTTTAGATTTTTATTTATTTTATTTAAGTTTAGTTTTTTTAGTTTATTTAATTTTTAGGTTTAGGTTTAGGTTTAGGTTTTAGTTTATGTTTTTATTTTATTTTATGTTTTTATTTTATTTAGGTTTAAGTTTTTAATTTATTTTATTTTTAGGTTTTATTTAGCTTAAGTTTAGGTTTTTAGGTTTTTAGGGCTTACGGTTTAGGGTTTAGGGTTTAGGGTGTAGGGTTTAGGGTTTAGGGTTTAGGGTGAGGGCTTTTTTTATTTTTTATTTTTTGATTTTTTTTTAAATTCAGTAAACTAGTAGGTTTAGGTTCATTTATTTTATTATTTTATTTTATTTATTTATTTAAATTTATTTATATTTTATTTTAATTTAGATTTATTTTTATTTTTATTTAGTTTTGTTTATTTATTTTAGGTTTATTTATTTTACATTAGGTTTTTTATTTTAGTTTATTTTTTTTAGGTTTAGGTTTAAGTCTAGGTTTTTTTTTTTAGTTTAACTTTATTTTAATTTATTTTTGAGGTTCAAGTTTTATTTTTTATTTTTATGTTTAGGTATATGTTTTTATTTTATTTTCTTAGGTTTTTGTTTAGGTTTAGGTTTAGGTTTAGGTTTTAGTTTAAGTTTTTATTTTTTTTAGGTTTCAGTTTATTTATTTATTATTTTTAAGTTTTATTTAGTTTAGGTTTAGATTTTTAGGTTTAGGGTTCTCGGTTTGGGGTTTAGGGTGTAGGGTTTGGGGTTTTGGGTATAACGTTTAGCATTCTGGGTTTGGGGTTTAGGGTTTAGGATTAGGGTTATGAGTTTTAGGTTTTAGGGTTTAGGGTTTAGGGTTACTTTTATGGTTTAAGGTTTAGGGTTAGGGTTTTAAATTTTAATTTTAATTTTTTCTATTTTTTATTATTTTTCAAATAAGTAAAATGGTAGGTTTAGGTTTATTTAGTTTTTATTTATCTATTTTAGTTTATTTTTATTTTCATTTTTATTTAGTTTAGTTTATTTATTTTAGTTCAAGTTATTTATTTTAGTTTAGTTTTATTTTTATTTTATTTTCTAGGTTTAAGTTTTATTTTTTATTTTTAGGTTTATGTTTATATTTTTATTTTAATTTTTTAGGTTTAAGTTTTAGGTTCTTATTTTAGGTTTATTTTAAGGTTTTATTTTTTAGTTTAGGTTTAGGTTTATTTTTAGTTTATTTTATTT
Source organism: Cymbidium sinense (assembly GCA_021442155.1). Lineage (NCBI taxonomy): Eukaryota > Viridiplantae > Streptophyta > Magnoliopsida > Asparagales > Orchidaceae > Cymbidium > Cymbidium sinense. Next base: position 269,692,602 of record CM038214.1, on the reverse strand, counting down.
TATTTAGTTTAGGTTTAGGTTTAGGTTTAGGTTTAGGTTTAGTTTATTTTAGTTTAGTTTATTTTAGTTTAGGTTTAGGTTTATTTTATTTTTATTTTAGGGTTAGATTTTTTTTTAGTTTAGGGTATAGGTTTTATTCTTTATTTATTTTTAGGTTTATTTTTTAGGATTAGGTTTTTATTTAGTTTTATTTTATCTTATTTTAGGTTTATTTTATTTTTATTTTTATTTTTATTTTAGCTTTAGTTTTTATTTTATTTAAGTTTTATTTAAGTTTTTAATTTAGTTTAAGATTTTATTTATGTTATTTTAGTTTAGTTTTGAATTTTTTTTATTTTATTTTATTTTTATGTTTATGTTTAGGTTTAGGTTTAGGTTTTAGTTTAAGTTTTTGTTTTAATTCATTGTTTTATTTATTTTTTTTAGTTTTTATTTAGTTTAGGTTTAGGTTTTTAGCTTCTTAGGGTTTTGGGTTTTGGCAAACCCCATATATGGGGAATTTCATTGCCACTGGGTTACAAGGTCATGTGGAGATAAACTCCAAACTACAAAGAGCTACAGAGAGTAAATCCTATCTAAGTACAACCAAAAGCAAAATAAAAAAGAAAAAAAAAAGCTAAAGATACAAAATGATTAACATAGATAAGCCAATGGATAGATCTAGGCCAAAGCCCTTGAGGATGAGAGAAAGCATGGCACTAGGGAGAAAACCTATAAGAGAAAGAGAAGTGCATCTGCAAAAATGTAGAAAGATAAAAATTAGAATAGTTAAAGCAATATAGACAAAGTAAAAAATAAAGCAGCATAAACTGAGAAAAATTATAGAGAAGTGTGTGAGAGAAGGCTCAGGCTCAGTCACATCAAATTGGGGCAGATGTAAATATGAGCATCCAAACTTCAACGGAAGGGTTACATCACAAGAGCTATTAGCAAACCAAGAAGGAGTGAAATCATCACAACCATCATAGCCTACCTACACAGAGATAGACCATTTGTTAAAAGTCTTATGAGCCTTAGTACCGCAAACCTAAACAAAACCATATACACTATAGAAAGGAGACAACAAAGAGCGAGAATGGGAAAGGGATCCCATGGGATAAATATCATTAATATAGTCACCATAGCATGAGAATCCCTACACATATGAAAATGAACCATCTTTGCCAGATCCACCTTTTTAATACCAGAGCCAAGTGTATAATTAGGCCAACATGAAAACCCACCATAAGAAAACAACAGAAAAAGCCAGGCAGAGGATAGAAACAATATACAACCTATTGAAAATCCTATTGTAATCCTGCTAAGCAAATCAATTAGCATGTAAATAACAACATCCCAATCATATGGGACATATATGAAACTTCGCGGGAGTGAGTCAGAATATGGCCCAGAAAAGGAACCCATTCAGAATAAGTAATGCAGATGTTAACAACCCCTTGTTAATAATCATTGTAGAAGTTAACAAATAGAAAATGTAAAGCGAGACAACATAACCCAAACCCAAAATACAACAGGAAATGCAAAATTCTAATAGAAACAAGATGGGAATGCAGAAGGTGGACAGCCCCGGGTAAGTCACAACAACACCAAATAAAGACAATCAGGAAACATAGCGACTTGGGGCATAAAACTCGATAATCCAGTTCAAACAACAAAAAAATAAGAGGTGGCCATAAAACCACCCATTCAGAATAGACAGTGCATAAGTTAATAACCAAGTTGGTAATAGCATAATCACAGTGATCTGCACAAGTATAACTGAATAAAGATGGAAAAAATAGCAGTGATTAAATAGACCATAAACATCAGGTGATAAGCTGCAGCCTGATCACAAACAGTAAAAACAATCAAAAAATAACCCTAGAAGCAGCCTGCTGGACATAAGACCTAAAAATCCAACAACCAACAAATAAAACAGCAAAACAATTATTGCACCCACCATAAGATAATCCAGTAAAAAATAGTGGTACAACATAGACTTGAAAGAGGTTCAAAGGAGATACATCATTGAAATCCTTCAAGATAAAGAAAAGCAGACCAGTAGCTAAACCAACATCATCAGTAAAAATAGGCAAGAAGGAAATCAAGAAGTAATTTCGATCCTACAAAGAAATAGTAATAATAATAAGGGTATTGCAATTTCTCTCCTTATAGGTTGTGGAGGTGAGGTTAGAGAGTATAAGGGGGGCCACAACCCTATTAAAGAGAGAAAAGACAGATAAATTAGGGCCTTCCATGAAGATATACAAAAAATATAGCAATTAAACTATGAGATAGCAAAGTCATGAGCCGCGGCACAGATTTCCATAAAAAGGAAAAGTGACAAAACATAGCCTTAATTATAAAATGGAAAATATATACAATAAGACCCAAAAACAAAATATTGATGGCAAGAAGTCTGTCCCTATTGATCAGAAAGTAAAGTAGAAAGTAAAACATCTCCCGCCAGCAGATCTGGATGATAAGTGAAAATATCTCCATCCAGCAGGTGAGAAAAACAGGGAACACCTTACCATTAATAGTGGAAATAGCAGAAGCAGTAAGACCCCAAATAAGGTTAGGGTAATTAATCCAGCAGCAGATGCCACAAAGATTAGAAAATAACCAGAAAGGGTTATCAGGAAGATGCATCAGCAAAACCTAAGAAAACAACAACAAAAGTTGGTCATCATTAAAACAGTAATACAACAGCCAAAAATAGGATGAATTAGGTAAAGGAGTCCAAGATTGTCCAAATTAACCAAACCACACAAATGTTTAGAAAGTGTAAGTTGATCAAAGAATTTTATGCCATCTAATCTGATTAGTAAGCTAATCACATGCATTACCTTCATGCCATACATGAGTGATTTTAAAATAGAGTTGAGAAAAGAGAGCTCTAGTATGCTTTAGAAGGTAGTACAATTCTGTATTGCCCACTTTGGTGGAAGTTAAAAGATCAATCAGCAATAGGGCATCCAGCTCAATCCAAATATTGAGCCAACCATTTTGAAGGCAAATCTCAACAGCTTTGTAAACTTCCATTAGCTCAGCAAAAAGAACAGAGCAAGTATCAAGGGGGTAAACAAAAGCACAAATGACTTTACCATTAAGGTTTCTGAAAATGCCACCATATCCAGAAGAATTTTGAGAAACTGAGCCATCAGTGTTAATTTAATAGTATTAGCATGAGGTTTTATCTAATAAACAATCTTATCATCATTACAGTTGGGTTGATCCGGCAATTTAAAACCTAGTTTATTAGCCACAAATTTGTAGCCTTTGAGTTGATTGTAGTTAATTAAATTGGCATTAAATAAGGCACAAATTTTATTTTTAATTCTAGCAATTATCCTCATATGGTTCATAGGAATCGCATGATGTTTTGCATCATTTCTGTCCATCTATATGAACAAAATAAGAGTGATAACACTTATCACTTTAATGTGGCCTTTAATAGTGTTTTCAAAATAAACATCAAGAAGTTGGAATAGAGTTAAGGAGCCATTGAATTTGACAATATTAAAGAGTTCATCATATAAAATCCAAAGTTTGGAAGCAATAGCTCCGTTAACAAATACATAATTCACATTCTCAATGTGAAAGTAGCAGTAGCATTTTGAAGGTAAGTAAAAACCTTTATCCCACATCAAGGAGTCAACAGGGATGAAGTTTTTCAAAATATGCCAAGTTAGAACAGAATAAGAAATAGGAATAGTGTTATTCCAAAGTTTAAAAAATACATTGGAGAAATCATGAGCTTCTTTAATATGAATCCAGACATTTTTAAGGTTGAAATCACCATTTTGGGAAAGCATAAAAAAGATCTGATCATGATTGCTAGGAATGATAGGAATAATAGTAATCTTATCTAAAAGAGAGAAAGGAATATAGTCAATAAGCTTACTATTGTTCCACTTATTATTCTGCCAGAAAGAGTTCACTTTAATAGCAGCAATGGAGTGGGTAGAAAGTAAATCATCAATGGACCCACCTCCAGTCCAGTTATCTTGCCAAAAGAAAGAGGTTCCAGAGTTAATCCCCAATGAGGTTAATGATTCTGCCTCCCATTTCATGGAACAAAGTCTTTTCCATACAGGAGAGTCTCCCACTTTATAAAGGCAAATGAGAGGGTGCTTACCCTAGTAGTATTTGGCAGTCATGAATTTAGCCCAAAGACTATTGTTGCTCCTAAAATTCCACCAATGTTTATAGGAAAAAGTAATGATAGCTTCCTTATTTCTGACCAAGCCCACCTTCAGTGCCAAGTGTATACCAAGAGGTCTAGTGCATTCCTTTGTTAGAACCCCAGAAGAATTTGTTAAGGAGGCGCTCAATTCTATTAATGGTAAAATTGGTCGGCACAATGGTTTGAATGAGATATAAAGGCATGGAGTTAAGGGTATTCTTAATCAAAGTGAGCCTACCACAAAATGTGAGTAAATGAACTTCCCAAATAGAAATTTTTTGAGAGATTTTTTGGATTAACTCATCAAAGAGATGTGATCTTTTCTGACCTTTAAAAAGTGGAGCACCAAGATATTTAATAGGAAGTTCTTGTTACTAAAAATTAGTAATTCTCAAGATTTGGTTCATCCTATTACTGGAGATTTTAGAGGAAGGAATGAAACAACTTTTACCATTGTTAAGAAAGAGACCACTTTGTTACCAAATTTAATTAAAAGATTCTTAATAGTTTTAATGTGATGAATAGAGGCATTGCAAAAGATTATGAAGTCATCAACAAAGCTAAGATGAGAGACAGGAAGACCACCTTGAGTTCTAAAGAGCATGCTAGGATTATTGTTGAAAAGATCATTAAGATTCCTCGAAAGATATTCAACAGCAATAATAAAAAGAGAGGGAGAACGAAAAAAACCTAGGGACTCACCATTCATGATAAAGTAGAACCAAACATCGTAACAATTTTTTAATGAGATAAAATAGTCACTAAACAAATAGAATTTGGAAGAGAAAATTCCAAGAGAGGTTGTCAAAAGATTTAGAGATGTCTAATTTGAAAAGGATGTAGCCACCTCTAGTAAAAGCATCAAGGTCATGAATCAGCTCTTAGGATAGAAGAATGTTGTCAGATATAGCTCTACCTTTAACAGAACCAGTTTGGTTGGGAGAAATAATTTTAGGCAGTAGTGGACTAATTCTATTGGTAATTAATTTAGTAATGAGTTTATGAAAGAAGGTGCAAAGGCTGATAGGTCTGAAATCACCCCAAGATTCAGGATTATTAATTTTGGGAATGAGAATGTAAGTGCTAAAAAATATCTAGGTAAATGATTGCCATCAAGAAATCAATGACATCATAGGTTAGACTTAATAATAGGCCAACAATGCTAAAAAAATTGAGTCGTAGCCATCGAAGAATCGATCATGCTATTAAGATTACTACCAATCTCGACTTTAGGGGCTATTAAACAAGTGGTTGTCATCATTAGTAATTATTGAGGGAATCAGGTGAGAGTTGGAGATAGCTTCTAAAGAAGGGTTGTTCTTTAATAAGTTTTTAAAATGATGTATGTGAGAATTTAATATCATTATTATCATGATCTAAGTTATCATTTTTTTTTTAATAGAGTTTAAGGCTTTTTTTTTTGAAAAGGGCAGTACACGGTATTTGTCACCAACGAATATGTTTTACTAACATCCTTTCTTTGCCGATAGGTTTCCTCCAAATTCTGATATTTAACCAAGTTATCTTTAGCTTCATTTAACTCCTCAAGTTTAGTAGAATTAGTCAAAATGACATCTTCAAGAGAACAAACTAATTGTTCCATATTTTTTATGTTGGCAAAGAGATTTTTAAAATGATTCTTGTTCCACCAATTTAGGTTTTGTTTAAGTCTTTTAAGCTTAAGCCAGAGGAGAATCATGCCCTTAACCGAATTATCTGGATGAAGAGGAGCCATCCAGTTAATGGATACAACATTTATGAAATCAATGTGTTGGATCCACGTATTTTGGAATCTGAAAGAGGTTGGGAAGGATAATCTCTTAGAGGGATTTTGGATAGAAATCAAAAGCGGAGCATGATCAGATAAAGTTCTGCTTAAATGTTCAATAGAAGTAAGGGTCCATTGATTGATCCAAAGGGAATTAAAAAGAGTCCTATAAAGTCGTTGCCAGAGTGTAGAGCTATGCCATGTATAATTTAAACCCGAATAGCCAATATCAATCAAATTGCAATCAAGAATCATATTAGAGAAGTCTTGCATGGAATGAGTGTTACCTTCCTTCTGAGGAAGAGAAAATAGTATTAAAATCACCCCCAACCAAACAAGGCTTATTGACCGAGGAGGAAAAGGTTCTTAAGTTGTCCCAAAGATTGTTCCTACCAACTCTATTACAAGAAGCATAAATAAAGGAACCTAGAATAGAAAATTCACCCAATGAGATGAGGACATTAACCAATTGTTGAAGATCATCAATGATAGATATGTTGACTAAATTATTCCAAAAACACCAAATTTTATTGCTAATATTATAAAAGTAGTTTTGAAAGCCAAGCGTTCTAACAACATGGTTGATCTTAGAAGAGTGTATGAATGGTTCAATAATAACAAGTAAGGCTATTTTATGAATACATCAAAGACTTCTAATACGATTGCAGACAATGAAAGTCCCAATACCCCGAACATTCTAAATTAGTAAGTTGATCATAATAAAATAAGAGAAGAAAGGAAAAGAGATAACTAAAGAAATAATAAAGCAGGAAGAAAAAGAAATTAGAAATAGTTATTTATGGGAAGTTAGAGAAGATCTAGTAGTTCTAGTGTAGCTATTAGTGAACATTCTAGCTTTAAGTGATTTTTTTTTTAAAATAGTTTGAAAAGGTCTATCATTGTCCAAAGAATCACCATCCGATAGAGACTGATTTGTGATATTCAGAATAGGACCTGTATCAATTAAAGCATTTCTAATGGTAATCTTTCCTTCTTCAATGTTAGAATTAAGCTGAGGAAGTGGGTTAGCATGTGTATCACTCTAAAGAGTAGGAGAAGGAGATGTTGTGAAGCCATTAATAGCCTGTTACATTACATTTCGTTTTGATAGTTTTCAAATTTTGTTCCATCATCAAAGGATCAATAGTTTTTAAATTTTGTTCCTGCATCAAAGGATCAACTCCAGAATTTGTTTTCAGATTTTGATCCAACCTAAAATTTCCATTCAACTCACCACTAAGGTTCATATGAGTCTCCTCGGGTTCACTAGCCAAATGGGGTAGGTTAGACTGAGTCAAGGTATTATCTTGAGTAGACAAATTATTACAATTAGAAGAAATGATAATTAAACTATCATTAGCCTCCTCACAAACCTCATAAGCATTATTTTTAACAAGCTCAGATTGCTCTCGAATAGACAAAGCAGTGGATAGAAAAGGATTAGGGATAGGGGTAGGATTCCCATTTTGATTAACTTTAGGCACAAAAGAAAATTTACTGATTTTTTCATTTGATAGAGTAGGATTAGTCTTCGACAATTTTTTCATTTTAAGTTGAGGATGCAACACAAAACATTCAGAATGATCATGGCCATGAATCTTACAATGTGTGCAAAAATAGGAAAATTCTCAAATTAACTTTTGATTATAACCAAAACAATCCAAACTTCTTTAGGATGCTTTTTTAGTGATATCAATTTCAAAAATATGAAAAAGGTTGTGATCTCTGTGGCTTTGATCAATTTGAAGAGGCCGACCAAAGAGAGCTAACTTGATGTGTAACATAATGTATTCTCATATTAGGAAGAGCTAGCCATATTGGAACAATTAGGGATTTCTCTTTTATATCAAAAAGAGGAGACCATTTTAGAAGACGCATTTCATACTTAAAAATAAAGTAAGAGAAACGAACAAAAACTCTTGAATAGTTTAAGTCATTAGAGAGCTGAATTAAGATATGCCTTGGATCAATCAATCCAATAGAGAAAACACTTGAAAGTTTAAGGCTATGAAAAAATGATCGGTTGTTATCAAGAGTTGGCCGATATAAGGAAAATTTACCAAGTAATGAGAATTCAAAAGGCTTCGCCAACTTTTCCACATCTATATCCGAGCACATAAGAGCAGGCATCCCACGAAAGGAGGTCGAGATCAAATTCACCGAAGCATTAGGGAAAAAGGTTCTTACGGATAATGCATCCTTAAGGAAACTTACGAGTAAGTGGCGGATGATTTGAATCCCATAATTTTCCAAGTAAATCAGATGCCCTAGCTGATGCCTCCAAGATGGATAAGCTTGGCTGTGCCGAAAGCGGCTCCTCCTCCATTGAAAGACCAAAGGGAAAATCACATTAGAGGCCAATCAAAGACAAAGAATTGAAAAAATTGATCGTGAGTGATTAGAAATCAGCCAAGCCGCAAGGAAAATGAAAATGACAGATGGGAAAAATGAAATCGCCAGAGAGCAGCGTGACCGAGAGGAGGTTTTGTAGTAGGTTTAGTGTTATAGCTTCTTAGGGTTTAGGGTTTAGGATTTAGGGTTTAAGTTTTAGGGTTTTAGGGTTTAGGGTTTAGGGTTTAGGTTTAGGGTTTAGGATTTAGGGCTTAGGGTTTAGGGTTTAGGGTTTAGGGATTAGGGTTTAGGTTTTAGGATTTAAGGTTTACTGTTTGGGGTTTTAGGGATTAGGGTTTAGGGTTTATGGTTTTTAGTCTTTAGGGTTTAGTGTTTAGGGTTTAGGTTTCAGGTTTAGGGTTTAGGTTTTAGTTTAGGGTTTTGGGTTTTTTTTTAAATAGAGAGAAAATTGAGATTCAACATTTCTTCTATTTGATTTTGTCAATCAAGTAACACACCAAGTTTTCTAAGGCACAAGCAACAACATAGATAAAAAGTGAGCATGCATAGAGAAAATTGAAAACCCTAAATAACTAGAACTATCTCTACTGTAAAGACACAGTTCCATAAGCAGCAGATTAGATCAACCGTTCTTCAGTTCCAGCTCATCGAACCACCCCCAGCGGGATCCACCATCATATCCTCGATCTCTCCCTCCACCACAACCATGGCTGTAACCTCCATCCCTCCTCCCGCCTCCATAACCACCACTACTCCGACCACCACCTCCATATTTTCCAGCACTTTGAGATCCCCGACCACCACTGTGATAACCGCCGCCTCAGCCTTCGCATCCACCACCATATCTAGACTGAGCCTTATTGACGGTGATGTTCCTATCATCAAGATTCTACCCATTCTTAGGGCTTAGGTTTAGGATTCAATTTATTAGGTTTTAGTGTTTATTTTTTAATTGATTTAGTTACTTTAGGTTTAGGTTTAGGGTTTGGAGTTTAGGGTTTAGGGCTTAAGGTTGAGGTTTAAGGCTTAAGGTTTAGGGTTTAGGGTATAAGGTTTTAGGTTTTATGCTTTTAGGGAATAGGGTTTAGGGTTTAGGGTTTAGTGTTTAAGCTTTAGGGTTTAGGGCTTTTAAGGTTTAGGTTTGGTTTAGGGTTTAGGGTTTAGGGTTTAGAGTTTAGGGTTTTGGGGTTTAAGGTTTATGGTTTAAAGTTTAGGGTTTAGGGTTTAGGGTTTCAAGGTTTAGGGTTGTTTAGGGTTTTTTTAGGGAAAGTTAGAATTTTATTACCATAAAAGCAAAAGATACAATGTCCTTAAAAGGGGTAAAGCTCTAAAATTCTACTATTCTCTGAGCTACAAGAAACCTAAAGAGCCAAACTCTGATCTAAGTGCATTAGAAAAAGAAAAGAAAACAAAGGATAAAATTGAATAGCCAAAAAACATAACAGAAAAAGACACAGAGTAAGACTAAAACAAATCCTGAAAATAGTAAAAAGTTGAGTTAGTGATAGTTCATGATATCTTTGAGAAAGCAAGATAAGCAAGATCCATAGTATCAACACTTGATTGAGTAACAACATTCCTAAAAGATCCAACAGAAAAGAAATCTGCAAAACACTACAAAGGCAAAAGTCATAGCTAAAAAGGATAAGCATAAAGAGAGAAAAAGGAGAGAGTTGAGAAAGACAATGCTCAAGCTCAGTTAGGATCATCTCAAGGGGCAATAATACATATGAGCATCTAAACTTTATAAAGAAGGGTTACAATCATGTGTAATGAAACCAACAAGAGAGAAGAGGTAAGTAACATCAAAGCCATCATAGCCAACATACCTGATACAAGCAAACATCGAAAGCTAGGAGTTCTTAGAGTTTCAGATCTTGCACCATTAAACAAAGAGCAATCAGCCAGCAACCAGCTAGTAGCCAAGCCACCAAACAAAAACTATAAGAGACTAATCACAATAACCTAGAGAAAGGCTAGAATAAAGTCAGAACACCAACAACAACCATTATCCAAATACCCATCCAACATTATCCAAATACCCATCCAAGCTCCAAGCTAGGAAAACTAGAACCAACCATCGAGCACTAGGCCAATGGATTAATAGAGAAACAACCAACAAAACCAAGATAGGTGCCCTCAATCCAAAGTCCAATAAGTAGTAGTCACCAAGTCAAACTAGGGTGAGCAACCACAAATGACTAAAAAACTTAAAAATGAAACCATCAACCAGCAAAAAGTAATTCAAGTTAAAGAGGAGAGCAAATAAACCAACTAATGCAGATAACAGAATAAAGGTAGAGCATAAACCATCTCATCCACCGACAAGAGTACAAGGTAAGAACCACAAGGTACCAAAACTAGGCTAAAATAACAAGAACCACCAAGTTGCAACCTTAGGCCAACCGAAGCAGAGGTCAAAAACATAAGGCCAAAGTGAAAATAAGTTTAGGGTTTAGGGTTTAGGGTTTAGTGTTTATGCTTTAGGGTTTATAGTTTTGAGGGTTTAGGGCTTAGGGTTTTGGGTTTTGGGATTAAGGTTTAGGGTTGTAGAGGGTTTAGGGTTGTAGGGGGGTTTTAGGATTTAGTGTTAGTTTAGGGTTTATGGTTTTTTAGGGTTTAGGGTTTAAGTTTTAGGGTTTTTTAGTGTTTAGGGTTTAGGGTTTAAGGTTTGGGGTTTCGGGATTTTTTGGTTTAGGGTTGTATGGGGGTTATAGGGTTTAGGGTTAGTTTAGGTTTTAGGGTTTGGGGTTTATGGTTTTTTAGGGTTTAGGGTTTAAGGTTTAGGGTTTTTTATGGTATAGGGTTTACGGTTTACGTTTTAAGTTTTTGGGGGTAGGGTTATTTTGGGTTTAGGGTTTTTTTAAGATTAAGTAAATTGGTAGGTTTAGGTTCATTTAGTTTATTTAGTTTTTCTATTTATTTATTTTAGTTTTTTTTATTTTTTATTTTATTTAAGTTTATTTTTATTTTATTTTATTTAAATTAGTTTATATATTTTAGTTTAGGATATTTAGTTTAGTTTATTTTTTAAGTTTAGGTTTAGGTTTATGTTTATTTTTTAGTTTAGTTTTATTTTTATTTTATTTTTTTAGGTTTAGATTTTATTGTTTATTTTTAGGTTTAAGTTTAGGTTTTTATTTTATTTTATTTTTTTAGGTTTTTATTTTAAGTTGATTTTTAGGTTTTATTTTTTTTAGTTTAGGTTTAGGTTTATTTTTAGTTTATTTTATTTTGTTTAGTTTAGGGTTTAGGTTTAGGTTTTATTTTTTTATTTCAATTTATTTTAGATTCGATTTACATCTATTTTATTTTGTTTATTTTTGGTCTAATTTTTTTTTAGTTTAGGGTTTAGGCTTTATTTTATATTTTTTATAACTTTATTTTTTAGGTTTAGGTTTTTATTTAGTTTTTATTTTCTATTATTTTTCTTATTTTATATTTTGTTTTTATTTTATTTAAGTTTTTTATTTTTATGGTTAATTTTATTTTTTAGTTTAGTTTAGGGTTTTATATATTTTATTTTATTTATATTTATATTTTTTATTTTATTTTATTTTTAGGTTTAGGTTTAGGTTTTAGTTTAGGTTTTTTTTATTTAGTTTTTAGTTTTTATTTATTTATTTTATTTTTAGGTTTTAATTAATTTTGGTTCAGATTTTTAAGTATTCACGGTTTAGGGTTTAGGGTTTAAGGTTTAGTGTTTGGGGTTTAGAGTTTAGGGTTTAGGGTTTTATAGTTTAGGGTTTAGGGTTTTCAATTAGGGTGTTTTTTATTTTCATTTTTATATTTTTAATTTTCTTTATTTTTGTAAATTAAGTAAACTCGTAGCTTTAGGTTTATTTACTTTATTTAGTTTTTTTATTTATTTTAGCTTATTTTAATTTTTTATTTCTATTTAGGTTTATTTTTATTTTTATTTATTTTAGTTTATTTATTTTAGGATTAATTATTTTAGTTCAATTTTTTATTTTAATTTATTTTTTATGTTTAGGTTTAGGTTTAGGTTCATTTCTTAATTTAGTTTTTTTTTTCAGGTTTAGTTTAGGTTTAATGATTACGATTGAGGGTTTAGGGGGCTTTAGTGTTATTTAGGGTTTAGGGTTTAGGGTTTAGAGTTTACGAGTTTTTTTTTTTTTTTTTTGGGGGGGGGGTTAGAATTTTATTTCCATAGACGGTAAAGATACAATGTCCTAAATATGTGTAAAGCTCTAAAATTCTACTCCTCTCCGAGCTATAAGAAACTTAAAGAGCTAAACTCCCATCTAGGTTCATTAATAAAAGAAAACAGAATAAAAGAGAAAATACAATAGCTAAAAAGCATAAGAGAAAAAGACACCGAGTAAAACTAAAATAAATCCTAAAAATAGTAAAATAATGAGTCAACAGCAGTTCATGATTTCTTTAAGAAAGCAAGGTAAGCAAGATACATTATAGCACTTGGGTTGGTGAGTAGCGACCATTCCCTCTCTAAAGTTCTAATCAGAAATGCAAACACTACAAAGTCAAAGTCATAGCTAAGGATAAGGATAAAGAGAGGAAAAGGCTGAGAAAAGAAGGCTCGAGCTCATTTAGGATCATCTCAAGGGGAAATAATACATATGAGCATCCAAAAGAAGGTTCATAAAGGCAACAACTAACACCGGTTCCTACTAATAAGGCCACCCATCTAACCATGACAAACAAGTAAAAAGTAAATTGAGTTCAAAAGGAGAGGCAACAAACCAACTAGTGCAAAAAATAGAATAAAGCTAGAGAAGAAATCATCTCATCCACCAGCAACCAGAGTAACAAGGTAGGGAAGATAGCAGCCACCAGGCAAAAAAATGAAGCTTAGAATGGTTACAAGAACCACCGGGTAGCAAGACCAACAAAGCTAGAGGTAAAATAAATCACTCAACAAGTGAAAATAAGTTTAGGGTTTAGGGTTTAGGTTTAAGGTTTAGGGTTTAGTGTTTAAGCTTTAGGGTTTAGGGTTTAGGGTTTAAGGTTGGTTTAGTGTTTAGCTTAATTTAGGGTTTATGGTTTTAGGTTTAGGGTTTAGGGTTTAGTTAAGGTTTAAGTTTAGGGTTTAGGGTTTAGGTTTTGAGTTTATTTATGGTTTAGGTTTAGTTTAGTTTTAGGGTTTAGGTTTTAGTTTAGGTTTAGGGTTTTGGGTTTTGGGATTTTGGGTTTAAGGTTTAGGATTTTTTTAGGGTTTAGGGTTTATTTTAGTTTATTTTTTTTTTGTAGGTTTAGTTATTTAGTTTTTATTTTATTTATTTTTTAGTTTATTTTAGTTTATTTTATTTTTTATTTTTATTTAGGTTTATGGTTTGGGGCTTGGGGTTTAGGGTTTAGGGTTTAGGGTTTAGGGTTTTAGGTTTTAGAGTTTAGGGCTTAGGGTTTTATTATTTAAGATTTAAGGATTAGGGTTTTTTAGGATTTAGGGTTTAGGATTTAGGGTTGATTTTAAGTTTAGGGTTTTTTTTTAAATTAAGTAAACTGGTAGGTTTAAGTTTATTTAGTTTATTTTGTTTTATTTATTTAATTTAGTTTACTTTATTTTTTTTTTTTAGGTTTATTTTTATTTTTATTTAGTTTAGTTTATTTAATTTAGGTTTATTTATTTTAATTTAGGTTTTATTTTAGTTTATTTTTTTTATGTTTAGGTTTAGGTTTAGTTTATTTTCTTAGTTTATTTTTATTTTATTTTTAGGTTTAAGTTTTATTTTTATTTTAGGATTAGGTTTAAGTTTTATTATATTTTTTTTTAGGTTTAGGTTTTAGATTTATTTTAAGGATTTATTTTTTAGTTTAGGTTTAAGTTTATTTTTAGTTTATTTTATTATATTTAGTTTAGGTTTAGGTTTAGGTTTAGTTTGTTTTAGGTTTAGCTTTAGGTTTTATTTATTTTGGTTTAATTTATTTTAGTTTAGGTTTAGGCTTATTTTATTTATATTTTAGGTTCAATTTTTTTGTTTGTTTAGGGTTTATGTTTTAATTTTTATTTATTTTTAGGTTTATTTTTTAGGTTTTGGTTTTTATTTAGTTTTTATTTTATTTTATATTAGTTTTATTATATTTTTATTTTAGGTTTAGTTTTTATTTTCTCAAGGTTTTTATTTCTTTTATTTTTGTTTAGTTTTTATTTTATTATTTTTTATAGGTTTATGTATAGGTTTAAGTTTTAGTTTAGGTTTTTATTTTATTTTGTTATTTAATTTTATTTTGATTTAGGTATTTTTATTTATTTTATTTTTAGGTTTTATTTAGTTTAGGTTTAGGTTTTTAGCTTTTTAGGGTTTAGGGTTTGGCGTTTAGTGTTTAGGATTTTTTTTTCTTTTATGGAAAGTTAGAATTTTATTACCATAAAAATAAAGGATATAATGTCCTTAAAAGGGGTAAAGCTCAAAGTTCTACTGCTCACAGAGCTACAAGAAACTTAAAGACCTAAACCCCCATCTAAGTATAATGGAAACAAAATTAAAGAGCAAATACAATAGCTTAAAAGCAAATTAGAAAAGACCCAAAATAAGACTAATATAACTCAAGAAAGCAGTAAAAATGAGTAGTCAGCAGTAGTTCATTATCCCTTTAAGAAGTCAAGATAAGCAAGATCCACATTAACAGTACTTGGGTTGACTGAGTAAAGATCATTCCATATATGAAGTTCCAACCTGCAAAAGATATCTGCAAAACACTATAAAGGCAATGGTCATAGCTCAGGGGAAAAAGTTAAAGTAAACAATTTAAAAAGAGTTGAGAAAGAGAAGGCTCGGGCTCAGTTAAGATAATCTCAAGGGGGAACAATACATATGAGCTTCCAAACTTCATGAGAAGGGTTACAATCATATGCATGTTACCAACCAGAGAGAAGATATGAGGAAACATCAAGGTCAGCATAGCCAACATACCTAATATAAGCAACCATCTAAGGCAAAATAGTCCATAGTGATCCAATTCCTACACCAAACAAACTGAGAAAAATAGCCAGCCAGCAGCCAACCCACCAACCAAAACCCATAACAAACCAATCACTTAAAGCCAAAATCCTAAAAGTTACACCAAGATCAATGGCCAAGCTAAAATTAACCAAGCAGTAACTCCACCGAAGCCACCACCAATAGGAAAAGAGACACAAAAAAGGGGTAGTCAGTATAAATAAAGGGAACAACACAATCGAGCAAAATAGTCCCAAAGGCAAAACAACAAACCATGACTATCTCCAGAGCACTAGCAACCCAAATCTAAAGGCAAAACCCCCACCCAAATAGCAAAATAGTAGGAGATAAGCAGCACCAGATAAAGGAAAGCCATACCATAGAAAGGCCAAGAAGGCATCCAGAAATTACCATCAAAACCACCACCAAGGCAACCAAAAGAACAACAAATCCACCACCACCAACAAAGACGAAAATATCAGGAAACAAGGAGAGCCAAATAAACTAGAGGGAGTCAATACCAACAGCCAACATAAATCCCAAAATACCAAGCCACAACACAAGCATCCTAGGCAAGATAGTAGCCACAAAAAACCCCTCAAGCAGCCAACCTCGAACAATAAGTCCTAAAATATGACCAAAAAACCACATGAACTCATATCTTTCATCAACAAAACAACCAATAAAACCACCCAGGCTAATAGCCAACTGGATGAGCAATAAGAGAAATCAGAGCAGCAGAAAAATTGACACCCAAACCAGGAACAAAAACAAAGGAAAAGTAGTTGCACCCAAGAGAGGATAATTGACAAAGAGTAGACCATAAACCCAACCTAAGAACCCAACCAAAAGCACCTTAACCAACCATCAAATATAACCAACACATCCACCCAACCAACCAACCCAACCAGCCAAAATAGCCAACCAGCCCAGTCAACCAACAAAACCAACCAGCAGATAAAGCCAATACAGAGCCCAAAAAAAAGGGAAAGAACAAAAGCATACAAAGCCATAACTCACCTGGAGATCTCCAAAATAACAAAGAAACAAAAATGGTAGTCACCCATCCAAACAAAAGCCAAGGAGGATAACCCAACCAGAAGCAGCAAAACTGTAAGGAAAGGAATAAGGCTAGAGGAAAACAAAACCCCTTCCAAATCCCAAACAACAGACAATCACCACAAAAGAGAAAATAGGAAGACAATAACCACAAAATAGCTACCTCTAATCCACAATGTAGAGGGAAAAACCAACTAGCAGAAGCCCCCAAGCCAAACCAGGAAAGGAGAACATCAACCACCAAAAAACCTAAAACTAAGCCAAGCTAAAAGTGGTCAACAACAGGCATGAAAAATAACCACCCAAAATAACCAAGTAGATGGAAGAAGAAAATAGCAGCAACCAGTAGAACCAACCATAGCAGCTAAAAAACCAATTCGAAAAAGGCCATAGCCAGCCAAAACTAGAGGCAAACCTAACATCCATTAATAAAATGGGTAGGCCAAAAATGGCCACAGCCACAACCCAACAGGAGACCCTCAAAATATCACTAGCAGTGTGACAAAAGAAGCAAAGCATGAGCCACAAAAAGAAAACCACCAATCTTAGAGGATTGGGAAACTAATTAAAAGCACTATGACCCAAAAAAAGTCAATCAAGTATAAAATGGGGTTAAGAGGAAGGGGTTTAAACATAGAAATAAACTCAGCAAAAATGACTTCTTGGTGAGGGAAGCACAAAATAAACAACCAAAAAATAGTCTGTCTAAAACCACAATAACAAAAAATCAATAAAATACGAGAAGGTTAAAATCTGAGGTAAGGCAGTGCAGTGTTATCCAGGTTGACCAGACCACACCGATGCTTAGGTAACCTATGGTTACCAAACAAAGTGAGAACATTTAGTTCCCCAATTTTTTATTATTGAGAATATTAAGTAAAAGAAGAGCATCAACTTCAATCCAAATATTAAAGAGGCCTTTGCATAAATAAATATCAATAGCTTTATTAACAGCAATGAGCTCAGCAAAAATAACAGAACAAGCTTTGAGGGGGTAGGTAAAAGCACAAATGATAGTACCTTTAGAATCTCTAAGAATTGCACCACAACCATATTTATTTAGAGAAGCATAACCATCCGTATTGATCTTAATAAAATTTTGTTTAGGCTTAATCCAATGTATAATCCTAATACTCTTGTAGGAAGGATCATCTTGCAAAGTGATACCTGATTTTTTAGCCATAAAGTTATAACCTCTAAAGTGAAGATTACTAATTAAATTTGCATTAAACAAAGCATGAATTTTTTATTTAGTTCTAGCAAGGAACCTTTTATGGTTCATAGGGATACCATGATGCTTAGCAAAATTTCTTTCCATCTAAATGAACCAAATAAGGGTAATAGCAATTAAAACTTTCTTATGACCTTTCACAATTTTATGGAAACAAATTTCAAGAAGTTGATATAAGGAAAGAGAGCTATTAAAATAGTTAGTGTTAAATAAATCATCATACCATATCAAAGTTTGGAAGTAATAGCACCATTAACAAAACATGATTAACATTTTCAATATGAAAGCAATAATGCACTTAGAGGTAAATAAAACCCTTTAAGCAGAGAAGGAATCAATAGGGATGAAGTTATTAAAATCCTCCAAGCTAAAATAGAATAAGAAATGGGAATGATATTGTTCCAAAGTTTAATGAAAACATTAGAGGTGTTGTAATAAAATTCCAAACTTCTTTAAGAATGAAATCACCATTGTAAGAGAGCTTGAAAAGAAGTTGATCTGGTTTATTACAAAAGATAGAGATGTTGCAAAACTTGTCAAAAAAAAGAAATAGGAATGTCATTCTCAAGTTTTTTTCATTTCAATTATTATTAAGCCAAAAATAGTTAACTTTGATAGCAGTAGTAGAGTGTGTAGATAAAAGGTAGTCAATATAGCCATTGCCAATCCAATTGTTTTGCCAAAAAGAAGAGAATGAATACCCCAAGATATTAAGAATTCAACAACCCATTTAATGGAGCAAATCCTTTTCCAAACTGGAGAGTCACCAACTTTATAAGCACAGGTAAAACAGTGTTTACCTTGGCAATATTTTTCCATCATAAAGTTAGCACAATGGCTATCATTCTTTCTAAAATTCCACCAGAGCTTATGAGAGAAGGCAAAGATAGCTTCACGAATAGGTTTGCGACAAAGACAACCTTCACCCAAAGGACCATAGCATTTATGCCAGGAAGTCCAATGCATTATCTTAATAGAATTATTAGATCACCAAAGAAATTTATTAAGCAAGCGATCAATTCTGATAAGAGTAGAATTAGTGGGAATAATAGTTTGAATCAAATAAAGAGGCATTGAATTGAGAGTGCTTTTAAGATTAGTAAGCTTGCCACCATAGGAAAGTAAATGGAATTCCCAAACATAAATTTTATTTAAAATTTGTTGAATTAACTCATCAAAAACGTGGGATCATTTTGGACCTTTAAAAAAAGGATCACCTATTGATGTTTAAAATTAGTGATATGCAAGATTTTATTGATTTTATTATTGGAGATATTTGAAAAAGTAATAAAATAGCTTTTATTATCATTGATAGAAAGAATACTTTCTCTACCAAATTTATTTAAAAAATCTTGAGGTTCTTGATATGCTGAATAAAAGCATTGCAAAAATAATAAAATCATCTGCAAAGCTTAAGTGGAAAATAGGAAGACCACCAAAAGTTTGTAGTACATACTATGATTAGAATAACTCATTGATGCTCTAGATAAGTACTCAACAACAATAATAAATAAAGCGGAGATAAAGGATCCCATCTTAAGCCATGGGAAGAAGAAAGCCTAAAGCTTCCACATTAATAAAACAGAACATAATTAATAAAAATTTTAATAAGAAAAAATAAATTTAGCAGAAAACCCAAATAAATTTAGAATATGGAAAAGGAAATCCCAAGAGAAATTATCAAAAGCTTTGGTAAAATCTACTTTGAAAAGAATGTTTCCATCTAAATCATGAATTAATTCCTGGGCAAGTAAAATGTTATAAAAATAGATCTACCTCTAATGAAATTAGTTTGGTTGAGAGAGATAATCTTATAAAGTAAAGGTCTAAGCACTGCAAGAATTTTGGAAATCAACTTATTGAAGAAGGTGCAAAGACTAATAGGTTCACTCCAATATCTTTCTTAGGTATGAGAATAATAGAGGTGTTAGAAAATATCTAGGAAATGGATTACCATTAAATAAATTGACCATAGCCTCAATCAGATCATTTTTAATAATAAACCAACATTTTTAGAAAAATTAGGTTGTGAAAACCCTCAGGACAACAATGTTAATCTATGTTAAGAACTTTAAAATTTTCATCTTCATTAGGCATAATAGTAAGAAAATTATTATCATCATTACTAATAATAGTAGGAGTTAAGTGTGATTTAGAAATATCTTCATAAGAGCAAGTCTTATTAAGCATTTTTCTAAAGTAATTAATGACTAAATCTTTAATATCATTATTCTTTGTAATCCATTCTCCATTGTCATCTTTAATATTTTGAATATTATTTAAGGCTCTCTTTTTATTGACTAAAGCATAAAAATAGCTAGTATTCTTGTCTTCATCTGCAATGTGTTTACTAGTAGCTTTTTGGGGCCAATAAGCCTCTTCCATATTTTTAAAATTATCAAGCTTATGTTTCACCTTAGTCAAGTCCTTAATCTTAGAAGGATTAGACATAATAGAGACTTCAAGATCACAAACCAATTTTTCCATATATTTGATATTAGCAAAAACATTTTTAAAACAATAGTTATTCCACCAACCATAATTTTTGTTTAAGTCTTTTAAGCTTAAACCAAAGTCTATTCATCCCCATAATAGAGTTATCAGGATGTAAAGGACTTTTCCAATTGTTAGCCACACCATTAAAAAAATCAATATGCTAAAGCCACATGTTCTAAAATCTAAAAGGAGAGAAATTTTTTAATCTATTAGAATTATCTTTAATAGAAACCAAAAGAAGAGCATGATTAGACAAGTTTCTAATTCAATGATTGATAGAAGTAATAGGCCATTAAGTAATTCAATGAGTATTAAAAAGAATCTGATCCAACCTTTGCCAAAGTCTAGAGTTTTGCCTAGTATAATTAGAACCCTTAAAACCAATATTAATGAAATTACAATCAAGGATCATATTGAAAAATTCTTCCATGGAATAAATATTAGGAGAGCAACCGCCACTTGATTCAAAAGAGAACACAATAGTGTTAAAATCATCAACAATAAACCAAGGTTTATTGACAGAGGTGACAAAATTAGTCAAGTTATCACAGAGAATATTTCTACCAGATCAATTACAAGATGCATAAACAAAAGAGCCCAAAACATAATAATCACCATAAGAGATTTGAGCATTGACAACTTGATAAAAATCATCAAGAATAGAAACATCTACAAAGTTATTCCAAAATCACCAAATCTTATTACTAATGTTAGAGAAAATTTTATTGAAATTGAACATTCTAGCAACATGGTTAATTTTATTAGCATGAATAAGCGGCTCAAGAATAATAAGTAAATAAATATTATGGATAAGACAAAGATTTCTAATACAATTACATTCCATTCCAAACTAAAAAAGTAAACATAAAAGAAAAGAAAAGGGGGGGGGGGGGTGCGGGGAGTAAAAGTTAATTGAGGGAAAAGAGGGAGGCCGCAATAGCTCTAGTGTTTCTTGGAAATTTGGATGGAAAATGTTTAATAATTTGTATATTTTTTTAATAGAAAGTTTGGAAGCCATTTTATTTTCCCTTTGAATCATTATCTGAAAAGGATTTAGCAACATTAGTCACAGATTTAGGAGAAATCTCTTGATGGGAAGTGAATTCTCCTTCTTCCAAGACACTAGAATTTATTAAAGACAAATGAGCTTTGAGAATAGCAAGGGAGGGAGAAAAAATTGATTTATTAAGAAGGAAAATGGGAACACCAAAGCCTTCCTCATCATTAGCTAAATTATTAGATAAAAGCAAATCTTTTTGAGAAGTTAAATCATCTAAATTTTGAATATGGAATGTTTATCAACCGATTAGTATTAAAAACCATATTACATCATGAATTAGAATGATGCGTAATATTAAATTCCTCATTTTTGTTCTCCATTAAAGCTTCATTTTCATCTATCAAATCTAGCAAGGATGCAAGGATCAAATTGGACGAAATAGAATCCTCATTCAAAAGTTTATAAAAGCTATTATTTTTCATATTATAAGCCTTCAGTTATTCAAAAGAAGTAAAAGATAAATTAGCCTTATTAGAAACATTTAAAGAATCCTTTTTTTTCCAAAGTAGTTTTTTGATATTTAATAATGGTCAGCCTAAGGTTAGGAATAAAAGTTTCCTTAACAGGGATTTTCTTTTTTAGGTGAGGATGAAGAATGAAACATTCATAATTATCGCCCATGGATTTTGCAGTGAGAATAAAAGATAAGGAAATTTTCAAATTCAATTCTTTGCATATACCCATAATTTTTAGATACCAACCAGATTTCTTTGGGGTGTTTCTTGGTAATGTCCAATTCAGCAAGGATTCTAGCCACTAAATGATGAGATTTTATAGCCGTTACTTGATCAATTTGAAATGGTTGACAAAATAAGGCACCCACTACCAAAAGGAATTCATAATTCCTGAAATGAATTAGCATATTAGGGAGAGAAATCTGAACTAAAATAATTGGGGATTCTTCCTTAATATGAAATAGTGGAGTCCATTTCAGCAACCTCATTTGGAAATTTTAAACAAAATAAGAATGATGAGAGAAAACATGAGAGTAATCCAAATCATGCATAAACTGAATCAAAATGTGGTGGGGATCAATTAAACCAATCATAAAAGCACCTGAAAGTTTCAGACTATAAAAGAAAGAGAAAATGTTTTCTAGATTAGACTTACGAAGACTAAACTTTCCAACCAAAGTGAATTCAAAAGGCTTAGCAATGCTTTCCACAATTAGATCAGAGCACCTAACCACAAGCATACCTCAAAATAAGTTTCAGGGCTGAAATCGGCCAATGGCTAGCAGCCATCAATTATAGAATGAATCCATTGAGAATTTCAAAAGAAATAAGCAGCTCTAAAATGAAATGAAAAGCTGAAAGGAGAGCTGAGAGCTCGAGTGGTGGGTCCTTTAATTTTTAATATTATTAGGGTTTAGGGTTTGGTTTATGGTTTGGGGTTTTGGTTTATGGTTTAGGGTTTAGGGTTTAGGGCTTAGGTTTTAGGGTTTTAGGATTTAGGTTTATGGTTTAGGATTTAGGGTTTACAGTTTAGGCTTTTTAGGGTTTAGGATTTAAGGTTTATGTTCTAGGTTTAGGTTTACATTTTAGATTAGGGTTTAGGGTTTTTAGTTTTTTTTAGTAGAGAATAAATTCAAATTAAACATTTTTTCTTTCTGATTTCATCAACTAAGTAACACACCAAGTTTTCTAAGACACAAGCAACAACATAGATAAAAAATAAGCACCCATAGAGAAAATCAAAAACCCTAGATAACTAGAATTATCCTACTATAAAAATACAGATCCATAATTAGCAAATCAGATCAGTCATTCTTAAGTTTCTCCAGTTCCCATCAGAACCACCCCAACCTCTCGAGTAGCGAGATCTACCATGATATCTCTGATCTCTCCCTCTGCCACCATCAGTTTTCTCGCCTCCATAACCACCACTACTCTGACCAGCCCATCCATATGCACTAGCACCTCTAGATCCCCCACCACCACTATGATAATTACCACCTCCACCTTCGCCTCCACTGATAGATCTTGACTGAGCTTAGTCAACGATGATGTACCTGCCATCATGGTTCTTCCCATTCCTAGGTTTTAAGTAAAGGTTTAGGTTTATTAGGTTTTAGGGTTTTGGTCTATGTTTTAATTTATTTAGTTACTTTAGGTTTATTTTTAGGGTCTTGGGTTTAAGGTCTGGGGTTTACGGTCTAAGGTATAGGGTTTAAAGTTTAAGGTTTTAGGTTTTATGCTTTTAGGGTTTAGGATTTATGGTTAGGGTTTAGGGTTTAGGGTTTCTTTAGGGTTTACGGTGTAAGATTTATGGTTTAGGGTTTCAGGGTTTAGGGTTTAGGGTTTAGGGTTTAGGGTTTAAGGCTTAGGGTGGTAGGGTTTAGGGTTTAGAGTTTAGGGTTTAGGGTTGTTAGGGCATTTATTATTTAGGGTTTAGGGATAGTTTTAGGGTTAAGTGTTTAGGATTTAGGTTTAGTGTTTAGAATTTTAGGTTTGGGGTTTTATTTTAAATTAAGTAAACTTGTAGGTTTAATTTATTTAGTTTATTTAGTTTATTTTTTATTAATTTTAGTTTAATTTATTTTTTATTTTTATTTAGGTTTATAATTTATTTTTATTTAGTTTAGTTTCTTTATTTTAGGTTAATTTATTTTAGTTTAGGTTTTTATTTTAGTTTATTTTTTAGGTTTAAGTTTTGGTTTATGTTTATTTAGGTTTAGGGTTTTAGGTTTAGGGTATAGGGTTAGGGTTTAGGGTTTAGTATTTAGGCTTTAGGGTTTAGGGTTCTTAGGGTTTAGGGTTAAGGGTTTAAGGTTTAGGGGTGGTTTAGGGTTTTAGAGGTGTAGGGTTTAGGTTTAGAGTTTAGGGTTATTTAGGGGTTTTATTATTTTGGTTTAGGATGGGTTAGTTTAGTGTTTGAGTTTAGGTTTTAAATTATTAAGTTTTATTTAGTTTATTTAGTTTATTTTATTAATTTTAGTTTAATTTTTTATTTTATTTAGGTTTATAATTTATTTTTATTTAGTTTCTTTATTTTTAATTTAGTTTATTTTAGTTTATTTTAGTTTTAGTTTTATATTTAGCTTTAGTTTTATGTTTAGGTATAGGGTTAGTTTAGTTTAGTATTTGGCTTTAGGGTTTAGTTCTTAGGTTTAGGTTAGGAGTTTAAGTTTAGGTTTTAGGTTTATAGTAGTTTAGGTTTTAGGGTTTGGTTAGTTTTAGTTTAGGGTTTAGTTTAAGTTTAGAGTTTAGTTTAGAATTTAGTTTAGGAGTTTAGATTTAAGGTTTAGTTAGGTTTATAGTTTAGGTTTAAGGTTTAGTTAGTAGTTGTTTTAGGTTTAAGGTTTAGGTTTAGTTTTATAGTTAGTTTAGGAGTTTATTTAGGTTTAGTTAGTTTAGGTTAGTTTTAGGTTTTATAGTAGAGTTGAGGTTTAAGGTTTAGTTTATAGTTTTAAGTTTAGTTTAAAGTTTAAGTTTATAGTTTTAGGTTTATTAGGTTAGATTATTAGAGTTTAAATTTTTGGGTTTAGGTTTAAGTTTTATTTAGTTTAGAGTTTAGGATTTAGGTTTATATTTTAGGTTTAGGGTTTAGGATTAGGTTTAGATGTTTTAGTTTAAGTTAGCTAAGGTTTAGTGTTTTGGGTTTAAGGTTTAGTGTTTAGGATTTAGTGGTTATGATTTTTATTATTTAGGGTTTAGATTTTTTTGGGTTAGTTTATGGTTTAGGATTTAAGGTTTATGGTTTTTTAGGGTTTAGGGTTTAGGGTTAAAGATTTTTTAAAAAAATTTAAAGCAGAGGTTTTTATTTAGTTTATTATTTTTATTTTAGTTTATTTTATTTTTTAATTTTTTAAGTTTAATTTAAATTATTTTATTTAGTTTATTTTGTTTAGGTTTTCAATTTAAGTTAATTTTTTTAGTTTAGATTTATATGTTAATTTAGGGTTTAGTCTTTTAGTTTGGGTATAGGGTATAAGTTTTATTTTTAGGGTTTAGGTTTAGTGTGTTTAGTTTTAGGTTTAGGTTTAGTTAGGTTTAGGTTTAGGGTTTTAGGGTTTTGGTTTAGTTAGTTTAGGGTTTAGTATAGATTTGTTTAGTTTTAGAGTTTAAGTTTAATAATAGTTTAGTTTAGGTTTTAGTTTAGGTTATTTAGGTTTAGGTTAAGTTTATTATAGTTTTATGATTTAGTACTTATTTAAGTTTTAAGTTTTAGTTTAGGTTTTAGAGTTTTAGTTTAAAGTTGGTTTAATTTAAGTTTAAGTTAATAGTTTAGTATTTAGGTTGTTTAGGAGTTTAGTTTAAAGTTGAGTTTAATTTAGGTTTTAGGTTTTTGTTTAAATTTAAAATTTGGTTTAGTTTTGGGTTTAGGTTTATTTAAGGATTTAGTTTAGTTTTGAAGTTTAGTTTAAGTTTAGGATTTAAGTTTAGGTTTTGTTTAGTTTTGTTTTAGGTTTAGTTTTTTAAGTTTAATTTAAAGGTTTAGTTTTAGAGTTTAGGTTTAAGGTTGTTTGTTTAGGTTTAGTTTAGGTTTTAGGTTAGAGTTAGATTTGATTTAGGTTTAAATTTTAGTTTAGGGTTTAGGATTTAGGAGTTTAAGTTTTAGGTTTTAGGTTTAGAGTTTAGGGATGTAGGAAGGTTTAGACTTATAGTTTAGGTTTAGCTTAGGGGTTTAGTTTTAGGCTTAGGTTGTAGTTTAGGTTTAGGTTGTAGTTTTAGTGTTTAAGGTTTAGGTTTAGGATTTAGGGTTTAGGGTTTAAATTTTAAGGTTCAATGAATTTTTTAAAAAAAATTAGCAGTTTAAGTTTAGGTTTTAGTTTATTTTATTTATTTTAGTTTATTTATTTTATTTATTTTTATTAAGTTTATTTTATTTTTATTTTTATTTTAGTTTTATTTTAGTTTATTTAGGTTTAATTAGTTTATTTAATTTTAGTTTATTTTATTTTATTTTATTTTTAGGTTTAGGTTTTATTTTTATTTTTAGGTTTAGGTTTTTATTTTATTTTTAGGTTAATTTTATTTTAGGTTTAGTTTTTTTTTTTAGATTTTTTTATTTTTAGGTTTATTTTAATGTTTAGGTTTGGTTTTATCTATTTTATTTTGGTTTAATTTTAATTTTATTTTATTTTAGGTTTAGGTTTAAGTTTTAGTATAGGTTTTATTTTATTTAAGTTTAGGTTTATTTATTATTTTATTTTAGGTTTTATTTAGTTTAGGTTTTATTTAGGTTTTAGGGTTTAGTGTTTAGGGTTTAGGTTTTAGGTTTAGGATTTAGGGTTATCTTAGTTTTAGGGGTTTAGTTTGTTTAGGTTTTAGGTTTAGTTTAGTTTAGGGTTTATGGTTTTTAGGTTAGGTTTAAGGTTAGTTTAGGTTTAGGTTTAGGTTTTAGTTTATGTTTTATTTTATTATTTTATTTTATTTAGGTTTATTTTGGTTTATAGTTTTAGTTTAGGGTTTAGGTTTAGGGTTTGGTTTAGGTTTAGTTTAGGGTTTAGGTTTAGGGTTTTTTAGGTTTAGGTTTTGGGTTTAGTTTAGGGTTTAGGTTTAGGTTTAGGTTTAGGGTTTAGGGTTTTTTTTAGAAAAGTAATTCATTTATTCTTTTTTTTTTCATCAACCAACACCAAGTTTTGTAAGACACAAGTGACAACATAGATAAAAATGAGTACATAGGAAATCAAAACCTAGATAACTAGAATCTCTTGTGAGTTCCATAAAGCGATTGAATTGGTCATTCTTGGTTTCTCAGTTCCCATTAGACCTACCACTTAGAGTGGCGGGATCGCCATCATTCTCTCCTCACCACCATGGTTTAACCTTGCTCTCACCTCCAACTACTTCTTGACCACCTCCATATCCACCGCAACTTTAGATCCCCACACATTATAATCTCGCCATCACCTCCACCAATCTAGATTAAGTGGTGATGATGTTCACGCCATCAAGGTTCTTATTCTTAAGTTTAGGTTTATTTTTTTTTATTTGTTTAGGTTTAGGGTTAGGTTAGGTTTGGTTTAGTTTAGGGTTTTATCATTTAGGGTTTAGGGTTTAGGGTTTTTTATTTTTAGATTTTAGTTTAGATTTTTTGGGTTTAGGGTTTAGGTTTTTAGGTTTAGTTTAGGTTTATGGTTTAGGAGGCTTTAGGTTTAATGTTAGTTTATAGTTTTGTAGGTTTGGGGTTTAGGGTTTAGTTTAGGTTTTAGAGTTTTTAGGGTTTAGGTTTATTAGGTTTAGGTTTAGGGTTTAGTTTAGGTTTAGTTTAGGGTTTAGGGTTTATTTTTTTATTATGGTAGTTTATTTTTATTTTTTTATTTATTTTATTTTATTTAGGTTTATTTATTTTATTTAGTTTATTTTATTTATTTATTTTTATTTTAGTTTATTTTAGGTTTAGGTTTAGGTTAGGTTTATTTAGTTTAGTTTATTTTAGTATTTTTTAGTTTAGGTTTTATTTTTTATTTTTAGGTTTAAGTTTTATTTTTTTTTTAAGTTTATTTTATTTTTTATTTTAGATTTAGTTATTATTTTATTTAGGTTTTATTTTTAGGTTTATATTTTTTTAGTTTAGTTTAGGTTTTATGTATTTTATTTTAGTTTAGTTTTTTTTATTTTATTTTAGGATTAGGTTTAGGTTTACTTTAAGTTTTTTTATTTTTTTAGTTTATTTAATTTAGGTTTAGGATTTTAGGTTTTTTTAGGTTTAGGGTTTAGGTTTAGTTTAGGTTTAGTGTTTTAGTTTAGGATTTTATTTTATTTATTTTTATTTAGGTTTAGGTTTTTTTAATGTTTATTTAGGGTTAATGGTTTAGGGTTTAAGGTTTAGGGTATAGGGTTTAGTGGGTGTTAGGGTTTAGGTTTCATGGTTTAGGTTTAGGTTTAGGGTTTAGTTTAGTTTAGGGTTTTTTTATTTTAATATAGAACAAATTCATATTCAACATTTTTTTTGATTTCATCAACCAATAACACACTTTTAAGACAAGTGACAATAAATAAAATGAGGACAGTAAAAATCAAAAACCCTAGATAACTAGAACCATCTCTCTGTAAATCTTCCATCCATAGTGATCGGATTGGACATTCTTTGTTTCTCAGTTCCCAACATCAAATCGTGATCTCTCCCTCCACCCTCCATTTGTAACCATCCATACCTCCATATGACCACCTCCATATCCACCAACACCTCAGATCCCCACCAGTAATAAGCCTCCATTTGCTCTAGCTGGTTGAAGGTGATGTTCCTGCCATCAAGGTTCTGCCCATTCTTATGGTTTAGGTTTATTTTTTATTTATTTAATTACATTAAGTTTAGGTTTAGGGTTTAAGGTTTAGGGTGATGAATTAGAGTTTAGGGTTTAGGGTTCAGGGTTTAGGGTTTAGAGTTTAGGATTTTAGGGTTTAGGGTTTTAGGGTTTAGGGTTTAGTGTTAGAGTTTAGGGTTTAATGTTTAGGGTTTAGGCTTTAGGGTTTAGGGATTTTAGGGTTAGTTTTGGGTTTAGGATTAGTTTAGGGTTTAGGGTTTAGGGTTTATTGTTTTAGGTTTAGTTTTAGGTTTAGGTTTTAGGTTTTAGAGTTTAGGGTTTAGTTTAGGGTTGTAGGTTTAGGTTTAGGTTTAGGTTTAGGGTTTATGGTTTTAGGTTTAGGGTTTAGTGTTTAGGGAGGTTTTTTAAATTAATTGATGGTTTATTTAGTTTAGAGTTTATTTTATTTTTATTTTTTGTTTTATTTTATTTAGTTTAGTTTGTTTAATTTACAATATTTTAGGTTTAGGTTTAGGTTGTTTATTTTAGTTTGTTTTATTCTTTTTTAGGTTTTGGTTTTATTTTTTATTTTAGGTTTAGGTTTTAGTTTTATTTTATTCTTTTAGGTTTATTTTATTTTATTTTAGGTTTAGTTTTCATTTTATTTAGGTTTTAATTTTAGGTTTACTTTTTTTAGTTTAGTTTAGGTTTTCATTTATTTTATTTTAGTTGAATTTTTTATTTTATTTATTTTATTTTTTAGTTTAAGTTTTTTTAGTGTTTATTTTATTTTAGTTTTATTTTATTTAGGTTTAGGTTTTTTATTTATTTGTTTTATTTTTTAGGTTTTATTTAGTTTAGGTTTAGGTTTTAGGTTTTTGGGTTTTAGGGTTAGTTTTGGTTTAGGGTTTTATAATTTTGGGTGAGATTAGGTTTAGGGTATAAGTTTAGGGTTTAGGGTTTATGGTTTAGGTTTAGGTTTAGGGTTTATGTTTTGGTTTCAGTTTTTATTTTATTTTATTTTATTTTTTTATTTAGGTTTATGTTTTAGTGTTTAGGGTTTGGGGTTAATGGTTTAGGGTTTTATGTATTAGGGTTTAGGGTTTAGGGTTTAAGGTTTAGGGGTACAGGGTTTAGTATTTAGTGTTTAGGGTTTTTAGGGTTTAGGGTTTAGGGTCTAGGTTTTGTTTAAAGTTTAGGGTTTAGGATTTAGGGTTTAAGGTTTAGGGTTTAAGGTTTATTTTTTTTAATAGAGAACAAATTCAGATTCAACATTTCTTCTTTTCAATTTCATCAAACAGGTTACACACCAAGTTTTCTAGGACACGAGGACAACATAGATCAAATATGGGAAGACATAGAGCAAATCATAAACCATAGATAACTAGAACCGTCTTTAATGTAAAGACATAATTCCATAGCGTAGATGGATCCATAGTTCCTCGGTTCTCGTTCCCATAAAACCATCCCTCAGTAGTGGGATCATCATCTATAGATCTCTCCCTCAGCCACCCTACGGTAACCTCAGTCACTCCTCCAACCTCCATAATCACCATTGTTTTGACCACCACTCCATATCCACTCTAGATTCCCCACCCTTGTGATACTTGCCTTAGCCTCCAGCTTGGATCTAGAATGAGTGGTTGGCATATTCATCAGGTTCATTTTGAAGTTTAGGTTTATTTATTTATTTATAGGCTTAGGTTTTTGGGGTTTAGGGTTTAGGGTTTGGTTTTGGTTTAGGTTTAGTTTAGGGTTTAGGGTTTAGTGTAGGGAGTTTAGGGTTTAGGATTTAGGGTTTATGGTTTAGTGTTTAGGCTTTAGGGTTTAGTGTTTTTTAGGGTTTAGGGTTTAATGTTTTAGGGTTAATTTATGGTTTAGGGTTTAGTTGGTTAGTTTAGGGTTTAGGGTTTTGGTTTTAGGGTTTAGGGTTTAAGTTTTTGTAGGTTTAAGTTTAGGACAGGTTTTAAATTAAGTAGGTAGGTTTTGGTTTATTTAGTTTATTTTTTATTTATTTGAGTTTATTTTATTTTTTATTTTTTATTTTTTATTTATTTAGTTTAGTTTATTAATTTTAGGATTATTTATTTTAGTTTATGGTTTTTATTTCTGCTTATTTTTAGGTTTAGGTTTATGGTTAGGTTTATTTTTTTAGTTTATTATTATTTTTATTTTATTTTATTTTTTATTTTTATGTTTTGGTTTTGGTTTTTATTTTATATTTTAAGGTTTATTTTATTTTTATTTTAGGTTAAGTTTTTATTTTATTTATGTTTTTTATTTTTAGTTTTATTTTATTTTTAAGGGTAGTTTAGGTTTTTAGTTAATTTATTTTAGTTTAGTATTTATTTTATATTTTATTTTATTTTATTTTTAGGTTTATATTTAGGTTTAGGTTTTTATTTTATTTTATTATTTTATTTAGGTTTAGGTTTTCTTATTTATTTTATTTTTAGGTTTTGTTTAGTTTAGGTTTAGGTTTTAGGGTTTAGGGTTTAGGGTTTAGGTTTAATTATTTTAGGTTTGATTTTTTGAGTTTAGGGTTTAGGGTTTAGGGTTTGATTTAAGATTTAGGTTTAGGGTTTAGGGTTTTAGGTTTAGGTTTTAGGTTTAATATTTTGGGTTTAGGGGTTTAGGTTTAGTTTAGGGTTTAAGTTTAGGGTTTAGAGTTTAGGTTTTTAGGTTTAGGTTATTATTTAAGTATTTAGGTTTATTTATTTTTTTTTAGTTTAGGTTTAGGGTTTTAGGGTGTAGGGTTTAGGGTTTAGGGTTTATGGTTTAGTGTTTAGGGTTCTTAGGGTTTATGGTTTAGGATTTTGGTTTTAGGTTTTGGGTTTACGTTTTAGTTTAGGGTTTAGGATTTTTTTTTTTTGGGAAAATTAAGAGGAATAAAATAGGTCTTTAAATGAGATAAATCTAAACTAATGCTAAAACTAATAAAACCTAAAATGAATTAAATAAACAAAAAATAAAACAGAAAGATCCATATGAGCAATATACAAAATCCACTTGATTTCTTTGATAACAGCAAAATCAAGCCCATAAAAGAAATCTATAACATTCTAAAGAAAGGATGAGTACAATTAAGTAGGCATAGAAAGAGCAAAGTAAAATAAAGGCTCGCTCAAATCAATCATCTCAAGGAGCAACACTATTTGTAAGCATCAAACTTAGAAGAAGGGTTACAATTACATATAGTGCTACCAAAAACAAAAAAAGAAACATCGAGGAGCCATCATAACGCATTCCTCATGTAGGCGGTCATCAGAGATCATCATCCAACAATCTTCAAAGTCTTCCAACTAAGCAGAACATCCAAGCACAAACCAAAACAACCAAGAGTAAAGCGGACCAATAGCCATTCATCGGGGACATGTAGGAATACCACCAAAAAGGGAGGAGAAATACCAAAAGAGCAAGTTAATAGGGATACCAACTCAGAAAAGATAGGATGCCAAAGAACCATCCCAAGATTGTCCCAAAAAGCAATAGCAAACCAATACCTAAATAGGGGACAACTAACACCAACATAGCAATCCAATCCAAGTAGGGATAACCCAAGCGACAAGAAAAGATAAAGGGAGTTGCACCTCCACAGGATAAACAAAAATACCAAAGGAGCATCCCGAGGGTTACCACCAAAATAGCCAATGTAACAGAAACCACCACCAAACCAAGGCGGATATTAGGAAAGGAGAAAAAAATACACCAGAGGTAATACCACAACCAAAATAAAATCAAGACACCAAAAGCACAAGGCAAAACAACGACCACTAAACGACCTTCACCAACCTAGAATGACAACAAACCAAAAATGAAGACAAAAAAACCACAAGATCTCACCAGCAGCAAAATAAAAGAAAATAGCCAATAAAGCCACCTAGCTCACCAGCAAACAACATTTATGCCAAGAGAAAATAGACCCATAGCTAAGCTACCACCCAAATAAGAAATAAGCAAAAGATAAGTAGTTGTTGAGAGGAAGACTATGAGGAGGTTGAAAACATAACCAAACCAAAATAGAAACCAAGGCCCAATCAACAAAATAAAATAATAATAGCCAATAAATAGCCTTCACCCAAATCAAACTAAAGATAAACTACAAATAACCCCGGATCACCCATGAGGAGGTAAAACCAAGATGAAACCAACCCAAATATAGCTAATCAAGCAAAAGGCCTCCCAAGCGGTCACCATAATAGCGAAGATCCAACTCAAATAAAAAAAAGCAACCAGATATGAGGAAACCTCATTCAGAGGGAAAATCGATGTAGCATAACTAGAACCCAATAGGAGGCCACCAAAATAGAAACAATTATGATAATCACCAGTGACAAACCAAGGAAAAGCAAAGACCACAAACCCACCAGTAGTAAACCAGGGAGGAAAGGAATGTGACTCGAGCAAAATAAGGTCCCATCTAGATCCCAGAGAACAAACAACCACCACCAAAGAGAAAATAGAAATGTAATAACAACAAAACATCAAGCTTTAAACCATAAGCCAGAGGGAACAACCAATAATCAGTAGTCATCTAGCCAAAATAGGAAAGGAAAGTAGTAACCACCAAAAATCCCAACACTAAGACATAAATGAAAAGACTAACAACAATCTTTAAATAAACACCACCCAAGACAATAGAGAGGGTAGAAAAAATAAAATCCACCAAACAAGATATCACTCATAGAAAATGAAGTTAGCCAAGACCCAAGAAGATGAGAAGAAATATGGGAAAGCACAAAAGCGACAAGAATCAATAAAAGGCTCAAAGAATAAAAGACCAACAAAAAAAGCCATAATTAAAGTTAGATGTTAGGTAGTCGAGTTATCCATATTAACCAAACCTCTCTACTTAGGTAAGTTTTGATTATCAATAGTGAGCTCATTTAATTCAACACCCAAATTGGCTAGAAAATCACAAGCATTACCTTCACAAGAATATGAAATTTTGTAGCAAACTTGAGAGAGGAGGTTTTAGTGTGATTAAGGAGATAAAATCATTCCCCATTTTATTAGAAGTGAGCATATCAAGTAAAAGAAGAGTGTCAACTTCAATCCAATATTAAAGAGGCCTATGTTCAAAAATATATCAATAGTTTTATTAATAGCCATAAGCTCGGCATGAATAATAGAACATGCTTTGAGGAGATAAGCAAAAGCACAAATGTGATTACCATCCATAATAATACCACCACAACCATATTTATTAGGTGAAACTGAACCATCAATATTGATTTTAATAAAGTTCTCATTAGGTTTGATCCAATGTATATCCTAATAGCCTTATTGAAAGAAATGATGGGAAGAATGAGACCTAATTTTTTAGCCACAAATTTGTAACCTCTAAAATGGATGTTGCTAATTAAATTAGCATTAAACAAAGCATGAATTTTTTTTTCTTTAGTTCTAGAGATCCTTTTATGATTCATAGGAATACCACAATATTTAGCATCATTTTATCCATCTAAATGAACCAAATAAAGGTAATACTAATTATGATTTTGATATGACCTTAATTAGTTTTTTGGAAACAAGCTTCAAGAAGTTGATATAAAGAAAGGAAACCATAAAAATAGTTAGTGTTAAATAAATCATCATACCATATCCATAATTTGGAAGCAATGGCACCATTGATAAAAATATGATTAACATTTTCAATATGAAAGCAACAATAGCACTTAGAAGGTAAATAAAACCCTTAATTTTAGAGCAAGAAATCTACAAGAATAAAGTTATTCAAAATCCTCTAAGCTAAAATCGAATAAGAAATGGGAGTGATATTGTTCCAAAGTTTAATGAAAATTATTGCTTATCTCGATAAAATTCCAAACCTCTTTAGAGAATTCACCATTATAAGAGAGCTTAAAAGAATTTGATCAATTTGTTAGAAAAATAGGGATGTTTCTAAAGTTATCAAAAGAGAAATAATGATATATTTTTCAAGTTTGTTTTCATTATTGTTATTAAGACAAAAGAGTTAACTTTGATAGTAGCAGAGTGTAGATAAAGGGAGTCAATAGATCCATTGCCAATCCAATTGTCTTGTTAAAAGAAGGATGAGCATGAATGAATACCCCAAGATATTAAGCATTCAACAACCCATTTAATGAAGCAAAGTTGTTCTCAAATTGGAGAGTCGCAAACTTTATAACCACAGATAAGAGGGTGTCAACATTGGCAGTATTTTTCCATCATAAATTTAGCCCAAAGGTTATCTTTCTTTCTAAAATTCCACTAGAGAGCTTAGAAGGAAATAATAGCTTCCATAGGTTTGCAAAACCAACTTCACCAAAAGGACCACAACATTTATGCCTCTAATGCATTCTTTTTAATAGAATTATTGGATCCCCAAAAAATTTATTAAGCGATGAATTCTAATAAGAGTAGAATTAGTAGAAATAATAGTTTGAATCAAAATCTGAGGCATTGAATTGAGAGTGCTTTTAAGAATAGTGAGCCTACCACCAAGGAGAGTAAATGAATTCCCAAATAGAAATTTTATTTAAAATTTTTTGAATTAACTCATCAAGATGGGATCATTTTGGACCTTTGAAAGAGCACCAAAGTACTTAAAATGTTGATGTTTAAAATTAGTGATATGTAGTATGTGATTGATTTTATTATTGGAAGAAGTATTTGAAATAGCTTTTGTTATCATTGATAGTAAGACACTTTCTCTGAAATGTATTTAAAAGATTTTAAGATTCTTGATATGATGAATAGAAGCATTGCAAAATAATGAAATCATCAACAAAGCTTAAATGGGAAATAGGAAAACCACCAAGTAATACTAGATTATTTAAGAATAAATCATTGATGCTCCTAGGTAAGTACTCAACAGCAATGATAAATAAAGTAGAAATTAAAGGATCCCCTTATCATAAGCCATGGGAGGAAGGAAGAAACCCAAAGCTTCCCCATTAAGAAAAATAGAAAACTAGGCATTATTAATACAATTTTAATAGGAAAAATAAATTTATCGAAAACCCAAAAAATTCATAATGTGAAAAAGGAAATCCCAAGAGATATTATCAAAAGCTTTGGTAATATCTAATTTGAAAAGAATGTTTCCTCCACTATTCTAGCATCTAAATCATGAATTAATTTTTGGGCAAGTAAAATATTATAAGAAATAGATTTACCTCTAGCAAAACTAATTTGGTTGAGAGAGATCTTATGAAGAAGAGAGGACTAAACCTATTGGCAATTAGCTTATTGAAGATGGTGCAAAGATTGATAGGTCTAAACTCACTCCAATAGTCGGATATTTTCTTAGGTATGAGAATAATAGAAGTGCTAAAAAAAAATCTAGGAAAAAAAAAAATAAAAAATCAACCACAACATCAATCAAATCATTTTTAATAATAAACCAATATTTTTTGAAAAATTTGACTAGTGAAACCCTCTTCAACAATATATCTTCTATTAAGAACTTTAAAATTTTCATCTTCATTAATAGTAAGCAAAGCATTGTCATCATTAGTAATAATAGAAGGAATCAAGTGATTTAGAAATAGCATAAGAGCAACTCTTATTAAGCATATTTCTAAAATAATTAATAACCGAATCTTAATATCATTATTCTCTATAATCCATTCTCCATTATCATTTTTAATTTTCTAAATATTATTTAAAGCTCTCTTTTTTTAAAGCATGTAAATACCTAGTATTCCTATCACCATCTACAATATGTTTTACTTTTTCGATGCTAATAAGTTTCTTCCATATTTTGAAAATTAATAAGTTTATCCTTCACCTCATTCAATTCCATAATCTTGGAAGGTTTCTTCATAATAGAAACTTCAAGATCATAAACAAAATTTTCCATATCCTTCATATTAGCAAAAAGATTTTTAAAATAATGCTTGTTCCACCAAACGATTAAGTTATTTAGTTTAAACGTCTATTCATCCCCATATTGAATTATAAGGATGTAAAGGAGCTTTTAGCAACATTAAAAAATTAATTATGGTGTTTATTTTTTGAGATGTGGGATCTTTACTTATTGAAGTGATCTAGTATGACATTAAAGAATGATACACTATCTTGAAAGATAGAAATCATCTATAATAGATGTAATCACTATTAAGGACTCTAAGGCATGATGGGTTTTCAATATACTAGAGATCTTTCCCTACTTTACATGGTAAAGTAGGGTTTATTTGGTTCATTAAGTTCCCTATGGAGGCATAGTTAATTACATCCTAAGGAATGTGACTTTTTTAAGAATACTCTCAATTAAAGTAGAAATTAAGGTCTCCAAAGATTTCAAGGCTAGACTATGAAAGGATTGTTTATATTAAAAATTTAAATGGGATTTTTCAAGGAGAAGACTTATTATCGAAGCCAAAGGGAATGAGTAGGAAATGCTCAAGATACTAGGAAGCCTCGTGAACATTCCAATCTATCCTATGGTTGGATTTTATATGTTTAAAGTTGAAGAGATTAATTTTATTGAAGTTAACATTTTATTATAAAGCTAGGACTTATAATCCAACAACACAAAGTTATGGAAATGCTTAAGAGTTAAGGATTTATGCTAGTAGCTTGAAGGAAATAGCAGCCTTTGACCCTATATCTAGAAAGCCTTGGCATGAGCCAAAGAATGACCAAAGTTTAAGCAAAAATGGGCAAAAGGTTTACCTCTACAAAAGAGAATAAACCAGTTACTGCTATAATATACAGGTGGCCCTCCTCTATGATTTTAAAACCATGTAGGCAAGTCTTATGCATTTGAAAGATAGTTGGGATTATTAATTTAGAAAGAGACAAAAGTCCTTAAATGCACTCTCTAACAGACTAGAGCATGAGTGGTATGAGTAATGACTTAATCTACAAATGCAAATATTTTTAAATTTTATTTGATTTTTGACACTTCAGTTTGACAAAGGTTTTGGGATTTGGTATGCCTATATGAATGATGAAGTTAGATTATTAGCTAAATAAATGTGAAAGAGGTGTTTTCCACGAGGAGGCCCTCAAAGTTCAAGCCTTCCCCTATTGCAAGGATGGAAACCCTCTCTTAGTAAGAGTAATATGCATAAATGATGTGAGACATACAACATTCAGCTAAGGGGTTTCTAAATCTTTTAATTATCTTGATTTAATGCCTAGGCTTTATGTGAGATTAAGAATTATTTAAAATTGTAGTTATGTGTTATATTTGGATAAAAGATTTTTTTTTCTCTAAGATTTCAGAATCAAACACATTCAAACATCAATCATTTAGAAATTAAGAAAAGCATTACATTTCTAGTACACATCCTAAATAAATCATGAACCAATTTCTATAACTATCATGAAAGAATAAAAGGCGACGATCATTGTTATACAACCCGAAAAGAAAAGATTTCTACCTTTATACAACCTGAAGTTACAAAATAATAATTACAATTTATAATGAATGAATGCTATGGGGTTCTTCATTCTTCTTTCTTCAAGTCTTCATTTCTTTCCTTTGATTTAATTTGCTGCACTTCAAAGGCATCACATGGCCTCGGGACAAACCTTCTAGCAATGCTCATCCTTATCCCCATAGCACTAATCTAATTCCTAATTGCAAAATTACATTAAGAATAGGAAAAGTAAATCTAATACCATAAAGGTTAGTTAAACATACATAAAATCCCAAGCGGTTATAATTTAGACTTAGCACCCATGGGTAACCTAACTTGGATTATGGTTAGCGGCTACACAACCTGCAAAAAGAGAATTTTTATTTATTTTTAAGCAGCTCATTAAACATAATTCCCTATAGAAAACACGATTAGGCTAATCATATCTACTGGCATACATCTAATCTAATACATCACAAACTAAAATATACATCATACCAAGAATCACCCTAACATAAAACTAGAAGTAGTGACTTAATTCTAATGTATGTGTTAAGGCATGTGTGGTATGTCTTGCTAGGTATTAGAGTTGTAGTTCTCTAAGTTTAGAAATATTTAATTTAACATGAAGGGTTGGTCTCACTTGAAGTTATTTAATTGATTTGAGAATTTTAATTTGTGTTTTCTTTTGTTTCATTTTATTACACTTAGCAACTAAGTGTTATAAAGTGAAGGAAAGAGGATTTCCCTCTTTCATCCCTACCTTAAGACACTTTCTAAAGCATGTAAATTTGATTTAGTTCT
The DNA here is from genome assembly GCA_021442155.1 of Cymbidium sinense. Taxonomy (NCBI): domain Eukaryota; kingdom Viridiplantae; phylum Streptophyta; class Magnoliopsida; order Asparagales; family Orchidaceae; genus Cymbidium; species Cymbidium sinense. Next base: position 269,654,214 of record CM038214.1, on the reverse strand, counting down.
CTTTAGTGAATGGCTTATTATAAATTTTAACTTAATCCTAAGTTTAGGCTCACTTAAAATAATCTTATTTAATATGAAAGGCATCTTAAGATTAATTCAATTGAATTACTATCACATGACATATTTCAATCATTCCTTTCCATCACATGTGACATGCATATGATAATCTTAAATATATGTACACATACAATAAGTTTTAGCACACTTAGATGATGAATGTAGATATGTATATTTATAGAAAAGGTGATTTTAATTCATTAGCTAAATGCACATACAAGTGTATCAAAGTTTTGCATGGATACTTTGTCATTGTTAAATTAAGGGAATGAGGTAAAGACCTCTTGGGGCTACTTAAAGTCTCACATCCTCGAAATGTCCAGATTAGATATACCCACTATTCTTGAATACACATGAATGTACAAGTGACTACAAGAATGGAAAATCATGCAAAGTTATATTTCTTTCAATTGAATTATTTATATATGTGAGCTAAAGTTCTATCTAAATTCTAACATAGAAATACAATGGAATGAATTCAAACAAATGTTATGTCCAAAATGTACTATACACTTGTTAACATTCAAACTTTATGCAAATCCATATATACTAAAGAAAGAGAACTCCATATCACATATTCTAAGCCATAGACACATGCAAGCTTATAAATATTTATAACTATTATCACTCCAAATGTTATAATTGACTAATAAACTTTTGAAAATAACTTTAATTTAATAGTGATAATAGGCACACTTATATTAAATTAAATCAACACATGCAAGCTTGACATAAAGGGAACAATTTAATTTAGTTAATTTTGCAAATGATGAATGCATGAATCAATGACATTTAATATGATTGGAGAATAACTAAACATAAACACATGATTCATTCAATTAAATTAATTCTAAGGCAATCATAAATAAAACATTTAAAACATGAAATAAATGAAGAAATTTGATTATGTTTAATTTTTATTAATAAAATCATTAATTAATTAAATGTTTTTTTTTTTGTTGTTGATTAATTTATTAATAAGTAATGGATTTATAATTTTAAATTTATGCTCCATAATTCTTAAAAGAAATAAATTAGATTATAATTAAAAATTAATTCATTTTCCTAATATTTTATATGAATAAATAATCAAATAAAGTTAGTCAATTGTAATTAATATTTAATTAATTTATAATTAAATATGTCTCATAACTAAATTTTCTTTTGACTTTTAAGATGGATAATAATGGGGTTGGGTTGATTTTAATGACTTTCATAAAATTATGTTCAAATAATTTTTATATTTATTATAATATTTATAAATGTTATTGGTTTAGTTAATTTTTTTATACTAATTTTAAATTTTATAATAATTTAATTACATTTGGGATTTTTTGATCACATATTATTTCTTTCTTTTATTATAAATGTTTTTTTTGATTTATTAAATTTAACAATTAAATTTGATTAATATCATTTCATAAAGATTAAATTCCTTAATTAATTTAAACATATTAATTTTTATAATTACTCACTTAAACACATAAATAATCTTTTTTGTCTAACTCTCAATAAAGTAAAATGCATGGCTAAGGTTGGATCTAATCATTACACATCAAACATGAGATCCTAATTTTCTAAGCATTTTAGAATTATACATCACCAGCTAATGTATGGATTCGAATCATTTGGAAGAAAGCCAAGGTGTTAGATTTTAATAGCTATTCTTTTCTGCTCCTATGGTTTGCTTCTCCTCACTTGCTCTAGACACTTGGCTTTGGGCATCTATTGGAATAGAAAATCTAGATTCTTGACTTTTTTGAATGTTTCATAATCTTATCCACATATAGTCCCATTTAGATGATCTCATTATAATTTAGCCATCCATCCAAGCACTTTTGATAGGTTGACCAAAATGATGACGTGACCTTCACCTATAGATGCCACTCTACCATTTCTAAATCAATGCTCAAACATCTTTCAAAGTTATTTTGCTTCCTTCTTGAAGCTTTGGATTAATTTTACCAGATCAAAAGGTCGATGGTCTTGCTTGATTTCACTCTTAGGTGTAGTATTCCTTTATTTCTTCAAGAATAATAATCTCCACCAGATTATATATATGATGTATTAGGGCATTGAAAATAATAGGTTCAAAAGCCTCCAGGCAGCATACCACTATGGATCATTAAAGAACCCTCCAGCACTACCGGTGCCTTTGATTTGGAATTTTCTGAGGATCATTGGCTTTTAAATCCCTAGCATATTGTTCTTCATCAATACTTATACTATTCCAGTCAACTCAAAGGAATACTAGTTTATATGGTAAAGAGTCTAGGGGCCGCATGAGAGCAATCATGTCATCTATGATCCTTTGGATCTTCTGATCTCCTCGAGGGTGGAGGACAGCCAGGTAGGGACTTTATTAGAGAACCAGGGGGGTTCTTCTCCCACACTAGTGATGCAATGGGAGAAGCGATGGATTGGACGGGGCTAAAAGTCATGGTCTTTATGAAAGAGTATGGAGGCATAGAGGAGAGTTTGGCTTTATCTAGTGGCATGGTTGATCGATCAATAGAAAATTCATAGGATGTCTCATGTGCTTTACAGGTAGCTGATTTATGGGGGGCTAGTGGGATCAAGGAAGTCTCGATCAACTACATGCATGCTCATGTCTATTTTGGAGCAAGTGAGGGAAGAGGTCACTTTGGGAAGAGGAGGCGTGGATCTGACAGGCCTAGGCATCACTTGGTTGAGAGGTAGAGATGGACGTGAGGGAGAGTTCATTTTCAGCTTTGCGTTCAGTGGAGGAGAGGTGCTCAGAGAGATTTTTTAATTTTTTTAGGGCTGGATGGGATGGGAGAGGCGCTCTCAAGTGAAGTGTAGGAATGAGGGCTTGACTTCTCTCTTACTGAAGGGATATGAAAAAAATATGGGGTCTTTTTTTTGTGTCATGTTTTGGTCGAGAGAGAGAGAGAGAGAGAGAGAGATGTCAACTTTGTCCTACATGCCTTAACTTCTCCAACATCCCCACTTTTTATTTCTTTCTTTTTTACATTTTTTATATGTTGTAATGATTAAATAAACTAGCAAGGAGTAGGTCATTTAATAGTTTTGTCTTTTTCACTTTTTTTTTTAAATTTGGTGAAACCTCATTTTTTTTAAATAAATGATTATAAAAGTTTCACATAATTTTAATATCTTTGAAAATAATTGAATGAAAATTTATAAGTTATACATATAAAATAAGATAATTTTAATTATGATTAATAATTGTTGATAATATGGATTCATAATTTGATAAATTAATTATTTTAATTTAATGGTTAATATATTATATATATAAAACATTTATTTTTAGTTTTTATTTTGATTTAATTCTCAATAAATTTCATTTGAAGTTTAGAATTGGTTTAATCTCTCTCTCTCTCTCTCTCTCTCTCTCTCTCTCTCTCTTTTGGTTCATTTTAGATTTAAAATGGATCGTGTATGTTAAATTATAATTTTTTATTTGTTATTATCATTTTATTTATATATATATTAGTGACTTAACATTCAAATCATGATTTAATTTAAATTTAGGCTTAAACTTGACAGTGACTTAACATTCAAATCATGATTTAATTTAATTTAGGCTTAAACTTGACTAAATTGCATTTGATTTTGAATTCTAATATGAATGATTTACTTGATGGTTTTTATTATGATTTTAGGTAGAACTTGGAATGAGGATTGAAGGATTGATTGATTTTAGGTAGAACTTGGCTAAGTCCATGAAAGTGGCTTAAGGGTTTGGATTTGGATTTAGGTTTGGATCATGATTTGAAGTTGAGTTTGAGTTTGAATTTTGAATTTGATAAATTGTTGAATTTATCTTTGAGAAAATCAATTGAATTTGGATTGATTTGGATTTGGCTAAGGCTAGTCCATAAGATAAATCATAGGGCTTAGGAAGGATTTTGATTTTGGATCTGATCATGGGCTTCAATCATTTGATTTAGATTTGGATTTGGATTTTTATATTTGAATTGAATTTGAGGTTTGGTTTGAGAAGGTGAACACAGGTCAAATTTAGGCTATAGAGTAGGTGAGTCTCCTTAATCCCTAAGGCATAGCCTAATCCTATGATTAACCCTTCTAAGTCTCTAGGTTTAGGTTAAGTGTTCATCTAATAACTAGATGTGTATTATGACTAAGGAATTCTTAGTGTCTAGAAGATCCATAGGTCTAAGAAGAGGAGGTTGAGAACTCACTCCAAAGTGATGTCAACATTAATATCTTGAATCACATGTTCATCTGAAAGGAGAGAAATTCTTTAATCTATTAGAATTATTTAATAGAAACCAAAGAGGAGCATGATCAAACAAGGTTCTTAAATGATCTATAAGTAATAGGCCATTGAGTAATCCAATGAGTATTAAAAAGTCAATCCAACCTTTGCCAAGAGTTTTGCCAAGTATAATTAGAACCCTTAAAGCCAATATTATTCAAATTACAATCAAGGATCATAATGGAAAAATCTTCCATGGAATGAATATTAGGAGAACAACACCACATCAGAGAGAACAAAATACTTGAAATCACCACCAACAAACCAAGGTTTATTGAGGTGGCAAAATTAGTCAAGTTATCCCAAAGAAGATTTCTACCATATCTATTACAAGATGCATAAATAATAACACAAACACAATAACATAAGAGATTTGAGCATTGACAACTTGATGAAAATCATCAAGAATAGAAACGTCTACAAAGTTAATCCAAAACACCAAATCTTATTGCTAACATTAGAAAAATTGAAACCAATCATTCTAGCAACATGGTTAATTTTATTAGCATGAATAAGTTGCTCAAGAATAATAAGAAATATTATGGATACAACAAAGATTTCTAATATGGTTTAAGAGAACAAATCCTCAACATTCAAAACTAAAAATTAAACATAAAGAAAAGAATAAAGTTAATTGAGAGAAGAGAGGAGGCCACAGCTCTAGTGTTTCTTCAATTTGGTAGGAGAATTTTAACATTTTTTTTCTTTTTTTTGAATAGTTTGGAGGCCATTTTCTTTTGCCCTTTGAATCATCCAAAAGGTTTAAAAGCGATTTATTAAAAGCAGTGGGAACACCAAACCCTTCCTCAACATTAGCCAAATTATTAGATAAAAGAAAATCTTTTTGAGAAGCTAAATCATCCTTAATTTTGAATATGGAATCAATTTTATCAACTTGATTATCATGAGGTATTAAAAAAATATTCTCCATTGAATTATAATGATGCATAGTATTAAATTCCTCATTTATGTTCTACATTAAAGCTTCAGTTTTATCTATCAAAGCTAGCAAGGATGCAAGGATCAGATCAGAGAAAATAGAATACTGATTCAAAATTTTAGAAAAGCTATTATTGTTCACATTAGAAGCCTTCAATTTCTCAAAAGAAGTGAAAGGTAAATTAGCCTTATTACGAACATTCAAAGGATCATTTTTTCTAAAGTAGTTTTTCTTTTATACTTAATAGTGTTGGCCTGGGGTTACGAACATAAGTTTCCTTAATATAGATTTTCTTTTTTAGATGAGGATGAAGAATGAAACATTTAGAATTATCATGCCTGTGAATTTTGTAGTGAAAAAAAAGATAGGAAATTTTCAAATTTAATTCTTTGCAATAATAATTTTTAGATCCTAACTACATTTCTTTGGGGTGTTTCTTGGTAATGTCCAATTAAATAAAGATTTTAGCGATTGAAGGATGAGACTTAGTAGCCATTGCTTGATGAATTTGCAATGATTGACAAAACAAAGCACCGACAACAAAAATGAATTGATGGTTAATGAAATAAATTCACATATTGGGACGAGAAATCCAAACCAGAATGATTGGGAAATAAGGTTTAAGGTTTAGAGTTTAGGGTTTAGGGTTAGTGTTTAAGGTTAAAGGTTAGGGTTTAGGGTTTATTATTTAGGGTTTGCGATTTAGGCCTTAAGGTTTAGGGTTTTTATGGTTTAGGGTTTAGGGTTTGTTTAGGGTTTAGGGTTTAGGGTTTAGATTTTTAAGGTTTAAGGTTTACTATTTTAGGTTTTATGGTTTAGGATTTAGAGTTTATGATTTAGGATTTATTGTTTGGGTGTAGAGTTTAAGGTTTAGGGTTTAGAATTTTAGGTTTTAGGGTTCAAGGTAGAAGGTTTAGGGTTTAGGGTTGTAGGTTTAGGGTTTAAAGTTTATGGTTTAGTTGACTGTTTAAGCTTTAGGGTTTAGGATTTAGGATTTAGTGTTTTTAGGGTTTAAGGTTTAGGATTTATGTTTTTTTTTCTTAATTTTTTAAATTAAGTAAATTTGTAGGTTTTGGTTTATTTAATGTATTTAATTTATTTTTTTTATTTCAGTTTATTTTTTTTAAGTTTATTTTTATTTTTATTTAGTTTGGTTTAATTATTTTAGGTTTTTTATTTGAATTTCTTTTTTAGGTTTAGGTTAAGGTTTATTTTTTTTACTTTAGTTTTATTTTTATTTTATTTTTTAGATTTTATTTTTAATTTTTAGATTTAGCTTTAAGTTTTTTTTTTAATTTTTTTGTTTATTTTATTTTATTTTATGTTTAGTTTTAATTTTATTTTGGTTTTTTATTTTTAGGTTTATTTTTTTAGTTTAGTTTAGGTTTTTATTTTATTTTTTTATTTTTTAATTTTTTAGGTTTAGGTTTAGGTTTAAGTTTAGTTTAAGTTTTATTTTATTTTATTTAGGTTTAAGTTTTTTTTTATTTAGTTTTAGGTTTTATTTAGTTTAGGTTTAGGTTTTAGGTTTTTTTTTATAGGTTTAGGTTTTGGGTTTTAGGTTTAGGGTTTTTAGGTTAGTTTAGGGTTTTAGTTTGGTTTGGGTTTGGGTTTAGGTTTATGTTTAGGGTTTAGGGTTATAGGTTTTGGGATTTAGGATTTAAGGTTTAGTGTTTAGTGTTTTAGGCTTTAAGCTTTAAGGTTTAGGGTTTAGGGTTTAGGGTTTTAGAGTTTAGGGTTTACAATTTTTTTATTTAGGGTTTAGGGTTTAGGTTTTAGGTTTAGGGTTTATGTTTTAGTTTAGGGTTTAGGGTTTAGGGCTTAGGGTTTATGGTTTAGAGTTTAGGTATTAGGTTAAGGGTTTATGTTTTAGTTTAGGGTTTAGGGTTTAGAGTTTAGGTATTAGGTTAAGGGTTTATGTTTTAGTTTAGGGTTTATAGTTTTTTTTAACATAGAACAAAATTAGATTCAACATTTCCTCTTTTCAATTTCATCAACCAAGTAGTCGAACAAGTTTTATAAGACACAAGCGATGACATAGATAGAAGGTGAGCATGAAAACAAAAAAAACTCTATTACTAGAAACCATCTCTGTAAAGATCCATTCCATAGCGACAAATCGGATTGATTCTTCAATTTCTATAGTTCCCATAAAACCACCTCTCAGTAGCGGGATCGCCATCATTTCCCTGATCTCTCACCCTCCTCACCACCATGGTATAACCTCAGTCACTCCCTAACCATCCACCAAATCCACTAGCACCTCCACATCCCCCACCACCACTATGATAACCACCTCCCTTGCCTCGAATGCCAGATCTAGACTGAGCCATGTTGTCGGTGATGTTCCTGCAATAAAGGTTCTGCTCATTCTTATTATTTAGGTTTAGGCTTAGGCTTATTAACTTTTAGGGTTTAGGTTTACTTTTTATCTATTTAGTTACTGTAGGTTTTTATTTTGGGTTTAGAATTTAGGGTTAGAGTTTAGGGATTAGATTTTAAGTTTTAGGGTCTTGGGTTTAGTGTTTTAGCGTTTACAATTTTAGGAGTTTAATGTTTAGAGTTAAGGTTTAGGGTTTTGGGTTTTGGGTTTAAGCTTTAGTGTTTAGGGATTTGGGTTAGCTTAGGGTTTAGGGTTAGTTTGGGGTTTAGGGATTAGGGTTTAGGGTTTTAGGGTTTAGTGTTTAGGGCTTAGTGTTTAGGGTTTAGGTTTAGGGTTTAAGGTTTTAGGGTTTAGGGTTTAGAGTTTAGGTTTAAGTTTAAGTTAGGTTAGGTTTAGGTTTAAGGTTTAGGTTTAGGTTTAGGGTTTAAGTTTAGAGTTTTAGGTTTAGGGTTTAGGTTTTAGGTTTAGGTTTTAAGAGTTTAGGGATTTAGTTTAGTTTAAGTTTAGTTTAGTTTAGGTTTTTTAGGGTTTAAGGTTTAGTTATTAATTTAGGGTTTAGGGTTTAGGTTTAGAGTTTAGAGTTTAAGGTTTAGGTTGGTTTTGTTTAGGATTGGTTTAGGTTTAGGGTTTGATTTAGGTTTAGGTTAGAGTTTAGTGTGGTTTAGGATTTAGTTTAAGATTATTTTTTAGGTTTAGGTTTTAGTGTTTAGGGTTTAGGTTTAGGTTTAATTTAAGTTTAGTGTTTAGGGTTTAGGTTTAGGGTTTAGCTTAGGTTTAGGGTTTAAAACTTAGGGTTTTAGGGTTTAGGTTTTACGGTTTTAGGGTTTAGGTTTTATTTTTTTATTTTTCTTAAATTATGTAAGTTTTGGTTTATTTATTTATTATTCAGTTTATTTTTAATTTATTTTAGTTTATTTTATTATTTATTTTTATCTAGGTTTATTTTCATTTTCATTTAGTTTAGTTTATTTATTTTAGATTTATTTATATTATGTTTATTTATTTTATGTTTATTTATTTTAGTTTATTTTTATTTTTATTTTATTTTTTAGGTTTAGGTTTCAATTTTTGTTATATTTTTTCAAGTTTAGGTTCTAGGTTTTTATTATAGGTTTATCTTTAGATTTTATTTTTTAGTTTAGGTTGAGGTTTAGGTTAAGTTTATTTTTATTTTATTTAGTTTAGGTTTAGGTTTAAGTTTAGTTTATTTTAGGTTTAGGTTTAAGTTTTATTTATTTTAGTTTAGGTTTATTTTATTTTGTTTATTTTATTTTTATTTTAGGTTTAATTTTTTTATGTTAGGGTTTAGGTTTTATTTTTTATTTATTTTTAGGTTTATTTTTTAGGTTTATATTTTTATTTAGTTTTTATTTTATTATATTTTAGGTATTATTTTTATTTAATTTAATTTTTCTTTATTTTTAGGCTTATTTTATTTTTTAGTTTAATTTAGGTTTTTATTTATTTTATTTTAATTTAGTTTTTATTTTTATTTTTACGTTTAGGTTTAGGTTCATGTTTAGGTTTTTATTTTATTTTATTTATCCTTATGTTTTCTTATTTATTTTATTTATAAGTTTTATTTAGTTTAGGTTTATGTTTTTTGGTTTTTAGGATTTGGGGTTTAGTGTTTAGGCTTTAGGTTTAGGGTTAGTTTAGGGTTTAGGGTTTAGGCTTTGGGGTTTAGGTTTAGGGTTTAGGGTTGTAGGGTTTAGGGTTTAGGGTTTAATGTTTTAAGATTTAGGGTTTAGGGTTTCGGGTTTTGATTTTAGGGTTCAGGGTTTTTAGGCTTTATGGTTTAGTTTAGGGTTTAGAGTTTAGGGTTTTTAGGTTTAGGGTTTTTTAGTTTAGGGTTTAGGGTTTGGGGTTTAGGATTTAGGGTTTAGGGTTTAGGTTAGTTTAGGCTTTAGGTTTTAGGTTAGTTTAGGGTTTAGGTTAGTTTGGGTTTAGGGTTTAATTTAGTTTAGGGTTTAGAGTTTAGGTTTTGGGGTTTAGGGATTAGAGTTTTATGGTTTAGGGTTTTAGGGTTTTTAGGGTTTTCAGCATTTTTGGGGTTTAAGTTTTAAGGTTTATGTTTTAATTTAGGGTTTAGGGTTTAAGGTTTTTTTTTAATAAAGAACAAATTTAGATTCAACATTTCTTATTTTTGAATTCATCAACCAAGTAGTAGACCATGTTTTCTGAGATACAAGCAATCACATAGATAAAAAATGAGCAACATTAAGCAAATAAAAAACCATAGTTAACTAGAATCATCTCTTTAGTTCCATAAGCAGCAAATCACATCGACCGTTCTTCATGTTCTCTAGTTCCCATTAAAACCACCCTCGCCTCTCGAGTAACGGGATTTGCCATCATATCCACGATCCATCCCTTGGCCACCACCATGGCTGTAACCTCCATCGCTCTGCCCGCCTCCATAATCACCACCTCCATATCCACTAGCACCTCTAGATCCATTAACACCACCAAATCCCCCACCTCTAGCTCCTATCTTCCTAACCACCACCTCCATATCCATCATCATATCTACCAGCACCTCCAGTAGGGTTAGGGTTTAGGGTTTAGGGCTAGGGTTTAGGGTTTAGGGTTTAGGAGTTAGTGTTTAGGCTTTAGGGTTTAGGGTTTTTAGAGTTTAGGGTTTAGGGATAGCTTAGGTCTTAGGGTTTGTTTAGGGTTTACGATTTAGGGTTTAGGGTTTAGGTAGGGTTTAGGGTTTTAGGGTTTGGGTTTGTTTAAGGTTTAGGGTTTAAGGTTTAGGGTTTAGGCTTTAGGTTTTAGGGTATTTATTTATTTATTTATTTTAAATTAAGTAAATGAGTAGTTTTAGGTTTATTTAGCTTATTTTTTTATTTTAGTTTATTTTATTTTTTATTTTTATGTTGGTTCATTTTTATTTTGATTTAGTTTATTTTATTTATTTTAGGTTTATTTATTTTAGTTTAGGTTTTATATTTTAGTTTATTTTAAGGTTTAGGTTTATTTTTGAGTTTAGTTTTATTTTTATTTTATTTTTTATGTTTAGATTTTGTTTTTTATTTTTAGGTTTAGGTTTAGTTTTTATTATATTTTTTTAGGTTTAGGTTTTAGGTTTTTTTTAGGTTTATTTTTAGGTATTATTTTTTAAGTTTAGGTTTAGGTTTATTTTTAGTTTATTTTATTTAATTTAGTTTAGGTTTAGTTTATTTTAGGTTTAGGTTTAGGCTTTGTTTATTTTATTTTTTTTAGGTTTATTTTTTTTTAATTTACGGTTTAGGTTTTATTTTTTATGTACTTTTAGGTTTATTTTTTAGGTTTAGGTGTTTATTCAATTTTTATTTTATTTTATTTTAGGTTTAATTAATGCTTATTTTAGGTTTAGTTTTTATTTTATTATTTATTTTTAGGTTTATCTTAATTTTTTGTTTAGTTTAGGATTTTATTTATTTTATTTTAGTTTAGTTTTTATTTTTTATTTTATTGTATATTATTTTTTGGTTTAAGTTTAGTTTTAAGTTTAGGTTTAGGTTTTAGTTTAGGTTTTATATTATTTACATTGAGGTTTTTTTATTTATTTTATTTTTAAGTTTTATTTAGTTTAGGTTTAGGTTTTCTGGTTTTTAGGTTTTAGGGCTTAAGGTTTATTGTTTGTGATTTTAGGATTTAGGGTTTAAGGTTTAGGGTTTAGGGTTTAGGGTTTAGGATTTAGGATTTTTAGGATTTTTTTAAGGTTTAGGTTTAGGATTTTTTTTTTTTTGGGAAACCCCATATAGGGGAAATTTTATTACCACAAAAAGAGGATTACAAGGTCCTTAACAGGGGATAAACTCTAAAATTATTGCTCAAAGAGCTACAATCAACCTAGAGAGTCTATCTAAAATACAAAAAATAAAAGAGAAAAGATAGAAAATGATTAACATAATAAAATGGATAGATGGGCCAAAGCTCTTTAGGATGAGAGAAAGCATGGCACTAGGGAGCAAACCTGCAAGAGAAAAAGAGAAATGCATCTACAGAAATGAAGAAAGATAAAAATTAGAACAGTTAAAGCAATATAGACAAAGTGAAAAATTAAAGCAGCATAAATTGAGAAAAATTATAAAGAAGTGTGTGAGAGAAGGCTCAGGCTCAGGCTCAGTCACACCAAATTAGGGCAGATGTAAATATGAGCATCCAAACATCACCGGAAGGGTTACATCACAAGAGCTACTACCAAACCAAAAAGGAGTGAAATCATCACAACCATCATAGCCTACAAACCTGTGGGATGATAGCAGCCATTTGTTGAAAGTATTATAAGCCTTAGTAACTGCAAACCTAAACAAAGCCATATACACAATAGAAAAGGAGACAGCAAAGAGCAGAATGGGAAAGGGGATCCCATGCAGGATAAATATAATCAATATAGTCACCATAGCATAAGAATCCCTGCACATATGAAAATGAACCATCTTTGCCAGATCCACCTTTTTAATACCAGAGCCAAGAGTATAATTAGTCCAGCATGAAAACCCACCACAAGAAAATAGCAGAAAAGGTCAAGCAGAGGTTAGAAATAATATACAACCAGTTGAAAAGCCTGTTGTAATCCTGCTAAGCAAATCAATTAGCATGTAAATAGCACCATCCCAATCATATGGGACATATATGAAACTTCGGCGAGTACGCTGAATATGGCAAAAGGAACCCATTCAGAATAAGCAATGCAGTTGTTAACAACCCCCTTGTTAATAATCATCGCAAAAGTTAACAAACAATAAATGTAAAGCAAGACAGCATAACCCAAAAATACAACAGAAATGCAAGTCTAGAACCAAGATGGGAATGCGTGCGAAGGTGGACCGAAGCCATTGGTAATAAAAGCACCCATAAAAACACCAAATAAAGACAATCATAGAGACAACCCCAGCAGCAGCTTGCTGGGCATAAAACCTGATAATCCAATTCAGCCAACAATGAAGGCAGCAAATAACAGCTAGCTAGCCATAAAACCACCCATTTTGAATAGACAGTGCATAGGTTTATAACCAAGTAGGTAATAGCATAATCATAGTGATCTGCACAAGTCTAACTGAACCAAGATGGAAAAAATAGTAGCAGATTAAATAGACCCCAAACATCAGGTGATAAGCTACAACCCGATCGCAAACAGCAAAAATAATCAAAGAAATAACCCCAGAAGTAGCCTGCTGGACATAAGACCCGAAAATCCAACAGCCAACAAATAAAATAGCAAAACAATTATTGCACCCACCATAAGATAATCCAGTAAAAAATAGTGATACAAGATAGACTCAAAAGGGGTTCAAAGGAGAGCCATCATTAAAATCCTTCAAGACAAAGAAAAGTAGACCAACAGCTAAGCCAACATCATCAGTAAAAATAGGCAGGAAGAAAATCAAGAAGTAATTCTGATCCTGCAAAGAAACAATAATAATAATAAGGGTATTGTAGTTTCTCTCCTTACAGGTTGTGGAGGTGAGGTTAGAGAGCATAAGAGGGGCCACAACCCTATTAAATAGAGAAAGATGGATAAATTAGGGCCGACCATGAAGCTATACAAAAATATAGCAATTAAATAATGAGACAACAAAGTCATGAGCCCCAGCATAGATTTCCAGAAAAAGGAAAAGAGACAAAACATAGCCTTAATCATAAAATGGAAAATAGATATAGTAAGACCCATAAACAAAATATTGATGGCAAGAAGTTTGTCCCCGTTGATCAAAAAGTAAAGCAGAAAGTAAAACATCTCCCGCCAGCAGATCCGGCCGATAAGTTAATATATCTCGATCCAGCAGGTTAGAAAAATAGGGAACACCTTACCATTAGCGATTAGAGAGACCCCAAATAAGGTTAGGGTAATTAATCCAATAGCAGATGCCATAGAGATCACAAAATAACCAAAAAGAGGTATCAGGAAGATGCATCAGCAAAACCCAGGGAAATAACAACACTAAACAGAAGTTGGTCATGCAATTAAACAGGTAATACAACAGGCCAAAACAATAGGATGAATTAATTTCTGAGGTAAGGGAGTCCAATATTGTCCAAATTAATGAAACCACACAAATGTTTAGGAAGTGTAAGTTGATCTAAGAATTTTATGCCATTTAATCTAGCACCCAGATTAGCAAGGTAATCAGCACATGCATTACCTTCACGCCATACATGAGTGATTTTAAAATAGAGTTGAGAAAGGAGAGCTCTAGTTTGCTTTATAAGGTAGTACAATTTTGTATTGTCCAGTTTGGTGGAAGTCAAAAGATCAATTAGAAACAGGGCATCCACCTCAATCCAAATATTGAGCCAACCTTTTTGAAGGCAAATCTCAATAGCTTTGTAAACTGCCATTAGCTCAGCAAAAAGAACAAAGCAAGTATTAAGGGGGTAAGCAAATGCATAAAGGACTTTACCATTAAGGTTTCTGAAATAGAGCCATTAGTGTTAATTTTAATAGTATTAGCATGAGGTTTTATCCAATAAATAATCTTGTCATCTTTACAGTTGGGTTGATCTGACAAGTTAAAACCCAATTTATTGGCCACAAATTTGCAGCCTTTGAATTGATTGTAGTTAATTAAATTGGCATTAAACAAGGCACATATTTTATTTTTAATTCAAGCAATTATCCTCATATGGTTCATAGGAATCCCATGATGTTTTGCATCATTTCTATCCATCCATATGAACCAAATAAAAGTGATAGCACTTATCACTTTAATGTGGCCTTTAATAGTGTTTTCAAAATAAACATCAAGAAGTTGGTATAGAGTTAAGGAGCCATTGAATTTGACAATATTAAAGAGTTCATTATACAAAATCCAAAGTTTGGAAGCAATGGCTCAACATTAAATACATGATTCACATTCTCAATGTGAAAGCGAGTAGCATTTTGAAGGTAAGTAAAACCTTTACCCCACATCAAGGAGTCAACAGGGATGAAGTTTTTTAAAATACGCCAAGTTAAAACATAATAAGAAATAAAAATAGTGTTGTTCCAAAGTTTAAAAAACACATTGGAGAAATCATGAGCTTCTTTAATATGAATCCAGACATTTTTAAGGTTGAAATCACCATTTTGGGAAAGCTTAAAAAGGATCTGATCATGATTGCTAGGAATGATAGGAATAATAATAAGCTTATCTAAAAGAGAAAAAGGAATATAGTCAGGAAGCTTACTATTGTTCCACTTATTATTCTGCCAGAAAGAGTTCACTTTAATAGCAGCAATAGAGTGGGTAGAAAGTAAATCATCATTTGACCCACCTCCAGTCCAGTTATCCTGCCAAAAAAAAGAGGTTCCAGAGTTAATCCCCTATGAGATTAATGATTCTACCTCCCATTTGATGGAACAAAGTCTTTTCCATACAGGAGAGTCTCCCACTTTATAAGGGCAAATGAGAGGGTGCTTACCCTAGCAGTATTTGGCAGTCATGAATTTAGGCCAAAGACTATTGTTGCTCCTAAAATTCCACCAAAGTTTATAGCTTCCTGATTGGCTTTGTACCATGCCCACCTTCAGTAAGAGTGCCACAGCTTTTATATCAAGAGGTCCAATGCATTATGTTAGTAGAATTTTTAGAACCCCAGAAGAATTTGTTAAGGAGGCGCTCAATTCTGTTAATGGTAGAATTGGTCGGCATAATGGTTTAAATGCGATATAAAGGCATGGAGTTAAGGGTACTCTAAATCAAAGAGAGCCTACCACCAAATGAAAGTAAATGAAATTCCCAAACAAAAATTTTTTGAGAGATTTTTTGGATTAACTCATCAAAGAGATTTGATCTTTTCTGACCTTTAAAAAGCGGAGCACTAAGATATTTAATAGGAAGTTATTATTTCTAAAAATTAGTAATTCTCAAGATTTGGTTGATCCTATTACTAGAGATTTTAGAGGAAGGAAAACAACTTTTACCATCATTAAGAAAGAGACCACTTTCATTACCAAATTTAATTAAATGATTCTTAATAGTTTTAATATGAATAGAGGCATTGTAAAAGATTATGAAGTCATCAGCAAAGCTAAGATGAGAGACAGGAAGACCACCTTGAGTTCTAAAAAACATGCTAGGATTATTGTTGAAAAGATCATTAAGATTCCTCGAAAGATATTCAACAATAATAATAAAGAGAGAGGGAGTTAAGGGATATCCTTATCTCAATCCATGCAGAGAAGGGAAAAAACCTAGGGACTCACCATTCATGATAACAGAGAACCAAACATTGGTAATACCATTTTTTATGATAGGGATAAAATTGTCAGAAAAACCAAACAAATGTAGAATTTAGATGAGAAATTTCCAAGAGAGGTTGTCAAAAGCTTTAGAGATGTCTAATTTGAAAAGGATGTTACCACCTCTGTAGAAGCATCAAGGTCATGAATCAGCTCTTGGGATAGAAGAATGTTGTCAGATATAGCTCTACCTTAAACGAAACCAGTTTGGTTGGGGGAAATAATTTTAGGCAGCAACAGACTAATTCTAATGGAAATTAATTTACCAATGAGTATATGAAAGAAGGTGCAAAGGCTGATAGGTCTGAAATCACCCCAAGATTCAAAATTATTAATTTTGGGAATGAGAATAATGGAAGTTCTAGAAAAATATCTAGGTAAAGGATTGCCATCGAAGAAATCAACGACAGCATCGACAAGGTCAGACTTAATAATAGGCCAACAATGCTGAAAAAATTGAGTCGCGTAGCCACCAGGGCCAGCAACAGAATCAATGTTCATGTTATTAAGATTACTACCAATCTTAGCTTTCGTAGGATGCATATTAAGCAAGTGGTTATCATTATTAGTAATTGTTGAGGGAATCGGGTGAGAGTTGGAGATAAGTTTTAAAGAAGGGTTGTTGTTTAATAAGTTTCTAAAATGATGTATGACAGAATCTTTAATATTGTTATTGTTTATGATCGAGCTGTCGTTATCATTTTTAATTATTTTAATAGAGTTTAAGGCTTTCTTTTTTTTTGAAAAGAGCATGGAAGTACCTGGTATTTCTATCACCATCAGTAATATGTTTGCTAGCAGCCTTTTATCGCCAATAGGTTTCCTCCATATTCTGATAGTTAACCAAGTTATCTTTAGCTTCATTCAACTCCTCAAGTTTAGTAGAATCAGTCAAAATGACATCTTTAAGAGAACAAACTAATTGTTCCATATTTTTGATATTGGCAAAGAGATTTTTAAAATGATGCTTGTTCCACCAATTTAGGTTTTGTTTAAGTCTTTTAAGCTTATGCCAGAGGTGAATCATGCCCTTAACTGAATTATCTGGATGAAGAGGAGCCATCCAGGTAATGGATACAACATTTATGAAATCAATGTGTTGGATCCACATATTTTGGAATCTGAAAGAGGTTGGGGAGGATAATCTATTAGAGGTGTTTTGGAAATCAAAAGCGAGCATGATACAAAGTCAAAAATGTTCAAATGGGGCCATTGATTGATCCAAAGGGAATTAAAAAGAGTCCTATCAAGCTGCTACCAGAGTCTAGAGTTATGCTATGTATAATTCGAACTAGAATAGCCAATATCAATCATATTGCAATCAAGAATCATATTAGAGAAGTCTTCCATGGAATGAGTGTTAGGAGAGCAACCTCCCCTTCTTTCCAAGGAAGAGAGAATAGTGTTAAAATCACCCCCAACCAACCAGGGTTTGTTGACCGAGGAGGCAAAGGTTCTTAAGTTGTCCCAAAGGATGTTCCTACCAACTCTATTACAAAAAGCATAAATAAAGGAATCTAGAACAGAAAATTCACCCAATGAGATGTGGACATTAACCAATTGTTGAAGATCATCAAGGATAGATATGTTGACTAAATTATTCCAAAAACACCAAATTTTATTGCTGATATTATAAAAGAAGTTTTGAAGCCAAGCATTCTAGCAACATGGTTGATCTTAGAAGAGTGTATGAATGGTTCAATAACAACAAGTAAGGCTACGTTATGAATACGGCAAATACTTCTAATATGGTTGCAGACAATGAGAGTCCCAATACCCCAAACATTCCAAATTAGTAAGTTGATCATAATAAAATATAAAAAGAAAGGAAAAGAGATAACTAAAGAAATAATAAAGCAAGAAGAAAAGGGAACTAGAAATAGTTATTTATGGGAAGTTAGAGAAGATCTAGTAGTACTAGTGGAGCTATTAGGGAATATTGTAGCTTTAAGTGATTTTTTTTTAAAAAATAGTTTGAAAAGGTCTATCATTGTCCAAAGAATCACCATCCGAGAGAGACTGATTTGTGATATTTAGAATAGGACCTATTTCAGTCAAAGCATTTCTAATGGTAATTTCCCCTTCTTCAATGTCAGAATTAAGCTAAGAAAGTGGGTTAGCATGCGTATCACTCTGAAGAGTAGGAGAAGGAGAGGTTGTGAAGCCATTAATAGCATAGATTACATGCTCAATTTCAGAATTAGTTTTCAAATTTTGTTCCATCATTAAAGGATTAGTAGTTTTTAGATTTTGTTCCTTCATCAAAGGATCAACTCCAGAATTTGTTTTTAGATTTTCATCCAACCTGAAATTTCCATTCAACTAACCACTAAGGTTCATATGAGTCTCCTCAGGTTCACTAGCCAAAAGGGGTAGGTTAGACTGAGTCAAGGTATTAGCTTGAGGAGCCAAATTATTAAAATTAGAAGAAATGATAATTAAGTTATCATTAGCCTCCTCACAAACCTCATAAGCATTATTTTTAACATGCTCATATTGCTCTCCAATTGACAAAGCAGTGGATAGAAAAGGAGTAGGGGTAGGGGTAGGATTCCCATTTTGAGTGACTTTAGGCACAAAAGAAAATTTACTTATTTTTTCATTTGATAGAGTAGGATTAGTATCCGGCAATTTTTTCTTTTTAATTTGAAGATGCAACACAAAACATTCAGAATGATCATGGCCATGAATCTTACAATGTGTGCAAAGAATAGGAAAATTCTCAAATTCAACTTTTTGATTATAATCAAACTTCTCAGAGCCAATCCAAACATCTTTAGGATGCTTTTTAGTGATATCAATTTCAACCAAAATACGAGCAACAGAAGGTTGTGATCTCACAGTGGCGGCCTGATCAATTTCAAGAGGCCGACCAAAGAGACCCCCAACCGCAAAGAGAACTTGATGTGTAACATAATGTATTCTCATACTAGGAAGAGCTAGCCATATAGGAACAATTGGGGATTCCTCTTTTAAATCAAAAAGAGGAGACCATTTCAGAAGTCACATTTGACAAGTAAAAAAAAGTAAGAGCGACGAGCAAAAGCTCTTGAATAATCTAATTCATTAGAGAGCTGAATTAAAATATGCCTTCGATCAATCAATCAGATAGTAAAAACACCTGAAAGTTTAAGTCTATGTAAAAATGATTGGATGTTATCGAGAGTTGGCCGATGTAAGGAAATTTTACCAACTAATGAGAATTCAAAAGGCTTCGCCAACTTTTCCACATCTAGATCCGAGCACATAACAGCAGGCATCCCATGAAAGGAGGTCGAGATCAAATTCACTGAAGCATTAGGGGAAAGGTTCTTACCAGATAATGCATCCTTAAAGGACTTAACTATAGGCAGAGTAATAGATGATTTTGGATCCACAATTCCATGTAAATCAGATGCCCTGGTCGACGCCTCCAAGATGGATAACCTTGGATGCGTGGAAAGAGGCTCCTCCACCATTGAAAAAGCAAAGGAAAAATCACATTAGAGGCCAATTAAAGACAAACAATCAAAAAAATCGATCGTGAATAATCAAAAATTCACCAAGTCGCAAGGTAAACAAAAATGGCGAAAGGGAAAAATGTAATCGCCAGAGAGCGCCGCGGCCGAGAGGGATTTAGGGTTTAGGTTTGAGGGTTGGGGTTTAAGATTTGGGTTGGGTTTGAGTAGTTTAGGGTTTATTGGTTTAGTTTTGGGTTTAGGCTCAGTGGTAGGTTTGGTTTGTTTAGGTGTGGGTTTAGGTTTAGTTTAAGGTTTGGGTTTAGGTAGGGCAGGGTAGGAGTATGGTTTAGGTAGGGTTTTAAGACAGAGTCAGGCCTAGGTTTAAGGAGGGCTCAGGTATAGTTTCCTTTAGGGTTTAGGGCCTAGTTTTAGGAGGTCAGGGTGGGTGGGCCCAGTGGTAGGCAAGTGTTGGTAGTAGGAGGGGTAGGGTAGGGCCCAAAGTTTAGAGTTTAAGGTTTAGGATCTGGGGTAGGATTTAGTGAGGAGAGGTCAGTAGGTGTCAGTGAGTGGGGTATAATAGATTTAGGATTTAGGGGGAAGATTAGGGTAGTGTTTAGAGTTTAGGGTTTAGGGTTTAGTGTTTAGGATTTAGGGTTTAGTGTTAAATTTTATAATTATTTTATTTAAATTAAGAACGCAGGTTTTGGTATATTTAGTTTATTTTTTATTTATTTTAGTTTATTTTATTTTTTATTTTTCTTTAGGTTTATTTTTGTTATTATTTAGTTTAGTTTATTTATTTTAGGTTATTTTCTCGGTTTAGATTCATTTTTTAGTTTAGTTATATTTTTATTTTTATTTTTAAGTTTACATTTTTTTTAGGTTTAGGTTTTTAGGGTTTAGGGTTTATGGTTTAGGGTTTTAGTGTTTATTGTTTTAGGGTTTTAGTGTTTAGGATTTTAGGGTTTAGGGTTTAGGTTTAAGGTTTGGGATTTAGGGTTGTAGCAATGATCCTTCTATGGTTCATAGGGATGCCTCGATATTTAGCATCATTTCTATCCATCCAAATGAACCAAATAAGGGTAATAGCAATTAAAACTTTAATATGACCTTTCACAGTTTTATGGAAACAAACTTCAAGAAGTTGATTTAACAAAAGAGAGCCCTGAAAATAGTTAGTGTTAAATAAATAGTCATACCATATCAAAGTTTGGAAGTAATAGCACCATTGAAAAAAACATGATTAACATTTTCAATATGAAAGAAATAATAGCACTTGGAAGGTAAATAAAACAATTTAAGCCAGAGCAAGGAATCTACAGGAATGAAGTTATTCAAAATCCTCCAACCTAAAATTGAATAATAAATGGGAATGATATTGTTCCAAAGTTTAATAAAAAAATTAAAGGGGTTTTGTTTATTTCCAATAAAATTCTAAACCTCTTTAAGAATCAAATCGCCATTATAAGAGAGCTTGAAAAGATAGCGATGTTGCAAAACTTGTCAAAAATAGAAATAGGAATGTAGTTCTCATGTTTATTTTCATTCCAATTATTATTAAGCCAAAAAAATTTAACTTTGATTGCAATAGTAGAGTGTATAGATAAAAGGTAGTGAATAGAGGCATTGCCAATCCAATTGTATTGCCAAAAGAAAGAAGATATTAAGCACAGATAAGAGGGTCACCCAAAGATATTAAAGATTCAACAACCCATTTAATGGAGCAAAGCCTTTTACAAATCGAAGAGTCACCAACATTATAAGCATAGATTAGAGGATGTTTTCCTTGGGAATATTTTTCCATCATAAAATTAGCCCAAAGGCTACCATTCTTTCTAAAATTCCACAATAGCATATGAGAGAAGGCAGTCATAGCTGCACAAATAGGTTTGCAACCAAAACCACCTTCACCCAAAGGACCACAACATTTATGCCAGGATGTCCAATGCATTCTTTTAATAGAATTATTGGATCCCAAAAAAAATTTATTAAGCAAGAGATCAATTTTGATAGTAGAATTAGTGGGAATAATAGTTTGAATCAAATAAAAGGGAATAAAATTGAGAGTGCTTTTAAGAATAGTGAGCCTGCCACCAAAGGAAAGTAAATGGAATTCCCAAACAAAAAAATTTTTAAAAGTTTTTAATTAACTCATCAAAAAGATGAGATCATTTTGGACCATTAAATAGAGGAGCATGCAATTACTTAAGAGGTAAGTGTTGATGTTTAAAATTAGTGATATGCCAGATTTGATTGATTTTATTATTAGAGATACTTGAAGAAGTAATAAAATAGCTTTGGTTATCATTGATAGAAAGCCAGTTTCTCTACCAAATTTATTTAAAACAATCTTGAGGTTCTTGATATTTTGAATAGAAGCATTGCAAAAAATAATGAAATAATTTACAAAGCTTAAGTGGGAAACATGAAGACCACCAAGCGTTCTGTAGTACATACTAGGATTTTTAAAAAATAACTCATTGATGCTCCTAGATAAGTACTCAATAATAATAAGAAATAAAGCAAGAGATAATGGACACCCTTGTCATAGGCCATCAAAAGAAGGAAAGAAGTCCAAAGCTTCCACATTAAACAGAATAAAAAATCAGATATTATTAATACAATTATTAATTAGAAAATAAATTTATCAGAAAACCCAAATAAATTTAGAATATGGAAAAGGAAATCCCAAGAGATATTATCAAAAGCTTTGGTAATATATAATTTCAAAAGAATGTTTCCACCTCTAGTCTTAGCATCTAAATCGTGAATTAATTCTTGGGCAAGTAAAATGTTATCAAAAATAAATCTACCTTTAACAAAATCAATTTGTTTGAGAGAGATATCTTATGAAGTAAAGGACTAAGCCTGTTGGCAAGAATTTTGGAAATCAGCTTATTGAAGAAGGTGCACAGACTAAAAGGTCTAAAATCACTCTAATAGTCTGGATTATCTTTCTTAAGTATGAGAACAATTAAAGTGCTAAAAAATATCTAGAAAAATAATTACCATTAAAAAGTCAACCAAAACCACAATAAAATCATTTTTAATAATAAACCAATAATTTTGAAAAAATTGAGTAGTGAAACCCTCCGGACTAGCAACATAATCTTGGCTCATGCTAATAAGAACATTAAAAATTTCATCTTCATTAGGCATAATAGTACACAAATTATTGTCATCATTGGTAATAATAGAAGGAATCAAGTGTGATTTAGAAATTTGTTCATAAGAGCAGCTCTTATTAAGCATATTTCTAAAGTAATTAATAACTGAATCCTTAATATCATTATTCTCCATAATCCATTCTCCTTTACCATCTTCAATTTTTTGAATATTATTTAAAGCTCTCTTTTTATTAACTAAAGCATGGAAATTTCTAGTATTCCTGTCAGCATCCACAATATGTTTACTAGCAACTTTTTGACAACAATAAGTCTGTCTCTTCCATATTTTAAAAATTAACAAGTTTATCTTTTACCTCAGTCAAGTCCTTAATCTTAGAAGGATCAGCCATAATAGAGACCTCAAGATCACAAACCATTTTTTCCGTATCTTTAACATTAGTAAAAAGGTTTTTAAAATAATGCTTGTTCCACCGACCCAGATTTTGCTTAAGTATTTTATGCTTAAACCAAAGTCTATTCATCCCCATAATCAAATTATTAGGATGTAAAAGAGCTTTCCAATTGTTGGCCACAACATTAAAAAAAATCAATATGCTAAATCGATATGTTCTGAAATCTAAAAGGAGAGAAATTTTTTAATCTATTAGAATTATCTTTAATAGAAACCAAAAGAGGAGCATGATCAGACAAGGTTCTGCTTAAATGATCGACAGAAGTAATATTCCATTGAGTAATCCAATGAGTATTAAAAAGAATCTGATCTAGCCTTTATCTAAGTCTGGAGTTTCTTCAAGCATAATTAGAACCTTTAAAACCAATATCAATCAAATTACAATCAAGGATTATATTAGAAAATTATTCCATTGAATGAATCTTAGGAGAGCAGCCACCACTTCATTCAGAAGTGAATAAAATAGTGCTGAAATCACAACCAACAAACCAAGGTTTGTTGATAGAGGTCACAAAATTCCTCAAATTATCCTAAAGAAGATTTCTTCCAGATCTAAGCCCAAAACACAATAATCATCATAAGAGATTTGAGCATTGAAAACTTGTTTAAATTCATCAAGAATTGAAACCTATACAAAGTTATTCCAAAAGCACCCAATCTATTTCTGACATTAGAAAAAAATTATTGAAATCAATCATTGTAGCGACATGGTTAATTTTGTTAGCATGAACAAGAGGCTATAAAAAAATAAGTAAAGAAATATTATGTATATGACAAAGATTTCTAATACAGTTATGAATAGAGATGGTACCGATCCCTCTAACATTCCAAACAATAAAATTAAACATAAAGAAAAAATGGTTAAGGAAAGGTTAATTAAGAGAGGAGAGGATGGTCATAGCCATTCTAGTATTTCTTGGCAATTTGGAAGGGAAATTTTTAACATTTTTTCTTTTTTTAGCATGATAAATTTGGAAACCATTTTCTTTTCCCATAAAATCATCATCCAAGGAGGATTTAGCAACATCAGTCATAGATTTAGAAGAAATCTCTTCATTAGAAATGAGTTCTCCTTCTTCCAAGACATTAGAATTTATTAAAGCCAAATGAGCATCAGGAATAGAAAGAGAGGGAGCAAAAACATATCTATTTAGAGGCAAGTGTGAACACCAAGCCCTTTCTTTTCATGAACCAAATTATTAGACAAAGCCAAATCTTTATGAGAATATAAATCATCCTAAATCTGGAAAATAGAATTGGTTTTTTCAACCTTATTATCATGAGGTATTAAAGCCATATTTTGCATTGATTTTAAATGATGCATAACATTAATATCCTCATTTATATTCTCAATCAAAGCTTCATTTTCATCAATAAAAGCCAGCAAGGATGTAGGGATTTAATCGGAGGAAATAGAAGCATCATCCAAAAGTTTAGAAAAACTATTGTTGTTCATATTAGAAGCCTTCAATTGCACAGAAGAAGTTAGAGGTAAAAAAGCCTTATTAGGAACATTCAAAAATTCCTTTTTTTGAAGTATCTTTTTGATATTTAATAGTGATTAGCCTAGGGTTAGGAATAGAAGTTTCCTTAACTAGGGTTTTCTTTTTTAGGTGAGCATGAAGAATGAAACATTCAAAATTATCGTGTCAATGGATTTTACAGTGAGAACAAAAAATAAGGAAATTTTCAAATTTAATTCTTTATATATAACCGTAATATTCAAATCCCAACCAGATTTCTTTGGGGTGTTTCTTGGTAATGTATAATTAAACAAGGATTCTAGCCATTGAAAGATGAAATTTCGTAGTCGTTTCCTGATCAATTTACAATGGCTGACCAAATAAAGCACCCATAGTAAAAAAGAATTAATGGTTAATAAAATGAATTCACATATTGGGGAGAGAAATCCAAACTGGAATGACTTTGAATGATTTTGAAGCTGTCGAAGCCAGGTTAGTTGATGCCCTAGTAGGATCCATAGGATCTTTCTATTTTCCCAAAGGAATCATCGGGGTAAACACCAAGTCGTGATCTCACTACAATGAAGACACAAAATAGGCCAGCAGTCATCAATTCAAGAAGGAATATAGTGAGAATCATGCAAAATAGTAGGTAAATAGTCTCCAAAAAGCTAAAAATGAGAGGGGGAAAGGGAAATCTCCAGAGCACGAGGATGAGGGCTCAAGCAATAGTTTTCTTGGGTTTATGGATTTCATTTTATGGTTTAGTTTAGTTTACTTTAGAGTTTAGGTTTAGTTTAGGTTTTTAGGTTTAGGGTTTGTGGGTTTAGTAGTTTAGGTTTAGTTTTAGGTTTGTCAGTTTAAGTTTAGGTTTGAGGTTGGTTTAGGTTTAATTTAGGATTTAGGTTTAGAGTTTGGGATTAGAGTTTATTTATTTTAGTTTATGTTTAGTTTAGTTTAGCCTTGAGTTAGAACAGGCTCAGGTTTCAGGGAGTCAAAGCCCAGGTCCCAGTCCAGTATTTAGGTGGGTAGGTGGATTAGATTTGGCCCAGGCTCAGGGCCCAGGAACAGTAGCTCAGTTAGGGCCCAGGATCAGGATTAGCTCAGGAAGAGGTCAGTTTGACTTAGGATGTCAGGGTTGGCCCAGAGGCTCAGCTCAGGTTTAGCTCAGCCCAGTGTGGCCCAGTTTAGGTTTATTTGGTTAGCCTGGCCTGGGTTAGAGGCCCAGCTCAGTAGTTTAGGTTCAGGTTTTTTTTAAGTTTAGGTTTTATTTTAGATTTAGAGCCCAGAAAGTTTAGGCCCAGTCAGGTTCTCAGTTTTTGGTCAGTCAGGCCTGCCCAGGTTTAAGTTTAGTTGAGGCTCAGGTACATCTGGAGTTTATGTTTAGGTCAGGCTCATTTTAAGCCTGGGCTCAGTAGTTTGGGAGTTTATTGTCCATCAGAGGCTCAGTTTAGTGGTGGTAGTCCAGGGCCCATTTAAATTTTGGGGTCAGGATCCAGATCAGTTGCTGCCTGGTATTTAGGTTTTAGGCCTGGAGTTTAGTGTTTGGGGGGTTTAGGGCTCAGGTCATGCGAGGGTTTATATGTTTATGGTATTTTACAATTTGAGTTTAGGTTTAGGTTTAATTTAGAGTTTAGAGTTTTAGGGTTTGGAGGACTGGGGTTTAGTGGATGCAGGTTTTGGGTAGGATTTGTGGCTTTGGGGTTTAGGTTAGGGTTATGGTTAGGGTTTATAGGTTAGGGTTTAGGGTTTAGGGTTTATGGTTTAGGCTTTAGGGTTTAGTAGTTAGGGTTTATGGTTTAGGGTTTAGGGTTTAGGGTTTAGGTTTTATGTTTAGGGTTTAGGTTTTAGTTTAGGATTTAAGGTTTAAGGTTTCTTTTAATAGAGAACAAATTTATATTCAACATTTATTCTTTTTGATTTCACCAACCAAGTAGTGCACCAAGTTTTCTAAGACATAAGCGATGACATAGACAAAAATGAGCACGCATAGAGCAAACCAAAAACCCTAAATAACTAGAATTGTCTCTACTGTAAAGACAGTTCCATAAGAAACAAATTTGATCGACCAATCTTTAGTTTCTCCAGTTTCCATCAGAACCACCACCGCCTCTGGAGCAATGGGATCCACCTTCATGTCCCTGATCTATCCATCCACAATGACCACGGTTGTAACCTCCGTCGCTCCTCTAGCCTCTGTAGCCAACACTACACCCACCACAACCTCCATATCCAACAGCACCTCCAGATCCCCCACCACCACTACGATAACCACTACCTCCGCCTTCGCCTCCACCGCAACATCTATACTGAGCCTAGTTGACACTGATGTTCTTAACGTCAAGGTTCAGCCCATTATTAGGGTTTAAGTTTAAGTTTAGCTTTTAGGGTTTAGGTTTATTTTTTTATTTATTTAGTTTCTTTAGGTTTAGGTTTAGAATTTAAGGCTTAGGGTTTAGGGTTTAGGGTTTAGGGTTTAGGGTTAGGCTTTAGGGTTTGGGATTTAGGGTTTAGGGTTTAGGGTGAGTGGGTTTATGGAGAGGATTTAGAGTGGTGTGGAGGGTTTAGAGTGTTTAGCTTGGGTGGTTATAGGGTTTAGGGAAGACTTTAGGGTTTGGGGTTTTATGGTGGAGGGTTACCAGGGTTTAGGGTTAATTTAGGGCATGAGTTTAGGGTTTGGGGTTTAGTGATTTGGGTTTAGGGTTTAGATTATAGAGTTTAGGGTTTGGGTTTTGGGTTTAGGGCTTATGGTTTATGGTTTTATTTATTTATTTATTTTATTATTTTTTTAAAATTAATTAAATTGATAGGTTCATGTTTATTTAGAATATTTTTTAATTATTTTAGTTTATTTTTTTATTTTTATTTAGGTTTAATTTCATTTTTTTTAGTTTAGATTATTTATTTTATGTTTATTTATTTTATTTTAGGTTTTTATTTAGTTTATTTTTTAGGATTAGGTTCAAGTTTAGGTTTATTTTTTTAATTTAGTTTTATTTTTATTTTATTTTTTAGGTTTAAATTTTTAATTTATTTTTAGAATTATGTTTAGGTTTTTATTATATTTTTTTAAGTTTAGGTTTTAGTTTTTATTTTAGGTTTATTTTTAAGTTTTATTTTTTACTTTAGTTTTAGTTTATTTTTAGTTTATTTTATTTTTTTTAGATTAGGTTTAGGTTTAGGTTTAGTTTATTTTCGGTTTAGATTTTATTTATTTTAGTTTAGTTTATTTTAGTTTAGGTTTAGATTTATTTTATTTTTACTATAGATTTATGTTTATTTTAGTTTAGGGTTTAAGTTTTATTTTTTTATTAATTTTTAGGTTTATTTTCTAGGTTTTGGTGTTTATTTAGTTTTTAATTTATTTTTATTTTAGGTACAATTTTTACTTTATTTAGGTTTGTTATTTTTTAGTTTTGTTTAGGATTTTATTTAGTTTATTTTAGTTATATTTTTATTTTTTTATTTTATTTTCTTTTTTAGGTTTTGGTTTAGGTTTCTATTTTTGTTTATGTTATTTTATTTATTTTATTTTATTTTGGTTTAGGTTTTTTTATTTATTTTATTTTTAGTTTTTTATTTAGTTTAGGATTAGGTTTTTAGCTTTTTAGGGTTTAGGGTTTTGGGTTTTGGGTTAGTTTAGGGTTTAGGGTTTAAGGCTTAAGGCTTAGGGGGGTTTTTACAATTTAGGGGTTTAGGGGTTTAGGGTTTATAGTTTAGGTTTTAGGTTTAGGGTTCATGTTTTAGTTTAGGGTTTAGGGTTTTTGGTTTTTTTTATAAAAGAGAATAAATTCAGATTCAATATTTCTTCTTTTTGATTTCATCAACTAAGTAACACGCTAAGTTTTTTAAGACATAAGATTGATAAACAATGAGCATGCATAGAGAAAATCAAAATCTATAGATAACTAGAATCATTTCTACTATAAAGACATAGTTTGATAAGCAGCAGATCAGATCGGTCGTTCTTCAATTTCTCCAGTTCCCATCAGAACCACCCTGACCTCTCGATTAACAGGATCCACCATCATATCCCAGATCTCTTGCTTTGCCACCACTATGGCTATAGCCTTCGTCGCTCCTCCTGTCTCCATAACCATCACAGCTCTGACCACCACCTCAATATCCATCACCAACTCCAGATCCCCCACCACTGCTGTATTAACTACCGATTATGCCTTTGCCTCCACCACCAGATCTAGACTGAGCCTAATTGATGGTGATGCTCCTACCATCAAGGATCTGAGCATTCTAAGGGTTATGGTTTAGGTTTATTAGGTTTTAGGGTTTAGGTTTCTTTTCTAATTTATTTAGTTACATTATGTTTAGGTTTAGGATTTGGTGTGTATGGTTTAGGGTGTAGGGTTAGGGTTTAGGGTTTAGGGTTTAGGGTTTAAAGTTTTAGGGTTTATGCTTTTAAGGTTTAAGGTTTAGGGTTAGGGTTTAGGTTTAGTTTTTTTAGGGTTTAAGATTTTAGGGTTTAGAGTTTTAGTTTAGGGTTTAGGTTTTAGATTTGGGGTTTAGGGTTTAGATTGTAGGGTTTAGTGCTCGCCAAAGGTTTAGGGTTTAGGCTCAGGGTTTAAGTTAGGTTGGGTTAATTTAAGGTTTGGTTTAGGGTGTGGTATGATTTTGTGGTTTAAGGTTTAGGGTGGGTTTAGAGTTTTAGGGTTTAGGATATAAGGTTTATGCTTTTAGGGTGGTTTAACATCAGGTTTAGGGTTTAGTGAGTTTAGGTTTAGTTTAAAGATTTAGGTTTTTTTTATCATTTAGGTTTATAGTTTAGGGTTTAGGGTTTTTTTTAAAAAAAAATATTTTGTGAACCAGTAGTTTTGTGTTTATTTATTTTATTTTCTATTTATTTTAGCCTATTTTACTTTTTATTTTTATTTAGTTCAGTTTATTTATTTTAGTTTAGTTTTTTTGTTTATTTTTTGGTTTAAGTTTTATTTTTTATTATTAGGTTTAGGTTTAGGTTTTTATTTTATTTTTCTAGGTTTATTTTTAAGTTTTATATTTTAGTTTAGGCTTAGGTTTAATTTTACTTTATTTTATTTTACTTAGTTTAGGCGTAGGTTTAGGTTTAGTTTATTTTAGGTTTAGGTTTAGGTTTTACTTATTTTAGTTTAGTTTATTTTAGTTTAGGTTTAGGTTTATTTTATTTTTATTATAGGTTTTGTTTTTTTTTTAAGTTTAGTGTTTATTTATTATTTATTATTTATTTTTAAGTTTTATTTTTAGATATAATTTTTTGGTTTAGGTTTTTATTTAGTTGTTATTTTATTTGATCTTAGGTTTATTTAATATTTATTTCAGGTTTAGTTTTATTTTATTTAAGATTTTTTTATTTTTAGGTTTATTTTATTTTTTGTTTAGTTTAGGTTTTTATTTATTTTATTTTACTTTAGTTTTTTTTTCTATTTTAGGTTTAGGTTCAGGTTTGGTTTAGGTTTAGGTTTTAGTTTAGGTTTTTAGTTTATTTTATTTTATTTTTTATTTAGATTTAGGATTAAGGGTTTAGGGTTTAGGGTTTATGGTTTAGGGTTTTAAGGTTTAGGGTTTAGAATTTACGGTTTCATATTTAGTGTTTAATGTTTAGGGTTTAGGTTTTTAGGTTTAGGGTTTAGGTTTTAGTTTAGGATTTGGGGTTCAGTGTCTGTGGTTTAGGTTTTTTTTTTTTTAGTTTAGAGTTTAGGGTTTAAGGTTAGTTCTAGGGTTTAGGGTTTTTTTATCTCTTATTTTTTAAAAAAATTAAGTAAATTGGTAGGTTTAGGTTTATTTAGTTTACTTTTTATTTATTTTAGTTTATTTCATTTTTTAATTTTATTTAAATTTATTTTTTTATCTAATTTAGTTTATTTATTTTAGTTCAGATTTATAATTTTAGTTTATTTTTTAGGTTTAGGTTTTGGTTTAGATTTATTTTTTTAGTTTATTTTATTTTTATTTTATTTTTTAGGTTTTGGTTTTAAGTTTTATTTTTAGGTTTAGGTTTAGGTTCTTATTTAATTTGTTAGGATTAGGTTTTGATTTTAGGTTTATTTTTAGGTTTTATTTTTTAGTTTAGGGTTTAAGGTTTTTTTAAAAAAATTCTGTAGATCGGTAGGTTTAGGATTATTTAATTTATTTAGTATATTTATTATGTATTTTAGATTATTTTATTTATTATTTTTATTTAGTTTTGTTTTTATTTTTATTTAGTTTAGTTTTTTTTATATTAGGTTTATTTGTTTGAGTTTATATTTTTTTTCATTTTAGCTTATTTTTTAGGTTTATGTTTAGGTTTAGGTTTTTTTAGCTTAGTTTTCTTTTTATTTTGTTTTTTAGCTTTAAGTTTTATTTTTTATTATTAGGTTTAGGTTTAGGTTTTTATTTTATCTTTTTAAGTTGAGGTTCTAGGTTTTTATTTTAGGTTTATTTTTTACTTTAGGTTTAGGTTTATTTTTATTTTAGTTTATTTTATTTTGTTTAGGTTTAGGTTGAGTTTATTTTCAGTTCAGGTTTTATTTATTTTAGTTTAGGTTTAGGTTTATTTTATTTTTATTATAGGTTTATGTTTTTTTTTTGTTTAGGGTTTATGTTTTATTTTTAGGTTTATTTTTTAGGTTAAGTTATTTATTTAATTTTTATTTTACTTTATTTTTTGTTTATTTTATTTTTATTTTAGGTATAGTTGTAATTTTATTTAGGTTTTTTATTTTTTTAGTTTAATTTAGGTTTTTATTTATTTTATTTTAGTTATGTTTTTTTTTTTCTTTTTAGGTTTAAGTTTAGGTTTTAATTTAGGTTTTTATTTTATTTTATTTTATTTATTTTATTTTGGTTTAGGTTTTTTATTTATTATATTTTTAGTTTTTATTTAGTTTAATTTAGGTTTTAAGCTTTTTAGGGTTTAGGGTTTAGGGTTTAAGGTTAGTTTAAGGTTTAGGGTTTAGGGTTTTAAGCTATAGGTTTTAGGGTTTAGGGTTTAGGGTTTAGGGTTTTTATGGTTTAGGGTTTAGGATTTATGTTTTAGGTTTAGGGTTCAAGTTTTAGTTTAGGGTTTAAGGTTTTTTTTAAAAGATAATAAATTTAGATTCAACATTTCTTCTTTTTGATTTCATCAACTAGGTAACACACCATGTTTTCTAAGACATAAGCGACAACATAGATGAAATATGTGCTTCAATAGAGCAAATCAAAAACCCTAGATAACTAGAACAATCTCTATTATAAAGAACAGTTCGATAAGAAGCAGATCGGATCACCCATTCTTCAGTTTCTCCAATTTCCATCAGAACCACCTCAGCCTCTTGATTAACGAGATCCACAATCATATCCCCGATCTCCCCTTCTGCCACCACCATGGTCGTAACCTTCATCGTTCCTCCTGCCTCCATAACCACCACTACTCTAACCACCACCTCCATATCCACCAGCAACTCTAGATCCCCCACCACCACTATGATAATGCCTATGCCTTCTCCACCACCGTGATCTAGAGAGGCTTGTGGTGATGTTCCTACCGTCAAGGTTATTCCCATTTTTTTGTTTAGGTTTAAGTTTAGGTTTATTAGGTTTTAGGGTTTAAGTTTCTTTTTACTATATTTGTTTAGTTTAGGTTTAGGTTTATGGTTTCGGGTTTAGGGTTTAGGGTGTAGGGTTAAGGTTTATGGTTTAAAGTTTTAGGATTTATTCTTTTAGGTTTTAAGGTGTAGGGTTAGGGTTTAGGGTTTAAGGTTTAGGGTTCTTGTTAGGTTTGGGTTAGAGTTTTAGTTTAGGGTTTAGGTGGTTTTATGATTTTTTATAGCAGGTTAAGGTTGGTTTAAAGTTTAGCATCCATTCTTTAGGGTTTAAGTTTGGGGTTTAGGGTTTGTTAGGGTTTAGTGTTTAAGTCTTAGTTTATTTTTTAGGTATGGGCCCAGAGGTTTGGTTTTTTTAAGTTTAAGGTTTGTGGCTCAGGGTTTAGTGCTCAGGGTAGGTAGTTTGTGGAGTTTAGGGTTGGAGGGCACGAAGGTTTTGGGGTTTGGGTTATTTGGTTGTATGGTCAGCTTTATGGTTAAAGGTGGGGTGGTTTATTTTTAAGTTAAAAGGGTAGGGTAGAGTTTTAAAGATTTAGATTTAGAGGTTTAGTGTTTAGTTTATGGTTTAGTGGCCTGTGGTAGGGTTCAGGTTGGAGTTTAGCGTTGGCAGTTGTTTAGGGTTTAGAGTTTAGGGTTTAAGGTAGGATTTTAGTTTTATGGTTTTTTAGGGTTTTAAAAAAAAATCAAGCAAACCCAGTAGGTTTATTTAGATTTTCTATTTATTTTAGTTTATCTTACTTTTATTTTATTTAGGTGTCATTTTATTTTATTTAGTTTAGTATTAGGTTTATTTATTTTAGTTTATTATTTAGGTTTAGGTTTGGTTTAGGTTTATTTTTTAGTTTTATTTTATTTTTATTTTATTTTTTAGGGTTTAGGTTTTATTTTTTGTTATTACGTTTAGGTTTAGGTTTTTAATTTATTTTTTAGGTTTAGGTTTTATGTTATTATTTTAAGTTTATTTTTAGGTTTTATTTTCTAGTTTAGGTTAGGTTTATTTTTAGTTTATTTTATTTCATTTAGTTTAGGTTTAGGTTTAAGTTTTATTTAGGTTTTTATTTTATTTTATTTTAGTTTAGTTTTTATTTTCCATTTTATTTTATTTTTAGGTTTAGGTTTAGGTTTAGTTTTAGGTTTAGGTTTAGGTTTTAGTTTAGGCTTTTCTTTTCTTTTTTTTATTTAGGTTTAGGCTTTAGGGTTTAGGGTTTTAGGGCTTTGTGATTAGGGTTTAAGGTTCATGTTTTAGTGTTTAGGATTTAGGGTTTTTTTAGGGTTTGTTTTAGGTTTCTAGTTTGTGTTTAGCATGTGGTTTTAGGGAGTTTAAGTTTTCATAGAGTTTAGGGTTTAGGGTTTAAGGTTTAGGGTATAAGGTTTAGGGTTTAGGATTTTAGGGTTAAGGGTTAAGGGTTTGGGGTTGTAGGTTTAGTGTTTAGGGTTTAGGGTTTAGGGTTATTGTTAGTTGGGATGTTGAGAAGCTGGAAGAAAGAAGTTTGCATAGGATCCAAACTAGTGTTGCTTGGAAGAACCATAACATCAATAGGTGCAACAAGGGACAAGAGCACCAACTTTGTATTTCACAACATCTTCGCTGACTTCTTTAAGATCACCTTTCTTAAAAATTAGCTCAATCGAGGTTTAGGGTTTATGGTTTAGGGTTTTAGGATTTATGCTTTTAGAAGGGTTAGGGTTAGGGTTTAGGATTTGGGTTTAGGGTTTAGAGTTTTTAGGGTTTAGGTTGTAGGTTTAGATGGAAGGTTTAGGATTTTTGTTTTTAGTTTAAATTTTTGGGTTTAGGGTTTTTATTTAGGTTAGGTTTATTTAGTTTATTTAGTTATTTATTTATTTATTTTTGTTTATAATTTTTTTAATTTTCTTTAGGTTTATTTTTTATTTTTAGTTTTATTTAGTTTAGTTTATTTATTTTACGTTTATTTATTTTTAGTTTAGGGTTTTTATTTTAGTATTAATTTTTAGGTTTAGGCTTATTTTTTAGTTAAGTTTTATTTTTATTTTATTTTTTGGGTTTAGGTTTTATTTTTAATTTTTAGGTTTAGGTTTAGGTTTTAATTTTATTTTTTTAGGTTTAGTTTTAGGTTTATTTTTAGGTATTATTTTTTAGTTTAGGCTTAGGTTTATTTTTAATTTTTTTATTTCATTTAGTTTTGTTTAGGTTTAGGTTTAGGTTTTATTTATTTTAGTTTAGGTTTAGGTTTATTTTATTTTGCTTATTTTATTTTAATTTTAGATTTAGTTTTTTTTAGTTTAGGGTTTAGGTTTTATTTTTAATTTATTTTTAGGTTTTTATTTAGTTTTTATTTAATTTTATTTTAGGTTTATTTTATTTTCATTTTGCATTTAGTTTTTATTTTATTTAGGTTTTTTATTCGTAGGTTAATTTTATTTTTTACTTTAGTTTAGGTTTTTATTTATTATATTTTAGCTTATTTTTATTTATTATTTAATTTTTTTTAATTATAGGTTCATGTTTTAGTTTAGATTTTTATTTCATTTTTATTTTATTTTATTTAGGTTTAGGTTTTCTTATTTATTTTATTTTTAGGTTTTTTTTTTAGTTTAGGTTTAGGTTTTTAGGTTTTAAGGGTTTAGGGTTTAGGGTTTTAGGGTTTAGGGTTAGGGTTTAAGGTTTAGGGTTTATGGTTAAGTATTTAGGGTTTAGGGTTTAGGATTTTTTTTAACTAAAAGGAAATAATTGCTCAGAAAAATTGGTACAAGAAGACTATATTAGAGACTAAACTCAAAAGAAATAAAAATAAAAATAAAAATAAAATAAAACTAGTTCTCAAATGAACTACAATAGAATCCTAAAGAGTTTAGTCCCTAAACTAATACATCGAATTGCAATAGAGAAAAAAAAGCAAAGACAAAACTAAAAATGCCAAGCGAAAGACAACAAAGGGGAAGAATCCATGGAGCTCCAAACGAACCTCCAAAGAGATGAAGATCCATAAGAAAAGGAAACTGTAACGCAATCAAGACAACTCCATCTAAGAAAAAAGAGACAATCAGTAAAACTCTAGCTCCCTCCAAGAAGAAGAAGAGAACAACTGAAAATGAGAACCTGCATCCTGCAAGAAATCTCAGCCAGAAGATCAAAATACTTAAAGAGAAAAAAACTCAGGCTCATATATGAGGAAAGAAGATAATCACAATAATGTGGGGCATCAAATCCTAAGTGCATCCAACTTCAAAGAACGGTTACAAATAGGAAAAGTCCCCATCTAGAAGAATATCAAGGAAAAAAATCCATCATATCATCATAGCCATCCCAGCCAAAGAAAAAAACAAACCTATCATAATAGCCACCCACCCAAAGAAAAAGTGAAGCTAAAGAAATAGAAAGAGAGAGGAGTGCAACATTTAAACTTAACATAAGGCAATCCCAACAGAACCAAATATGAACACCTCTTAAAAAAGAGAGAGAAAAGAAGCTCACAACCCAAAAAAAAAGATCTCTCAAAGACAAAGCAAACAGAGCCTAGAACAACACCAATCCAAAGCCACCAAGGCACCAAGCCAATAGAGGCCACAACAACACTAATCCAATGCCACCAAGGCACCAACAAAAGTAAAGGAAATAGCCAATAGAGCAGCCACACAATAGAGTACCCAAGAAAAGTAGCCCAGGAAAGAGCAAGATAACCAAACAACCAATAGAAAAAAAAAGCCAGCAAAAGCAAAAATAAATAGCTAGACAAATAGCCAACCAATGGACAAACCACACGCTAAATTAAAAAAAAGCCCAACCTACCACCAACGAAGAGAGCAAAAGCACCAACCAAAGAAAGGCAATCCAACAGAAACAAAGACACCAACGAAAAACCAACCACTCAAAGGGCACCCAAAAAAAAAACCAGCAAACAAGAAGCCATAAACACCAAGCCAGATGGAGGAAAATTAGCCAAGAAGCCAATACTCCAACTAGCAAGAAAATAAACATCAAAATCTCAACTAATAGAGAAAAATCCAACCAAAAGCAAAAACCTCCCAAGGACAGGAGAGATTATTTCCAAGAAGCTTTTGAACGAGTATTCCTCAGGAAGTTAGAAGGGGCATAAATCTAAATACTTCTTTCTTTTTCTTCTTGTAAACAATTTTATAACCATGCCCTTTCTCCAAAAAATTTGCATCCAAAAATGAATCAATATTTTTAAAAAACATGGGGATCAACAAAAGCTATCAATTTCAAAGAAGAGCATTCAGAATCATCCACAACATTAGACAAAGGAAAATTAGAAATAGTATGCATTTTAGAATTAGAAGTGAAAGGACTAGAAATAGCTTTATTAAAAAGATAATTATCAATATTTTCACCTTCCAACAAAATCTGAAGAGTTTCCCCCATGTCTTAAATCATAAAAGAAGCAAGAGAAGCATAATCTAGATTTTTAGTATAATCTTCATGTAAAGAATTAAAATAAGATTCAAATCCCTTGGAAACACATAGCATATTAACAAAATTTTGAACATAACCACCAGCCATAAAAGAACCATCATTTTGAACCAAAATAGAATTATTGATAATGAGAGAATTGTCACAAGTATCTAAATCTTATTTTTTAAAAGAAGTATCACCAATATTAACAAGATTGTCAAGACTATAAGTTAAAATATCAGAAATAAGAACATTCTTTTCACCACCATTCTCAATCAAAGAAGGCAAAAAAATAGTCTCTTTCCCATAATCTAAAGTAGACAAAGAAGAAAAAGAAACAACATCCAATTGATTAGAAGAAATGGTGTTAGCATCAATAATATTCGAACCATCATCATGAAAGGACTTATGCACAACATCCAAACCATTAGAATCATTAACCAGCCTAATAGAAATATAAAGGACTTATGCACCCATTAGAATCATTAACCTTGGATCAATCAGCCTAATAGAAAAAGAACCAGATAAATTTAATCTATGAAAAAAAAGAATGAATATCTTCTTTCTTTGGTTGTTTAAATGAAAACTTTCGAATCAAAGAAAAAGCAAAAGGCTCGGCTAATCTTTAAATATCCTCAACTTAAATCATAATTTTTAGAGTGCTTTTAAAAGTCGTATGAAGCAAATTCAAAGGAGTCTTGATGGAGGAATTCCTTGGAAAGATTTAGTAATAGTAGGTAATTTAGAGGTAGGATTACCCAAAAAATTTGTTTCCCTAGCGGGATCCATCGACACATGGGATTTACCCCCATGGACTTGAAGAAGCTAACGCCATGAGTCACGGCTCTGAGATAAGAACAGGTCGAGATCTGCCCAAGCCCGACAATCTATAGGGAATCCAAGAGAGAAAACACTCAAAAACTAACCAAGAATGTGAGGGATCTTGAAATCAACCAATAATAGGGTTTAGTTTAGTTTTAGGGTTTAGGTTATAGGTTTAGTGTTTATTAGTTATTATTAGGTTTTATTAGTTTTAGGTTATTATTAGTTTATTATTAATTTTATGTTTAGTTTACCTAGTTTAGTTTTAGTTTGGATATTAGTTTAGTTTTTTTAGTTATAAATATTTTAGGTTAGTTTAGGGGGGTTTAAGTTTAGTTTATTAATTTATTTAGTTAGTTTGTTTTAGTTTATTTATTAGTTATTATTAATTAGTTTAGTTATTATTAGTTAGTTAGTTATTTATTTAGTTTAGTTTTGTTAGTTTATTTATTAGTTTATAAGTTTAGTTTATTAGTTTTATTATTAGTTTAGGTTTATTAGTTTATTATTATTAGTTTTATTAGTTTAGTTTATGGTTTAGTTTTTTATTAATTTTTATCAGTTATTTATTATTTATTATTATTATTAGTTTAGTTAGTTGGTTTATTATTATTTAATTTTTGTTTATTCTTTCTATGGTTTATTATTATTATTAGTTTATGTTTATTATTATTAGTTTTATTATTATTATTTAGTTTATTTATTTAGTTAGGGTTTAGGGTTTAGTTATTTTGTTATTTATTAGTTAATTTATTATTAGCTTTATTATTATTAGTTTATTAGTTTAGTTAGTTCATTATTAATTATTATTATTATTATTATTAGTTTTTGTTAGTTTAGTTATTGATAGTTAGTTTTATTTTTATTATTATTATTTTATTTATTAGCTTTATTAGTTTAGTTATTTCGTTTAGTTATTTAGTTCATTTTATTTTATCTATTTTATTATTAGTTATTATTAATTTTTTAGTGTTTTATTATGAGTTTATTATTAGTTATTAGTTAGTTTATTAGGTTTAGATAATATTAGGTTTATTTATTAGTTTGTTTTTATGGTTTATTAATTTAGGTTTAGGGTTTAATTTTAGTTAGTTATTTAATTATTTATTATTAATTATTACTATTAGTTTATTAGTTTAGTTTTAATGTTTATTATTTATTAGGGTTTAGGTATATTTATTAGTTAGTTTAGTTTTTTTAGTTAGTTTTTTAGTTAGTTTGTTTATTAATTTCTTAGTTTATTAATTATTAGTTTTAGATTATTTGTTATTTATTATTAGTTTTATTTATTTTATTATTAGTTTTAGTTTTTTATTAATTATTATTAGGTTTTTAGTTTATTATTTATTAGTTTATTAGGTTTTATTAGTTGGTTATTTGCTAGTTTTAGTTTAGTTTTATTATTAGTTTATTAGTTTTTAGTTGTTATTTAGTTATTATTATTAGTTTAGTTTACTTATTATTATTTCCTTTAGTTTAGTTATTATTAGTTTTATTAATTTAAGTTTAGGGTTTAGTATTTAGTTTATTTAGTTATTATTATTATTATTATTATTATTATTATTATTATTATTAAAATAATAATTATTATTATTAGTTTTAGTTAATATTATAAGTATATTTTTAGTTTTTAGTTATTAGTTATTTATTTATTAGTTTATTATTATTATTATTATTATATTTTTATTTTAGTTTATTATTATTTATTATTATTAGTTAGTTAGTTTTATTTAGTTTAGTTTAGTTATTTATTATTTAGTTTATTATTATTATTATTAGTTTAGTTTAGTTTTTTATGTTATTAAGTTTTATTATTATTTAGTGTCTTTTATTATTATTTTTTAGTTTAGTTTATTATTATTATTATTAGTTATTAGTTTATTAGTTTAGTTAGTTTTATTAGTTATTATTAATTAGTTAGTTTATTATTTATTATTAGGTTTAGTTTATTTATTTATGTTTTATTTATTATTTAGTTTATTATTAGTTTAGTTTTTTATTATTATTATAGTATTATTTAGTTTTTGTTTATTATTAGTTTATTAGTTTAGTGTTAGTTATTATTAGTTATTTAGTTTTAGTTTATTAGTTTTTTTAATTTAATTATTAGTTATAGTTATTATTATTTAGTTAGTTTATTAGTATAGTTTAATAATTAGTTGTTATTATTATTATTAGTTATTTATTAGTTATTTTGTTAGTTTATGAATTTTAGTTTATTAGTTATAAGTTTTAGTTTAGTTAGTTTAGTTATTGTCCGTTATTAGTTGGTTATTTTATTAAGTTATTATGTTTGTGTTTATTATTAATTATTATTAGTTATATTTATTATGGTTTAGTTTATTTATTTTATTAGTTAGTTTTAGTTATTATAGTTTATTTAGTTTTATTAGTTTTATTAGTTTATTTATTTTAGTTAATTTATTAGGGGCTTTTGTATATGTATATTTTAGTTATTAGTTTGTTTATTTTATTTAGTTTTGATTATTAATTAGTTTTATTATTATTAGTAGTTTAGTTTATTATTTATTATTTAGATAGTTTAGTTTCACATTTCACTAGTTTCTTATTAGGGTTTAGGGTTTAGGGTTTAGGGTTTGGGGTTTAGGGTTTTAGGGTATAGAGTTTAAGGTTTATGGTTTAGGGTTGTAGGTTTAGGGTTTAAGGTTTAAGGTTTAGAGTTAGTTTTAGGGTTTATCATTTAGGGTTATGATTTTTTTATTTTTTAATTATTTTTATTTTTTAGGGTTTAGGGTTTAGGGTTCAGGTTTTAGGTTTAAGGTTCAGGTTTTAGTTAATGGTTTAGGGTTTTTGGTTTTTTTTAATAGAGAACAAATTCAGATTCAACATTTTTTTTTTATTTCATCAACCAAGTAACTCACCAAGTTCTCGAAGATACAAGCGACAATATAGATAAAAAATGAGCACGCATAGAGCAAATAAAAAACCCTAGATAACTAGTATCATCTCTATTGTAAAGACACAGTTCCATAAGTTGCAGATCAGATCAGTACTTCAATAGTTTCTCCAATTCCCACCAAAACCACCATGGCCTCTCGAGTAGCGGGATCTACCATCATAACCCTCTGCCACCACCATGGCTGTAACCTCCGTCGCTCCTCCTACCTCCATAACCTCCACTACTCCGACCACCACCTCTATATCCACCAGCACCTACAGATCCCCCACCACCATTGCGATAACCGCTGCCTCTACCTTCGCCTCCACCACCAGATCTATTAGACTGAGCCTGGTTAATAGTGATGTTCCTGTCATCAAGGTTTTTCCCATTCTTAGTGTTTATATTTAGGTTTAAGTTTATTAGGTTTTAGAGTTTAGGCTTATTTTTAAATTTATTTAGTTACATTAGGTTTAGTTTTAGGGTTTTGTGTTTAAGGTTTAGGGTTTGGGGTTTAGGGTTCAAGGATTAAGCTTTAGGGTTTAGATTTTAGCATTTAGAGTTTAGGGTTTAGGCTTGTGGTTTTAGGTTTTTGTGGTTTATTCTTCTTGAGTTTAGGATTTAGGTTGTGGGTTGTGGGTTATGATTTGGGTTTAGTTTAGGGTTTAGGTTTGGGTTTAGGGTTTATAGTAGTATTTTAGGTTTATAATTTTTTAGGTTTAGGGTTTAGGGTTTAGTTTTTTTTAAAATTTAACCATAGTTAATGTTTATTTAATTTTAGTTTATTTTTTTATCATTTAGTTTATTTATTTTAAGTTTATTTATTTTAGTTTAGGTTTTTTTATTTTATTTTTTAGGTATAGGTTTCCGTTAAGGTTTACTTTTTAGTTAAGTATTATTTTCATTTTATTTTTTTAGGTTTAGGCTTTTATCATTTTTAGGTTTAGGTTTAGGTGTTTATTTTGTGGTTTTAGGTTTCAATTTTAGGATTTTATTTTAGGTTTATTTTTAGGTTTTATTTTCTAGTTTAGGTTTAGGTTTATTTTTAATTTATTTTTTAGGTTTAGGTTTTATTTTAATTTTTAGGTTTACATTTAGGTTTTTATTGTATTTTTTTAGGTTTAGGTTTTAAGTTTTTTTAGGTTTATTTTTAGGTTTAATTTTTTAGTTTAGGTTTAAGTTAATTTTTAGTTTATTTTATTTTATTTAGTTTAGCTTTAAGTTTTATTTATCTTAGTTTATTTTATTTTAGTTTAGGTTTAGGTTTGTTTTATTATTTTAGGTATATTTATTTTCAATTTAGGGCTTAGGTTTTATTTTTTATTTATTTTTGGGTATTAGTTTTTATTTTATTTTATTTTTATTTTATGTTTAGTTTTTATTTTATTTAAGTTTTTAATTCATAGGTCTATTTTGTTTTTTAGTTTAGTTTATGCTTTCATTTATTTTATTTTATTTTAATTTTAATTTTAATATTATTATTTTTAGGTTTAAGTTTAAGTTTCATTTTAGGTTTTTATTTTATTTTATTCTTTATTTTATTTAGGTTTAGGTTTATTTATTTATTTGTTTTAGGTTTTATTTAGTTTAGTTTTAGGTTTTAAGGTGGGTCAGGTTTTGTTTCAGTGGTTTTATGGTTTGGGATTAGGGTCAGCCTGTGGCTCAGTGTTGAGTGGAGTTTTTAAGATTTGCTCAGTGGTTTAGGGAGATTTAGGTCATTTATAAGGTTTAAGGTTTGGTGATTGGTGCCTTCTGCCTAGGGGTTTCAGGTTTATGGTTTTGTGGGTTTAGGGTTTCATTTGGGTTAATGGTTAGGTTGTGAGTTTAGTTTTGTGGTTTAGGGTGGGTTGTGGTTCATTTTGTGGCTCAGTTTAGGATTAGGTTTAGGATTTAGGGTTTAGGGTTTATTATTTAGGGTTTACAATTTAAAAAAAAAAATTAAATAAACCATCAAGTTTAGGTTTATTTAGTTTTTTAGTTTATTCTTTTATTTTAGTTTATTTTAATTTTTGTTTAGGTTTATTTTTTATTTTAGTTTAGTTTATTTTATTTATTTTGGGTTTATTGATTTTATTTTAGGTTTTTTATTTTAATTTATTTTATAGGTTTAGATTTAGGTTTATGTTTATTTTTATCTTTGTTTTATTTTTATTTTTATTTTTTATTTTTAGGTTTAGGTTCAGGTTTTAGGTTTATTTTTAGGTTCTATTTTTTATTTAGGCTTAGGATTATTTTTAATTTATTTTATTTTATTTAGTTCAGGGTTTAGGTTGACTTTATTTTAGGTTTAGGTTTATGTTTTATTTAATTTTGTTTCGATTTAAATTTATTTTATTTTGTTTATTTGAGGTTTAGGTTTTTTTATTTAGTTTAGGGTTTAAGTTTTATTTTTTATTTATTTTTCATTTTTATTTTTATGTTTATTTTTTAGGTTTATGTTTTTATTTAGTTTTTATTTTATTTTATTTTAGGTTTATTTTATTTTTATCTTTGGTTTTATTTTATTTTGTTTTTAGTTTTAAGTTTATTTTATTTTGTTTAGTCGGTTTTAATTTATTTTATTTTAATTTAGTTTTATTTTTATTTTACCATTTTAGGTTTTAGTTTATGTTTAGGTTTATGTTTAGATTTTAA
Source organism: Cymbidium sinense (assembly GCA_021442155.1). Lineage (NCBI taxonomy): Eukaryota > Viridiplantae > Streptophyta > Magnoliopsida > Asparagales > Orchidaceae > Cymbidium > Cymbidium sinense. The sequence goes on along the minus strand of CM038214.1, from coordinate 269,611,563 downwards.
GGTTTATTTGATTTTATCTTTAATTTTATTTAAGTTTAGGTTTTTCAATTATGTTTTTTTAGTTTTATCAGGCTTTTTAGTTTTGTGGCCTAGGTTTTTTGGGGGGCCTGTTTAGACTTTGGGTTTGTGGCTCAGGTGGCCCAGGATTTAGGGTTAGGTAGGCTCAGGGCTTAGGGCTTTTTGTGGCCTAGGGTTTCAGCAGTGCTCAGGAGTTTGCATATGATCTTAGGATTGCTTTTACAGTGATCGCCAGTGGCCTAGGGCCTTGGTCAGTCAGGCTCAGTGGCATGCTGTCAAGAGCCCAGCTCAGTGGCTTTACCAGGTTTAGGGTCAACCAGTGGATCAGTTAGTGATCAGGGTTGTGATAGGTCAGCCTTGTGGCCTTGATTTACGATCTGTGGTCAGGCCCAGTCCTAGAGCCCAGTACTCAGTGGCCTGGGGTCCTAGTGGCTCAGGCCTGGTCAGGTCAGGTCAGGGTCAGGGCCCAGTAGCTCAGGGTAGGTTTCAGGTTTTTAGGTGTAGGGAAAGTTTGATTTAGACTTTATTATGGTTGAATTAGATTTAGGTGGGAGGGCACAAGATCTGATTTAGTGGTGTGGGAGTTTAGGTTAGTTTAGAGTATATGGTTTAGGGTTTTAGGGTTTAAGGTTTTTAAAATTAGGTTTAGGTTTAGCTTTAGGTTTATTTTTTATTTTTTTTATTTAGTTTAGGTTTCGATTTATGTTTAGGTTTAAGTTTATTTATTTTTTTGTTTAGTTTATTTTTTGGATTTATTCTAGTTTAGGTTGTATTTATTTTTTAGGGTTTTATTTTTAGTTTAGACTGGTACAGGTTTATTTAATTATATTTTATTATTTATTTAATTAGTTTATTTTTAATTTTAGTTTATTTTCTATTTTAGTTTATTTAGGTTTAGGTTTTAAGGTTTAGGTTTAATTTAGGTTTAGGTTTTATTTATTTTTTATTTATTTTATTTATTTTTAGTTTTTTAGTTTAGTATAGATTATTTTATTTATTTATAATTCATTTAGTTTAGGTTTAGGTTTATTTTTAGGTCTATTTAGTTTTGTTTAGGTTTAAGGTTTAGGTTTTATTTAGGTTTAGGTTGAGATTTTATTTTGGTTTAATTTTTATTTAGTTTATTTATTTATTTTTTATTTATTATTTATTTTTATTTAGGTTTATTTAGTTTAGGCTTTATTTTTATTTAGGTTTGAGTTTAGAGTTTATTTTAGTTTAGGTTTATTTTATTTAGTTTTTATTTCTGTGTTTATAGGTTTATTTTATTTTTATTTAGGTTTAAGTTTTTTTTATTTGAAGTTTAGTTTATTTAGATTTAGGTTTAGGTTTATTTAGGATTATTTAGTTTAGGTTTTTTTTATTTTTAGGTTTTGGTTTATTTATTTTTATTTTAGTTTTTATTTTTATTTTATTAGTTCAATTTATTTAGTTTATTTATGTAGGTTTATTTAGGTTTTTTTTTTAGATCTATTTTAGTTTATGTTTAGGTTTATTTTTAAGTTTATTTAATTTTAAGTTTTTTTTAGTTTAGGTTTAGGTTTAGGTTTATTTTTATTTATTTATTTAGGTTTTAGTTTATTTAGTTTAGTTTAGGTTTAGGTTTAGGTTTAGGTTTATTTTTATTTATTTATTTAGTATATTTTTTGTTTAGTTTATTTATTTATGTTTATTTATGTTTAGTTTATTTTTTATTTATTTTTCTTTAAATTATTTTATTTTAGTTTATTATTTTATTTATTTCAGTTTATTTTTATTTTTATTTTTAGTTTAGGTTTTGGTTTATGTTTTTATTTTATGTCTAGGTTTAGGTTTAGGTTTTTATTTTATTTTTTTTATTTATTTTATTTAATTTAGTTTATTTTATTTTATTTTTTAGGTTTATTTAGTTTATTTATTTAGTTTAGTGTTTATTTTATTTTAGGTTTAGGTTTTATTTATTTATATTTAGGTTTAGGTTTAGTTTATTTTTAGGTTTAGGTTTAGGTTTTATGTTTATTTAGTTTTAGTTTAGGTTTAGGTTTATTTTAGTTTTGTTTATTTTACTTAGTTTAGGATTATTTAATTAGTTTAATTTATTTTATTTATTTAGGTTTAGGTTTTATTTAGTTTATTTAAGTTTAGTTCTTAGGCTAGTTTGTTTAGTTTAGTTTAGGTTTATTTAGTTTATTTTTATTTTTATTTATTTATTTTAGTTTAGGTTTATTCAGTTTATTTATTTATTACTTTATTTTTATTAATTTAGGGTTTAGGTTTAGGTTTAGGTTTAGGTTTAGTTTAACTTTTTAAGTTTAGATTTAGGTTTAAGTTTACTTTAAGTTTTATTAATTAGTTTAGTTTATTTAGTTTATTTTTTATTTTAGGTTTATATATTTAGGTTTAGTTTAGGTTTAGATTTATTTTTATTTAGTTTAGTTTATTTAGTTAGTTTAGGTTTAGGATTTGGTTTAGGTTTTATTTAAGTTTAGGTTTAGATTTATTTTATTTAGTTAAGGTTCATTTAATTTAGGTTTAGGGTTTAGGTTTAGTTTAGTTTAGGGTTTAGGTTTAGGTTTATGTTAATTTTAGGTTTTAGGTTTAGGTTTAGGTTTAGGTTTGTATATTTAGTTTAGGTTTTAGTTTATTTAGTTTAGGTTTAATAGGCTTAGATTTAGGTTTAGGTTTTAGGTTTATTTTTTGGTTAATTTTATTTAGTTATTTTATTTAGTTTAGGTTTAGGTATTTATTTATTTAGTTTATTTAGGTTAAGGATTAGGTTTATTTATTTTCTTTTTTAGGTTTATTTATTTTAGGTTAGGTTTAGCTTTATTTATTTTGGTTAATTTTTTGTTTAGTTTATTTAGTTTTATTTTATGTGTAGGTTTAGGTTTAGGTTTATTTAGGTTTATGTTTAAGTTTTTTTTAATTTTTTAGTTTATTAATTTTAGGTTTAGGTTTAAGTTTAGGTTTTTAGGTTTATTTATTTAGGTTTAGGTTTATTTAGTTTAATTTAGGTTTATTTATTTAGTTTATTTTATTTAGTTTATTTTAGTTTAAGTTTAGGTTTAAGTTTTATGGTTAGGTTTAGGTTTAGATTTATTCAGTTTAGTTTAGGTTTATTTATTTTATTTTTACTTGGTTTAGTTTATTTATTTAGGTTTAGGTTTACGTTTAGGTTTATTTAATTTTTTATTTAATTTTAGTTTAGATTTAGGTATAGGTTTATTTTATTTATTTCAGGTTTAGATTTAAGTTTAGGTTTATTTAGTTTATTTAGTTTAGTTTATTTTATTTATTTAGTTTAGGTTTAGGTTTAAGTTTAGTGTATGTTTATTTAGGATTAGGTTTAGGTTTAGGTTCATTTTAGTTTATTTAGTTTAGGTTTAGGTTTTAGTTTGCATTTAGGTTTAGGTTTAGGTTTTATTTATTTAGGTTTATTTATTTTATTTTATTGTAGGTTTAGGGTTTTAATTTATTTATGTTTAGGTTTAGGTCTAGGATTATTTAGTTTAGTTTAGTTTAGGTTTATTTATTTTGTTTTTATTTAATTTAGTTTATTTATTTAGTGCTAGGTTTATGTTTAGGTTTAGGTTTATTTAAGTTTATTTTTTAGTTTAGGTTTATGTTTATTTATTTTATTTTACTGTAGGTTTAGGTTTAGGTTTATTTTATTTAGTTTTGGGTTAGATTTAATTTAGGTTTATTTAGTTTAGTTTAATTTATTTATTTAGTTTAGGTTTAGTTTAATTTATTTATTTAGTTTAGGTTTAGTTTAGGTTTCTTTAAGTTTAGTTTTAGGTTTAGGTTTAAGTTTATTTTAGTTTAGGTTTAGGTTTAAATTTACGTTTAGGTTTAGGTTTATGTTTAGGTTTAGGTCTAGTTTAGGGTTTAGTTATAGGTATAGGTTTTATTTAGGTTTATTTAGTTTAGTTAATTTATTTTTTAGTTTATGTTTATTTATTTTAGGTTTAATTTTAGGTTTAGGTTTAGGTTTATTTTATTTAGTTTATTTATTTAGTTTATTTTAGTTTAGTTTAAGTTTATTTAGTTTATTAGTTTAGTTTATTTTAGTTTAAGTTTATGTTTCAGTTTATTTTTATTTAGTTTATTTAGTTTATTCTAGGTTTAGATTTATTTAGTTTAGTTTAGTTTAGGTTTATTTATTTAGTTTAGTTTATTTAGGTTTAAGTTTAGGTTTATTTTAAGTTTTAGTTTAGTTATTTACTTTTTAGTTTAGTTTAGCTTAGTATAGGTTTAGGCTTAGGTATAGGTTTATTTATTTAGTTTAGGTATATTTTGATTTTAGTTTATGTTAAGGTTTATTTTAGGTTTAGGTTTAGATTTAGGTTTATTTAGTTTTAGTTTAATTTAGGTTTATTTTATTTAGGTTTAGGTTTAGGTTTAGGTTTAGGATTAGGTTTAGGTTTATTTTAGTTTAGATTTAAGTTTAGGTTTAGGTTGAGGTTTAGGCTTAGGTTGAGGGTTAGGTTTAGGTTTTATTTAGCTTATTTTATTATAGTTTAGGTTTAGGTTTAGGTTTATTTCAGTTTAGGTTTAGTTTAGTTAAGGTTTATTTATTTAGTTTAGTTTAGTTTGTTTATTTTAGGTTTAGGTTTAGGGTTATTTTTGGTTTAGGTTTAGGGTGATTTTAGGTTTATTTTAATTTATTTTAGTTTAGTTTTTCAGGTTTATTTAGGTTTAAGTTTAGGTTTTATTTTTTAGTTTAGTTTAGGTTTAGGTTTACTTTAGGTTTATTTAGTTTATTAGGTTTAGGTTTATTTAATTTATTTATTTAGTTTAAGTTTATTTAGGTTTAAGTTTATTTATTTATTTTATTTAGTTTAGTTTAGTTTATTATTGTTTATTTATTTAGGTTTAGGTTTAGGTTTAGGTTTAGGTTTATTTTTATTTAGTTTAGTTTATTTAGTTTATATAGGTTAAGGTTTATTTAGTTTAAGTTTATTTAGGTTTAGGTCTATTTAGTTTAGTTAAAGTTTAGGTTTACATTTATTTTATTTAGGTTTAGGTTTAAGTTTATTTACTTATTTATTTCAGGTTTAGGTTTAAGTTTATTTTAGTTTAGTTTAGTTTATTTATTTAGATTTATATTTAGGTTTTGGTTTAGGTTTAGGTTTAGGTTTTAGCTTATTTAGGATTAGGTTTAGGCTTATTTTAGTCTAGGTTTTAGGTTTAGGTTTACATTTAGGTTTATTTTAAGTTTTATTTAGTTTAGTTTATTTTATTTTATTTAGTTTAGGTTTAGGTTTATTTCATTTATTTTAATTTAGTTTAGTTTAGTTTTGGTTTAGGTTTAGATTTTAGGTTTATTTAGTTTAGTTTATTTAGTTTAGGTTAGTTTTTGTTTATTTTATTTAGTTTATTTATTTATTTTAGGTGTAGGTTTATTTAGTTTATTTTATTTTATTCTATTTATTTTATATAGTTAGTTTAGATTTAGAAGGTTTAAGTTAATTTTATCTAGTTTATTTATTTTATTAGTTTATTTTATTTAGTTTAGGTTTAGGTTTAGGTTTAGGTTTAGGTTTTTTTTATTTATTTTAGTTTATTTTAGTTTAGGTTTATTTAGTTTAGTTTAGTTTATATTTTTTTTATTTATTTATTAAGTTTATTTTTATTTTATTTTATTTTTAGTTTAGTTTAGGTTTAGTTTATTTATTTAGTTTTGTATTTTTATTTTATTTTAGGTTTAGTTTATCTATTTAGTTTTGTTTGTTTAGTTTATTTCTAGTTTAGTTTATTTTATTTTTATTTAGTTTAATTTAGTTTATGTTTTGGTTTAGGTTTAGGTTTATTTAGATTTTTTTGTTTAGTTTATTTTATTCAGTTTAGGTTTAGGTTTAGGTTTATTAGTTTAGGTTTTGGTTTAGGTTTAGATTTTAATTTAGTTTAGGTTTAGGTTTAGGTTTAAGTTTTATTTTATATTTATTTAGGTTTAGATTTATTTATTTAGTATAGTTTATTTAGTTTATTTTATTTAGTTTATGTTTAGGTTTTATTTAGTTTAATTTAGTTTAATTCAGTTTAGTTTTAGGTTTGGGTTTAAGTTTAGGTTCAGTTAATTTAGTTTAGTTTATTTATTTATTTTAGTTTAGGTTTTAATTTTTATTTAGTTTATTTTATTTTATTTAGTTTAGTTTAGTCTATTTTTTTAGGTTTAGGTTTATTTTATTTATTAATTTAGTTTTTTTATTTAGTTTTGGTTTACGTTTAGGTTTATGTTTAGGTTTATTTAGTTTAGGTTTAGGTTTAATTAGTTTAGTTTTATTTAGTTTAAGTTTATTTTTAGTTTATGTTTAGGTTTAGGTTTAGGTTTAGATTTAATTTAATTTTAATTTAGGTTTATTTATTTCAGTTTAGGTTTAGGATTAGTTTAGGTTTAGGTTTTATTTAGGTTTAGGTTTATTTAGTTTAGGTCTATTTTTTAAGTTTTGGTTTATTAATTTTAGTTTATTTTATTTTATTTTATTTAGTTTCAGTTTATGTATATTTTAGTTTAGGTTTACTAGGTTTATTTATGTTTAGATTTTGGTTTATTTTTTTTCAATTTTAGGTTTAGGTTTAGGTTTTATTTAAGTTCAGGTTTATTTAGTTTAGGTTTATTTTATTTAGGTTTAGGTCTATTTATTTTAGTTTATTTATTTAGGTTTAGGTTTATTTTTATTTTATGTTTATTTATGTTTATTTTTATTTAGTTTAGTTTATTTAGTTTATTTAGGTATAGGTTTATTTAGTTTTAGTTTATTTAGGTTTAGGTCTATTAAGTTTAGTTTAGGTTTAGGTTTAGGTTAATTTTTTTAGGTTTAGGTTTCTTTTAATTTAGTTTAGTTTATTTATTTAAGTTTAGGTTTAGGTTTATTTAAGTTTAGGTTTTAAGTTTAGGTTTAGATTTGGGTTTAATCTAGGTTATATTTAGTTTAGTTTAGGTTTATTTTATTTAGTTTAGGTTTATGTTTATTTTATTTATTTTAATTTAGTTTAGTTTAGGTTTATTTTAGTTTATTTTATTTAGTTTATTTAGTTTATTTATTTAGTTTAAGTTTAGGTTTATTTAGTTTATATTATATTATTTTATTTATTTTATTTATTTACTTTAGGTTTAGGTTTAGGTTTAGGTATATTTTATTTAGTTTATTTATTTTATTAGTTTATTTTATTTTTTTTAGGTTTAGGTTTATTTATTTAGTTTAATTTATTTATTTTTAGTTTAGTTCAATTTAGGTTTAGGTTTATTTAGGTTTTATTAGTTTAGCTTATTTAGTTTAGTTTAAGTTTAGGTTTAAGTTTAGATTTTAGCTTAGTTTAGGTTTAGGTTTAGGTTTACGTTTAGGTTTAGGTTTAAGTTATATTTTATTTTTATTTAGGTTTATCTATTTAGGTTTAGGTTTATTTATTTAGTTTAGTTTTATAGTTAATTTAATTTAATTAATTAATTGAGTTTATTTATTTAGTTTAGGTTTAAGTTTTATTTAATTTAATTTAGTTTTGTTTAGTTTATTTTCGATTAAGTTTAGGTTTAGGTTTATTTTATTTAGTGTTGTGTATTTATTTATTTTAGTTTAGGTTTTAAGTTTTAGTTAATTAATTTATTTAATTTAATTTTATTATATTTATATAGTTTAGTTTAGTCTAGTTTATTTAGGTTTAGGTTTATTTTATTTACTTATTTAGTTTATTTTATATTTAGTTTAGGTTTAGGTTTTGGTTAAGCTTTATTTAGTTTAGGTTTATGTTTATTTAGTTGAGATTTAGATTTAGGTTTAGGTTTAGGTTTTATTTTAGTTTAGGTTTATTAATTTAAGTTTAGGTTTAGTTTCAGTTTATGTTTTATTTAGGTTCAGGTTTATTTAGTTTAGGTTTATTTTATTTAGGTTTAGGTTTGTTTATTTTAGTTTTTTTTATAATTTTAGTTCATGTTTATTTTAGTTTAGGTTTATTAGGTTTATTTAGGTTTAGGTATAGGTTTATTTTTATTTAGGTTTTAAGTTTAGGTTTAGGTTTAGGATTTTGTTAAGGTTTAGGTTTATGTTTAAGTTTATTTTTTATTTTAATTTAGGTTTATTTATTTAGTTTTGTTTAGGTTTAGGTTTAGATTTATTCTTATTTTATTTTTTCTTTAGTTTATTTAGTTTAAGTTTATTTATTTAGTTTAAGTTTATTTATTTTTAGTTTAGGTTTAAGTTTAGGTTTAGGTTTTGGTTTAGGTTTATTTAGTTTAGGTTTAGTTTTTTTATTTTAGTTTATTTTATTTATATATGTTTTGGTTAATTTAATTTAGATTTTAGGTTTAGGTTTAGGTTTATTTTAGATTAGTTTAGTTTAGTTTAGTTTGTTTATTTATTTAGCTTATTTTTAGGTTAGGTTTATTTATTTAGTTTAGTTTTAATTTATTTAGTTTATTTTTAAGTTTAGTTTATTTAGTTTAGTTTATTTTATTTTAGATTAGGTTTAAGTTTATTTAGGTTTATTTAGTTTAATTTATTTTAGTTTATTTATTTAGTTTATTTAAGTTTATTTAGTTTAGGTTTAGGTCTTGGTTTAGGTTTTGGTTTAGGTTTAGGATTAGTTTAGTTTATTTTATTTTATTTTATTTTTGTTTAGGTTTTGGTTTATATAGTTTCATTTATTTTATTTAGTTTATATATATTTTTATTTTATTTTGTTTATGTTTATTTATTTTATTTATTTATTTTTTAGTTTAGGTTTAAGTTTAGGTTTTATTTTATTTAGTTTAGTTTAGTTTTAGGTTTAGGGTTTAGGTTTAGGTTTCTTGTTTAGGTTTAGGTTTAGGGTTTAGGGTTTAGTGTTTAAGGGTTTAGCGTGTAGGTTTAGGGTTTTTTTATTTTTTTAATATTTTTATATAGGGTTTGGGGTTTAGGGTTTAGGGTTTAAGGTTTAGGTTTTTTTAAAAAAAAATTATGTAAACCAACAGATTTAGGATTATTTAGTTTATTTAGTTTATTTCTTATTTATTTTAATTTATTTTTATTTTTATTTTTATTTAGGTTTGTTTTTATTTAGTTTAGTTTATTTATATTATGTTTATTTATTTTAATTTATGTTTTTCATTTTAGATTATTTTTTAGGTTTAGGTTTAGGTTTCTGTTTATTTTATAGTTTTGTTTTAATTTTATTTTATTTTTTAGGTTCAAGTTTTATTTTTTATTTTTAGGTTTAGGTTTAGATTTTTATTTTATTTTGCTAGGTTTAGATTTTAAATTTATTTTTAGGTTTTCTTTTTTAGTTAAGGTTTAGATTTATTTTTAGTTTTTTTTATTTTATTTGTTTAGTGTTTTGGTTTAGTATATTTTAGGTTTAGTTTTAGGTTTTATTTATTTTAATTTAGTTTATTTTATTTTAGGTTTAGGTTTATTTTATTTTATTTATTTTAGGTTTAAGTATTTTTTTTACATGAGGGTTTACATTTTATTTTTTATTTACTTTTAAGCTTTCTTTAAGGTTTATTTTTTTAGGTTTAGGTTTTTTATTTAGTTTTTATCCTATTTTATTTTAGGTTTATTTTATTTTTATTTTACATTTTGATTTTATTTTGTTTAGGTTTTTTACTTTTAGATTTAGTTTATTTAATATATTTTAGCATGGGCTTTTATTAATTTTGCTTTAGTTTTATTTTTATTTTTATTTTACTTTACTTTTAGATTTAGGATTAGGTTTAGGTTTTAGTTTAGGTTTTTATTTTATTTTATTTTTTATTTAAGTTAGGTTTAGGTTATTTTTTTAGGTTTTATTTTGTTTAAGTTTAAGTTTTTAGGTTTTTAGGGTTTAGGGTTTAGGGTTTAGGGTTTAGGGTTTTAGGGTTTAGGGTTTAGGACTTAGGGTGGTAAGTTTAGGGTTTCGGTTTGAGGATCTAGGGTTAGTTTTGGGGTTTAGTGTTAGTTTTTTTTTTAATTTTTTATTTTAAATGAAGTAAACTTGTAGGTTTAGGTTTATTTAGTTTATTTATTTTATTTTTTAATTTAGTTTATTTCATGTTCTATTTTTATTTAGGTTTATTTTTTTATTTAGTTTAGTTTATTTATTTTGTTTTTATTTAGTTTAGTTTAGATTTTTTTATTTTAGTTTATTTTTTTCATTTAGGTTTAGGCTTAGGTTTATTTTTTAGTTTAGTTTTATTTTTATTTTATTTTTTATTTTTAGGTTAAGGGTTAGGTTTTTGTTTTATTTAGATTTAGGTTTTAGGTTTATTATTAGGTTTTATTTTTTTAGTTTAGGTCAAGATTTATTTTTAGTTTATTTTAGTTTAGGTTTAGTTTTAGGTTTAGTTTATTTTAGGTTTAGATTTAGGTTTTATTTATTTTCGTTTAGGTTTTGGTTTATTTTATTTTTATTTTTGGTTTAGGTTTTTTTTATAGTTTAGGGTTTATGTTTTATTTTTTATTTATTTTTAGGTTTATTTTTTAGGTTTATGTTTTATTTAGTTTTTATTTTATTTTATTTTAAGTTCATTTTATTTTTTATTTTAGGTTTAGTTTTTATTTTATTAGGTTTTTTATTTTATAGTTTAGTTTAGGTTTTTATTAATTTTATTTTAATTTAGTTTTTTTTTAGGTTTAGGTTTTAGTTTTTTTTATTTATTTTATTTTTTTGGTTTATTTTGGTTTAGGTTTTAGTTTATTTTGGTTTATGTTTTTTTGATATAAGCAAACCATCCAAGGCAAAATAGTCCATATTGATCCAAGTCCTACACCAAAAAACAGAAAGCACCAGTGTGACCACCAACCAAAAATAGACCAATCACATAAAACGCAAAGTTATAGCATGTCAGTGGCCAAGCTAAAAAAACCAAGTAGTAACTCCACCAAAGCCAAAGGAAGAGAAACACAAAAATAGTAGTCGATGAATAAGGTAACAACAAATACAATCCCAAAGGCATAACAATAACCCGACTATCTCGACTAGCGGTCAAATCCAAGGGCAAAACCTCCACCCAAATAGCAAAATAGTAGAATATAAGCAGCACCAGAGAGAGGAAAGCCATAGGGAGACCAAGAGGGCATCCATAAATTAACATCAAAACCACCACCAATGCAATAGGAAAAACACCAAATCCAGCACCACCGACCAAGAAGCAAATATCAGGAAACAAGGATAGCAAAATAAATAAGAGGGATTCAATACCAACAACCAACTTAAATTCCAAGACACCAAGCCAGGGCATAAGCATCCAAGGAAAGTTAGCATCCAATCCCAAGTCACCAAGAGAGCCACAACCGACTCAACAAACACTTAGGAATCAAGTCAGGAAAGAAACCAGTAGGCATAGATAAAGAAACAACCACAACCATCTCCTCTAGTAAACAAAAACCCAAGTCTAAAAGAAAAAAGAACCACAAAGCAATTGTTCTCATACCAATCAATTGATAAAACAACCAACAAAAAGAAAACACCAACCCAAACTAGGAAAATAACCAAAAAGAATTGAAAAAAATCAAAGCTAAGCAAAAACTGAAGAGACCAATAGCTGCCACCCAACAACCAACCACGACAGCAGAAGTTCCAATTCAGTAAAGGGAGAAGCCAACCAAAATAAAAGGTTAACCCAATATAGATCCCAAAATAGAGGAAAGAACAACTGCAGGCATAGCCATAACCCACCTAGATATCTCCAATAAAACCAAGAAACAAAATTAGTCTCACTCGACCGGACAAAAACCAAAGTATAAAATGCCAAAGAGAACCACCCAAACATAAGCAGCAAATCAGTGAGGAAAGGAACAAGGCCAAAGGGAAATAAAGCTTCCAAACCCTATAGAGTAGACAATCACCACAAAAGAGAAAATAGGAGGGAAACAACTAGAAAAAAGCTACCTCCAATCCACAAGGTAGAGGGAAAAACCAACTAACAGAAGCCTTCAAGTGAAACCAGGAAAAGAGATCATCAACCACCAAAAAGCCCAAAACTAAGCCAAAGCAGAAGAGACCAACAACAGCCATGAAAAAATGACCACCCAAAATAATTAGGCAGATAGAAAAAGCAAATTGCAACATCCAATAGAACCAACCATAGTCGCTAAAAATCTAATTCAAATAATGTAACAGGAAGCCAAAACCTGAGGCAAACCCAACATCAATTAGTGCAAGGGGTAGGCCAAAATCAGGCACATCCACAACCCAACAAGACATCCCAAAAACATCACTAGTTGTGTGACAAAATGAGCCTAGCCTGAGCCACAAAAAGAAAACTAGTTGTCTCAGAGAATAGGAAAATCAATTAAACATAGCACCACTATGACCCAAATAAGGGTCAGACAAGTATACAATGGGGTAAAGAAGAAGGGGGTTTAAGTTTAGAAATAAACTAAAACCAATAAGGCAGCTTTCAGATAAAGTGAGATTGACCAGTACCCTAAAGAAAATAGCAAAAACCACTTTCTAGTCCGGGAAGCACAAATAAAACAACCAAAAAATAGACTGAATGAAACCACCATAACAATATTATCAACAAAATAGCTGAAAGTTAAAATCTGAGGTAAGGTAGTCCAGTGTTATCCAGATTGACTAGGCCATGCAGATGCTTAAGTAATCTATGGTTATCCAATAAAGTGAGCTCATTTAATTCAGCTCCCAAATTAGCCAAGAAATCATCATAAGCATTACCTTCATGAAGGATGTGAGAAATTTTGTAGCAAACTTGAGAGAGAAGCTTTCTAGTGTGATTAAGAAGATAAAATAAGCCAGCATTCCCATTTTTTTTAGTATTGAGCATATCAAGTAAAATAAGAGCATCAACTTCAATCCAAATATTAAAGAGGCATATGATTAGACAAATATCAATAGCTTTATTAACAGCCATGAGCTCAACATAAATAACAGAATAAGCTTTGAGGGGGTAGGCATAGTCACAAATTACATTTTTTAAGAATTCCACCACAACCATATTTATTTGGGGAAATGGAACTATTAGTGTTGATCTTAATAAAATATTCTTTAGGCTTAGTCCAATGTACAATCCTAACACTCTTGTAGGAAGGGCCATCATGCAAAGTGATACCCAAATTTTTAGCAACAAATTTATAACCTCTAAAATGAAGATTACTAATTAAATTTGAATTAAATAAAGCATGAATTATTTCTTTAATTCTAGCAAGGATCATTTTATGGTTCATATAGATACCTAGATATTTAGCATCATTTCTAAACATCCAAATGAACCAAATAAGAGTAATAGCAATTAAAACTTTCATATGACCTTTCATAGTTTAGGGTATAGGGTTTAGGGTTTAAGGTGTAGGGTTTTAAGATTTAAGGTTTAGGGTTAGAGTTTTTTTTTTTTTTTGGGAAACCCCATATAGGGGAATTTTATTGCCACAAAAAGAGGATTACAAGGTCCTTAAGAGGGGATAAAGTCCACAACTACTGCTCAAAGAGCTACAATCAGCCTAGAGAGTAAATCCCCTATCTAAGTACAACCAAAAGCAAAATAAAAGAGTAAAGGAAAGCAAAAGATATAAATTGATTAACATAGATAAGCCAATGAATAGATCAGGGCCAAAGCTCTTCAGGATGAGAGAATGCATGACACTAGGGAGAAAACCTGCAAGAGAACAAGAGAAATGCACCTGTGGGAAGATAGCAACCACTTGTTAAAAGTCTTTTTAGCCTTAGTACCTGCAAACCTAAACAAAGCCATAAACACAATAGAAAATGATACATGAAAGAGTAGAATGGGAAAGGGGATCCCATGCAGAATAAATATCATCAATATAGTCACCATGGCATGAGAATCCCTACACATATGAAAATGAACCATCTTTTCCAGATCCACCTTATTTTTTACCAGAGCCAAGAGTTTAATTAGGCCAGCATGAAAACCCACCATAGGAAAATAGCAGAAAAGGCCAAGTAGAGGAACGAAGCAATATACAACCAGTTGAAAAGCTACTAAAATCCAGTAAGGCAAATCAAATAACATCTAATTAACTCCATCCTAAACATGTGGGACATATATGAAACTTACAGTCATGGTATACAGCCCAGGAATATAGCCTAGAAAAAGGTACCCAATCAGACTAAGCAATGTAGATGTTAACAACCCCCTTATTAATAATCATTACAGAAGTTAATAACCAGCAAATGTAAAGCAAGATAGCATAACTCAAACCCAAATAGGAAATGTAGAAGTCTAACAGAGCCAAGATGGGAATGCAGCAGCAGATTAGATGGATCAAAAGCCACGGGTAATAAGCTGCTCCCCACCAAAAAAAATTCCAAATAAAGATAATCAATAAATAAACTGGTGGTTTAGGGTTAGAGTTTAGGGCTTAGAGTTTAGGGCTTAGGGTTTAGAGTTTAGTGTTTAGGCTTTAGGGTTTAGGGTTTTTATGGTTTAGGGTTTAGGGTTTAGGGTTAGTTTATGATTTATGGTTTAAAGTTTGAGGTTTTAGGGTTTAGGGTTTAGGGCTTAGGGCTTATGATTAGGTTAGGGTTTAAGATTAGTTCATGGTTTTGGGTTTATAGTTTGGGGTTTTAGGGTTTAAGGTTTAGGGTTAAGGGCTTAATGTTTAGGGTTCAGGGTTTAGGGTTTAGGGTTTGGGTTTCGATGTTACGGTTTAAGGTTTAGGGCTTCGGATTCAGGGTTTAGGATTCAACGTTTAGGTTTTTTTTTTAATTTTTTTTATTTTTTAAAATTAAGTGAATAGGTAAGATTAGGTTTATTAAGTTTATTTTTTATTTATTTTAGTTTATTTTATTCTTTATTTGTATTTAGGTTCAATTTTATTTTTATTTAATTTAGCTTATTTATTTTAGGTTTATTTATTTTAGTTTAGGTTTTTTATGTATTTTTTTAGGTCTAGGTTTAGGTTTAGGTTTATTTTTTAGTTTAGTTTTATTTTTATTTTATTTTTTAGTTTTAGGTTTTATTTTTTATTTTTAGGTTTAGCTTTAGGTTTTTATTTTGTTTTTTTAAGATGAGGTATGAGGTTTTTATTTTAGGTTTATTTTTAGGTTTTATTTTTTTAGTTTAGGCTTAGGTTTATTTCTCATTTATTTTATTTTATTTAGTTTAGGTTTAGCTTATTTTAGGTTTAGGTTTTATTTATTTTATTTTAGTTTAGGATTAGGTTTATTTTATTTATATTTTAGGTTTTTTTTGTAGTTTAGGGTTTAGGTTTTATTTTTTATTAATTTTTAGGTTTTATTTTTAGGTTTTTATTTAGTTTTTATTTTATTTTATTTTAGGTTTATTTTATTTTTATTTAGGATTTTTTTTAGTTTAGTTTAGGTTTTTATTTATTTTATTTTAGTTTTGTTTTTATTTTCTATTTTATTTTCCTTTTATAGTTAGGTTTAGTTTATTATTTTATTTTTATTTTGGTTTAGGTTTATTTATTTATTTTATTCTTAAGTTTTATTTAGTTTAGGTTTAGGTTTCTAGATTTTTAGGATTTAGGGTTTAACGTTAGTTTTTGGTTTAGGGTTTAGGGTTTAGGGTATAGGGTTTAGGGTTTAGGGTTTTACAATTTAGGGTTTAGGATTTAGGATTTTTAGGATTTAGGGTTTAGGATTTATGGTTTAGAGTTTATGTTTTCAATTTAGGGTTCTGGTTTTAGTTTAGGGTTTAGGGTTTTTTTTTTTTTTTGAAGAGAACAAATTCAGATTCAGCATTTCTTCTTTTTAATTTCATCAACCAAGTAACACACCAAGTTTTTGAAGACACAAGTGACAATATAGATAAGAAATGATCATGCATAGAGCAAATCTATACCTTAGAAAACTAGAATTGTTTCTACTATAAAGACATAGTTTGATCAGTAGTAGATCAGATTGACCATTCTTCAATTTCTCCAGTTACCATTAGAACCACCCTGGTCTTTCGAGTAGCTGGATCCACTATAATATCCCCGATCTTTCCCTCCACCACCACCATGGGTGTAACCTTCTTTGCTCCTCCTGCCTCAATAATCACCATGGGTTTTTAGGGTTTAGGGCTTAGGGTTTAAGGTTTAGGGTTTTAGGGTTTAGGTTTTAGGGTTTAGGGTTTAGGGTTTAAAGTTTAGGGTTTAGGGTTTGGGTTTAGGGTTTTAGAGATTAGGTTTGTTTAGTGTTTAAGGTTTAGGGTTTAGGGCTTAGGGTTGTATGGTTTAGGGTTTAGGGTTTAGGTTTTAAGGTTCTAAGGGGGTTTAAGGTTTAGGGTTTAGGGTTAGTTTAAGGTTTAGGGTTTAGGGCTTATGGTTTTTTAGGGTTTAGGGTTTAGGGTTTTAGGGTTTAGGGTTTAATGTTTAAGGTTTTAAGGTTTAGGGTTTTGGGTTTAGGGTTTAGGGTTTATGGTTTATGGTTTGGATTTAGGGTTTAGGGTTGTATGTTAATGGTTTAGGGTTTAGGGTTTATGGTTTAGCATTGTAGGTTTAGGATTTAGGGTTTAGAGTTTAGGGTTTAGGATTTAAGATTTAGGGTTTAGGGCTTTCAGGGTTAATGGTTTAGGGTTTGTTATTTTAGGTTTATTTTTAGGTTTTATTTTTTAGTTTAGGTTTAGGTTTATTTTTACTTTATTTCTTCTGATTTAGTTTAGGTTTAGTTTCTTTTAGGTTTAGGTTTTGGTTTTATTTTTTTTATTTTAGTTTAGCTTTAGGTTTATTTTATGTTGTTTATTTTATTTTTATTTTAGGTTTAGATTTTTTTTAGTTTACGATTTAGGTGTTGTTTTTAATTTATTTTTAAGTTTATTTTTTAGGTTTAGGTTTTAATTTAGTATTGATTTTATTTTATTTCAGACTTATTTTATTTTTATTTTTGGTTTAGTTTTTATTTTATTTAGTTATTTTATTTTTAGTTTATTTAAATTTTTTGTTTAGTTTAGATTTTTATTTATTTTATTTTAGTTTAGTTATTATTTTTTATTTTATTTTATTTGTAGGTTTATGGTTAGGTTTAGTTTTAGGTTTAGGTTTATGTTTTGGGGTTTAGGGTTTATGATTTAGGGTTTTAGGGTTTAGGGTTTATGGTTTATGGTTTAGTGTTTAGGGTTTAGGGCTTTTAGGGTGTAGGGTTAAGGGTTTAGGTTTTAGGTTTAAGGTTTAGGTTTTAATTTAGAGTTTAGGGTTTAGGGTTTAAGGTTTAGGCTCTAAAGTTTTTTTTAACAATGTTTAGGGTTTAGCGTTTAGGGTTTTAGAGTTTAAGGTTTAGGGTTTTGGGTTTAGAGTAAACGTTTAGGGTTTTAGGGTTTAGAGTTTGGGATTTAGGGTTGCAGGTTTAAGGCTTAGGGTTTAGGGTTGCAGGTTTAAGGCTTAGGGTTTAGGGTTTATGGTTAGGGTTTTTTTATATTTTTAATTTTTTTTTATTTTTTAAATTAAGTAAATTGGTAGGTTTTAGTTTTTATAATTTATTTATTATTTATTTTAATTTTAATTTTTATTTTTTTTTTATTTTGATTTTTTATTATTTTTATTTAGTTTATTTTATGTTTTTATTTTAGTTTATTTTTTAGGTCTAGGTTTAAGTTTATTTTTTAATTTGGATTATTTTATTTTATTTTTTAGGTTTTGGTTTTTTTTTATTTTCAGGTTTAGGTTTAGGTTTTTATTTTATTTTATTTTTGTTTAGGTTTTAGGTTTTTATTCTAGGTTTATCTTTGGGTTTATTTTTTCATTTATGGTTTAAGGTTTCTTTTTAAATAAGTAAATCTATAGGTTTGGGTTTATTTAATTTATTTCTTATTTTTTATTTAGGTTTATTTATATTATTTTATTTATTTAGTTTAGGTTTTTTTTATTTTAGATTTATTTTTATTTTATTCTTTAGGTTTAGGTTTTATTTTTTATTATTAGGTTTAGGTTTAGGTTTTTATTTTATTTTTTTAGGTTTAGGTTTTACATTGATATTTTAGGTTTTTTTAGGTTTTATTTTTTTTGTTTAGGCTTAGGTTTATTTTTAGTTTATTTTATTTTATTTACTTTAGGTTTAGGTTTAGGTTTCAGTTTTACTTATTTTAGTTTAGTTTATTTTAATTTAGGTTTAGGTTTATTTTATTTTATTTATTTTATTTTTATTTTAGGATTAAGTTTTTTTTAGTTTATGGTTTAGGTATTATTTCTTATCTACTTTTAGGATTTATTTTTAGGTTTATTTTTTAGGTTTAGGTTTTTAGTTATTTTTTATTTTATTTTATCTTAGGTTTACTTTATATTTATTTTAGGTTTAGTTTTTATTTTACTTTGGTTTTTTATTTTTAGGTTTATTTTATTTTTTATTTAGTTTAGGTTTTTATTTATTCTATTTTAGTTTAATCTTTATTTTCTATTTTCATTTATTTTTATGTATAGGTTTAGGTTTCAGTTTAGGTTTTTCTTTTATTTTATTTTATTTTCTTATTTATGTTTAGGTTTTAGGGTTTAGGGTTTATGGTTTACTGTTTTAAGGTTTAGTGTTTAGGGTTTAAGTTTTATGGCTTAGTGTTTAGGGTTTAGGGTATTTAGGGTTTATCGTTTATTTTTTAGGTTTTAGGTTTAGGGTTAAGATTTTAATTTAAGGTTTAGGCTTTGGGGTTTAATGTTTTTTAATAGAATTTTGGATTTGGGATTTTGTGTTTAGGGTTTAGGGTTTTAGGGTTTTAGGGTTTAGGGTTTAGAGTTTAGGGTTTACAGTTTAGGGTTTAGGGTTTTAGGGTTTATGGTTTATGGTTTAGGGTTGTAGGTTTAGTGTTTAGGGTTTAGGGCTTAGGGTTAACATTTGCTTTTTGTTTATTTTTAATTTTGTTTAAATTAAGTAAAATGGTTGGTTTAGGTTTATTTAGTCACTTTTTATTTATTTTAGTTTAATTTTAATTTTAACTTTTTATATAGGTTTATTTTTATTTTTATTTAGTTTAGTTTAGGTATTTTATTTAAGTTTATTTTTTTGGTTTAGGTTTAGGTTAACTTTTATTTTATTTTTTACGTTTAGGTTTTATTTTTTGTTTTTTGGTTTAGGTTTATATTTTTATTTTATTTTTTTAGGTTTAGGTTTTAGGTTTTATTCTATTTTTTTAGTTTAGTTTTAGGTTTATTTTTAGTTTGTTTTATTTTTTTAGTTTAGGTTTTATTTATTTTAGTTTAATTTTTTTTAGTTTAAGTTTAGGTTTATTTTATTTTATTTATTTTATTATTATTTTTTGTTTAGTTTTTTTTTATTTAGGGTTTAGGTTTTCTTAAGGTTTATTTTTTAGGTTTAGATTTTTATTTTTTTTATTTCATTTTAGATTGATTTTCTTTTTATTTTACATTTAGTTTTATTTTATTTAAGTTTTTTATTCTTAGGTTTATTTTATTTTTTAGTTTGCTTTATGGTTTTATTTATTTTATTTTAATTTATTTTTATTAGTTTAATTTATTTTATTTTTGGTTTAGGTTTAGGTTTTAGTTTAGATTTTGGTTTTATTTTATTTTTTTTATTTAGGTTTTTTAATTTATTTTAATTTTAAGTTTTATTTAGTTTATGTTTAAGTTTTCAGATTTTTAGGGTTTAAGGTTCAGGGTTTAAGGTTTAGGTTTGTAGGGTATAGGGTTTAGGGATTAGGGTTTATGATTTAAGGTGTAAGGTTTAGGGTTTAGGGTTTTAGGGTTTAGGGTTTAGTGTTTAGGGTTTAAGGTTTAGGGTTTAGGGTTTTAATTTGGGTTTAGGGTTTACGATTCTAGGTTTATGATTTAGGGTTCAGGGTTCAGGGTTTAGGGTTCGAGTTCAAGTTTAGGGTTTATGGCTTTTTTTAAAAGAGAACAAATTTAGATTAAACATTTCTTTTTGTTCAATTTCACCAACAAAGTAACACACCAAGTTTTCTAGGACACAAATGACGACATAGATGAAAAATGAACACGCATAGAGCAAATCCAAAACCCTATATAACTAGAATCATCTCTACTATAAAGACACAGTTCCATATGCAGTAGATCGGATTGGTCATTCTTCATTTCTCCAGGTCCCATCAGAACCAACCCAGCCTATCTAGTAGCAGGATCCACCATCATATCCCTGATCTCTCCCTCGGCCACCACCACGGCTATAACTTTCATCTTACCTCCTGCCTCCATAAACACCACTGCTCTGACCACCACCTCCATATTCACTAGCACCTCGATCTCCCACCACCACTACGATAACTGGTACCTCTGCCTTCACCTCCACCACTAGATCTAGACTAAGCCTGGTTGATGGTGATGTTCCTACTGTCAAGGTTCTGCCGATTCTTAGGGTTTAGGTTTTGGTTTAGGTTTATTAGGTTTTGGGTTTATGCTTATTTTCTTAATTTATTCAATTACTTTAGATTTATTTTTAGGGTTTGTGAATTAAGGTTTACGGTTTAGGGTTTATGGTTTAGGGTTAGGGTCTAGGGTTTGTGGTTTATGGTTTAAGGTTTAGGATTTTAGGATTTATATTTTTAGGGTTTAGGGTTTAGGGTTTAGGGTTAAGGGTTCAGTGTTTAGGATTTAGGGTTTACATTTAGTTTAGGGTTTAGGGTTTAAGGTTTTAGGATTTAGGGTTTAGGTTTAGGGTTTGGGTTTAGGGTTTAGGGTTTAGGCTTTTAGGGTCTAAGGTTGTTTAGGGTTTTAGGTTTAGGGGTTTTTTTTGGGAAAGTTTGATTTTTAATACAATAAAAGGAAAATATATAGTGTCCTTAAAAGGGGTAAAGCTCTAAATTTGTACTACTATTAGAGCTACAAGAAACCTAGAGAGGTAAACCCCCATCTAAGTACATTAGAAAAAGAAGAGAAAACAAAAGAGAAAATATAGCTCCTAAAAAGCATAAGAGAAAAAGATGGAGTAAGGCTAAAACAAATCTTGAAAATAATAAAAGGATGAGTCAGCAACAGTTCATGATTTCTTTGAGAAAGAAAGATAAGCAAGATCCACAACAACAACAACACTTGGGTTGACTGAGCAATGACTATTCCCTTTGTAAAGTTCCAACTTGTAAAAGAAATCTACAAAACACTACAAAGGCAAAAGTCATAGCTAAAAAAGATAAGGATAAAGAGAGGAAAAGGAGAAAGCTAAGAAAGAGAAGACTCGGGCTTAGTTAGGATCATCTCAATGGGCAACAATACATATGAGCATCCAAACTTCATAAAGGAGGATTACAATCATATGTAATGCTACCAACCAAAGAGAAGAGGTGAGTAACATCATTGCCATCATAGTCAGCATACCCATAGAGTTCCAAATCTAGCACATTAAACAAAGATCAACCAACCAGCAACCAGCTAGTAGTGAAACCACCAAACAAAAACCACAATAGACTAGTCACAATAACCCAAAGAGAGGCTAGAACAAAGTCAGAACACCAACAACAACCATTAACCAAATACCCATCCAAGCTCCAAACTAAGGAAAACTAGAAATAGCCATCAGCAAACACCACCCCAAGGCCAATTAATAAGGAAACAACCAACAAAACCAAGATAGGAACCCTCAAGCCAAAGTCCCAACATTAAGCAGCCACCAAGCCAAACTAGGGTGAGCAACCACAATGACTAAATAGCTCAGAAATGAAACCATCAACTGAAGGAAACATAAGCTGCAACTAGTGCAAATCACCAGAAGATAAAACAACCACAAAAAAGGGCACCAAAGGTAGCCACCAACCACTAGAAACAAAAAAGTTCAATCTAAAAGGATCAATAAAGTTTCAGCCAGCATAGCAAAATGCTCTACCAAATTGTCAGGTTTAGGTTTTAGGTTTAGGGTTCAGGTTTTATTTTAGGGTTTAGGGTTTTTGGTATTTTTTAATAGAGAACAAATTTAGAATCAACATTTATTTTTTTTAATTTCATCAACAAAGTAACACATCAAGTTTTCTAAGACACAAGTGATGGCATAGATAAAAAAGGATAACGCATAGTGCAAATCCGAAACCCTAGATAACTAGAGTCATCTTTACTATAAAGACGCAGTTCCATAAGCAGCAGATTAAATTGGCCATTCTTCAATTTCTCTAGTTCCCAACAGAACCACCCTGACCTCTTGAGTAGCAGGATCCACCATCATATCCCTGATCTCTCCCGCGGCCACCACCACGGTTATAACTTTTGTCGCTCCTCCTACTTCCATAACCACCACTGCTCTGACCACCACCTCGATATCCACCAGCACCTCTAGAACCCCCACCACCACTATGATAACTGCCACCTCCACCTTCACCTCCACCACGGATCTAGGCGAGCTTGGTTGTGATGTTCCTGTCAAGGTTCTGCCCATTCTTAAGGTTTAGGTTTAGGTTTAGGTTTATTAGGTTTTAGGGTTTAGATTTATTTTTTGATTTATTTAGTTCCTTTAGGTTTAAGTTTAGGTTTTGGGGTTTAGGTTTTAGGGTTTAGGGTTAGGGTTTAGGGTTTAGGGTTTAGGGTTTTAGGGTTTAAGCTTTTAGGGTTTAGGGTTTAGG
This sequence comes from Cymbidium sinense, assembly GCA_021442155.1. Lineage (NCBI taxonomy): Eukaryota > Viridiplantae > Streptophyta > Magnoliopsida > Asparagales > Orchidaceae > Cymbidium > Cymbidium sinense. The sequence continues at coordinate 269,589,176 of CM038214.1, read as the reverse complement.
GTTGACATTTTGAATTTGGGGTTTAGGGTTTTTTAGGGTTTAGGGTTGTTAGTTTAGGGTTTAGGGTTTAGGGTTTAGTGTTTAGGAATTAGGGTTCAAGGTTAAAAAAAAATTAAGTAAACTGGTAGGTTTAGGTTTATTTAGTACATTTAGTTTACTTTATTTTTTATTTTATTTTGGTTTAATTTTTATTTTTATTTTGCTTATTTTTTTATATGAGTTTAGGATTTTTATTTTAATTTATTTTTTAAGTTTAGGTTTAGGTTTACTTTTTAGTTGAGTTTTATTTTATTTTATCTTTTAGGTTTTGGTTTTCTTTTTTATTTTTAGGTTTAGTTTTAGGATTTTATTTTATTTTGTTTAGGTTTAGGTTATACGATTTTATTTTAAGTTTCTTTTTTGGTTTTTTTATTTTTTAGTTTAGGTTTAGGTTTAGTTTTAGTTTATTTTAATATATTTAGTTTAGGTTTAGGTTTAGGTTTAGTTTATTTTAGGTTTAAGTTAAGGTTTTAATTATTAGAGTTTAGTTAATTTTAGTTTAGGTTTGGGTTTATTTTATTTTGATTATTTTATTTAGGATTAGGTTTTGTTTTCCTTTAGGGTTTAGGTTTTCTTTTTTATTTATTTTCAGGTTTTAATTTTTGGTATATTTTTTAGCTATAAATTTTTACTTAGTTTTTATTTTCTTTTATTTTAAGTTTATTTTATTTTTATTTTACGTTTAGTCTTTATTATATTTAGTTTTTTTATTCTGAGGTTTATTTTAATTTTATTTGTTTAGTTTAAATTTTTATTTATTTTAATTTAGTTTATTTTTTTAGGTTTTGGTTTAGGTTTTAATTTAGGTTTTTATTTTATTTTATTTTATTTATTTTATTTAGGTTTAGGCTTTTTTATTTATTTTATTTTAAGTTTTATTTAGTTTAGGTTTAGGTTTCTTAGTTTCTAGGGTTTAGGCTTTAGGGCATATGGCTTAAGGTTTAGGGTTTAGGGTTTAGGGTTTTAGGGTTTCAGGTTCTAGGGTTTAGGGTTTAGGGTTTAGTGTTTTGGCTTCAGGGTTTAGTGTTCTTATGGTTTAAGGTTTAGGGATTAGGTTAGCTTAGGGGTTAGGTTTAGATTAGGGTTTAAGATTTAGGGTTTAGGGTTTTTAAGGTTTAGGGTTTAGTGTTAGTTTTGGGTTTGAGGTTTAGGGTTTTAGGGTTTAGTGTTTAGGGATTAGGGTTTAAGGTTTAGGGTTTAAGGTTTAGAGTCAATTTAGGGTTTAGGGTAAATTTTAGGGTTTAAGGTTTAGGATGTAGTGTTTTGGGCTTAGGGTTTTGGCATTTAAGGTTTTTTTTTAAAATTAATTAAATTGGTAGGTTTAGGTTTATTTAGTTTTTTTAGCTTAATGTATATTTTTATTTAGGTTCATTTTTTATTTTTTTAGTTAAGTTTATTTATTTTATTTTATGTTTTTTATTTTAGTTTCTCTATTAGGTTTAAGTTTAGATTTTATGTTTATTTTTAGTTTAGTTTTATTTTCATTCTATTTTTTTCAGTTTAGGTTTATTTTTTATTTTTAGGTTTAGGTTTTGGCTTTTATTTTATTTTTTTAGGTTTAGGTTTTAGGTTTTATTTTTTAGTTTCGGTTTAGGTTTATTTTTTGTTTATTTTATTTTATTTTATTTAGGGTTTAGGTTTAGTTTATTTTAGGTTTGGTTTAGGTTTTATTTATTTCAGTTTAGTTTAATTTAGTTTAAGTTTAAGTTTATTTTATTTTGTTTATTTTATTTTATTTTTAGGTTTAATTTTAGTTTTTTAATTTAGGGTTTAAGTTTTATTTTTCATTTAATTTTAGGTTTATTTTTTGGATTAGGTTTTTATTTAGTTTTTATTTTACTTTATTTTTTGGTTTATTTAGTTTTTATTTTATGTTTAATTTTTATTTTATTTAGGTTTTTTATTTTTAGATTCATTTTATTTTTAAGTTTTTTTAAGGTTTTTATTTATTTTATTTCTGTTTATTTTTATTAATTAAATTTTTTATTTTTAGGTTTAGGTTTAGTTATAGTTGAGGTTTTTATTTTTTTTATTTTATATTTTATTTAGGTTTAGGTTTTTTATATATTTTATTTTTAGGTTTTATTTAATTTAGGTTTAGGTTTTTAAGTTTTTAGGGTTTAGGGTTTAGGGTTTAGGGTGTTAGGGTTTATGGTTGAGACACTTTGTTTTTTTTAAATTAAATAAACTGGTAGGTTTAGGTTTATTTAGTTTATTTTATTCTTTATTTATATTTATGTTTATTTTTAATTTTTATTTAGTTTAGTTTATTTATTTTAGTTTATAGTTTAGGTTTAGGTTTAGGTTTAGGTTTATTTTTTAGTTGAGTATTTTTTTTAGGTTTAGGTTTATTTTTTACTTTTAGCTTTAGGTTTATGTTTAGGTTTATTTTTTATTTTATTTTTTTTTTTTAAGTTTTAGATTTTATTTTAGGTTTATTTTAGTTTATTTTATCTTATTTATTTTAGGTTTAGATTTAGGTTTAGGTTTTATTTATTTTAGTTGAGGTTTTGGTTTATTTCATTTTTATTTTAGGTTTAGGCTTTTTTTTTTTTAAATTTAGGGTTTAGGTATTACTTTTTTATTTATTTTTTATTATAATTTTTTAGTTTTAGGATTTTATTTAATTTTCATTTTATTTTATTTTAGGATTATTTTAGATTTTATTTATTTTAGTTTAGGTTTATTTTATTTTGTTTACTTTAGGTTTTTATTTTCTAGTTTAGGGTATATGTATTAATTTTTATTTATTTTTAGGTTTTATTTTTAGGTTTATTTTTTAGGATTAGGATTTTATTTAGTTTTTATTCTAATATATTGTAGATTTATTTTATTTTTATTTTTTGTTTAGGTTTTATTTTATTTAGGTTTTTTATTTTTAGGTTTATTTTATTTTTTAGTGTAGTTTAGGTTTTTTTTTATTTTATTTTAGTTTAAATTTTATTTTTTATTTTTTGGTTTAGGTTTAGGTTTAGGTTTAGGTTTTAGTTTAGGTTTATTTATTTATTTTTTTTTAGGTTTTATTTTGCTTAGGTTTGGGGCTTTAGGTTTTTAGGGTTTTGGGTTTTGGATTTTTTAGGGTTATGGGTTAGTTTTAGGGTTTAAGGTTTAGGATTTAGTGTTTACGATTTAGGGTTTGGTGATTAGGTTTTTTTTTTAAAATTAAGTAAACTGGTAGGTTTAGGTTTATTTTTTTTATTTAGATCAAAAATGAGCACGCATAGAGAAAATAAAAACCCTAGATAACTAGAATCGTCTCTACTGTAAAGACATAATTCCATAAGTAGTTGATCGAATTGGTCGTTCTTTAGTTTCTCTAGTTCCCATCCGAACCACCCTAACCTGTCGAGTAGCGGGATCCACCATCATATCCCCGATCTCTCCGTCCGCCACCACCACGGCTATAACCTTCGCCACTCCTCCGGTCTCCATAACCACCACTGCTCTAACCATTGCCTCTAAATCCACCAGCACTTACAGATCCCCCACCACTGCGATAATGGCCGCATCCACGTTCGCGTCCACCGCCAGATCTAAACTAAGCCTAGTTGCTTATGATGTTCCTGCCATCAAGGATCTGCCCATTCTTAGGGTTTAAGTTTACTTTTTAATTTAGTTAGTTAGCTTAGCTTTATGTTTAGGGCTTGGGGTTTAGGGTTTAGGGTTTAGGGTTAGGGTTTAGGGTTTAGGATTTAGGGTTTAGGGTTTAGGGTTTTAGGGTTTATGGATAGGATTTAGAGTTAGTGGTTTAAGGTTTAGGTTTAGGGTTTAGGGGTTGTGGTTTAGTGTTTAGTGTTTATGGTTTAGGATTTAGGGCTTATGGTTTTTTTTTTAAATTAAGTAAATTGGTAGGTTTAGGTTTATTTATTTTATTTAGTTTATTTTTATTTATTTTAGTTTATTTATTTTAATTTAGGTTAATTTTTTATTTTTATTTAGTATAGTAAATTTATTTTTATTTTAGAGATTTTATTTAGTTTATTTTAAGTTTAGGTTTAGGTTTAGGTTTATCATTTAGTTTAGTTTTATTTTTTATTTTTTAGTTTTAGGTTTTATTTTTTAGGTTTAGGTTTAGGTTTTTTTTTTTAGGTTTAGGTTTTAGGTTTTTATTTTAGGTTTATTTTTAGGTTTTATTTTTTTAATTTTGGTTTAGGTTTATTTTTAGTTTATTTTATTTTATTTAGTTTAGGTTTAGTTTATTTTAGGTTTAGGTTTAGGTTTTATTTATTTAGTTTAGGTTTAGGTTTACTTTATTTTTATTTTAGGTTTAGGTTTTTTTTTAGATTAGGGTTTAGGATTTAACTTTTATTTAGGTTTTTTTTTAAGTTTTGTTTAGTTTTATTTGATTTTATTTTATTTTAGTTTTTTATTTTATTTAGGTTTTTTTTTTAATTTGGTTTAGATTTCTATTTATTTTATTTTAGTTTATTTTTTCTTTTAGGTTTAGATTTAGGTTTTGGTTTAAGTTTTTATTCTTTTTTATTTTGGTTTAGGTTTATTTATTTATTTTATTTTAGGTTTTACTTAGTTTAGGTTTATTTTTTAGGTTTTCAAGGTTTAGGGTTTAACGTCTAGGGTTTAGGGTTAGTTTAGCATTTAGGGTAGGGGTTTCGGGTTTAGGGTTGTAAGTTTTAGGGTTTAGGGTTTATGATTTAGGGTTTAGGGTTTGGGGTGGTTTTGGGTTTAGGTTTTTAAGGTTTAGGGTTTAGGGTTTAGGGTTTAGGGTTGGGGTTTTTATTTTAATTTATTTTATATTTTTTTATTTAGGGTTTAGGATTTAGGGTAAGTTTATTATTTGGGGTTGTAGGTTTAGGGTTTAGTGTTTAGGATTTAGGGCTTAGGGTTTAGGGTTTAGGGTTTTTTAGATTAAGAAAACTGATAGGTTTAGGTTTATTTAGTTTATTGTTTATTTATTTTAGTTTATTTTATTTTTTATTTTTATATAAGTTTATTTTTTTTATTTTTATTCAATCTATTTTAGTATTATTTTTTATAGTTTATGTTTTTTTATTTTAGTTTATCTTTTAGGTTTAGGTTTATTTTTATTTTGTTAGTTTAGTTTTATATTTATATTATTTTTTAAGTTTAGGTTTTATTTATTATTTTTAGGTTTAGGTTTAAGTTTTTATTTTATTTTTTTAGGTTTAGGTTTTAGGTTTTTATTTTATGCTTAATTTTAGGTTTAGGTTTATTTTTAGCTTATTTTATTGTATTTAGTTTACAGTTTAGGTTTAGTTTAATTTAGGTTTATGTCAAGGTTTTATTTATTTTAGTTTACTTTATCTTAGTTTTGGTTAGGGTTTATTTCATTTTATTTATTTTAGGTTTAGGTTTTCTTTTAAGTTTATGGTTTAGGTTTTATTTTTTATTTATTTTTAGGTTTATTTTATTTTATCTTATGTTTAGTTTTATTTTATTTTAGTTTTTATTTTTAGGCTTATTTTATTTTTTTTAATTTAGTTTAGTTTTTTATTTATTTTATTTTATTTTAGTTTTTATTTTTTAATTTATTTTAATTTCAGCTTTAGAATTTGGTTTATGTTCAAGTTTAAGTTTAGGTTTTAGTTGAGGTTTTTATTTTATTTTCTTTAGGTTTAGGTTTTATTTTCAGTTTTTTTTAGGTTTTATTTAGTTTAGGTTTAGGTTTTTAGGATTTTAGGGTTTAGGGTTTAGGGTTTAGAGTTTAGGGTTATAGGTTTTAGGGTTTAAGATTTAAGGTTAGTGTTTATTTTTATTTTTTATTTATTTATTTTTTATTTAGGGTTTAGGGTTTAGGGTTAGTTTAGAGCTTAAGGTTTAGGGTTTAGTGTTGTAGGTTTAGGGTTGTAGGTTTAGGGGTTTTGGTTTAGGGTTAGTTTTAGGGTTTAAGGTTTTGGGTTTGGGGTTGTAGGTTTAGGGATACTCTTCTGATTATTTTTCATATTTTTATTTAAAATTAAGTAACTGGTATGTTTAGGTTTATTTAGTTTACTTTTATTTATTTTAGTTAATTTTATTTTTATTTTGATTTTGGTTTATTTTTATTTTTATTTTCTTAAGTTCAGTTAATCTAGGTTTATTTATGCTAGTTTAGGTTTTTTATTTTAGTTTATTTTTTAGGTTTAGGTTTAAATTTATGTTTATTTTTTACATTAATTTTATTTTTATATTATTATTTAGGTTTAAGTTCTATTTTTTATTTTTAGGTTTTATTTTTTAGTTTAGGTTTAGGTTTATTTTAGGTTTATTTTATTTTATTTAGTTTAGGTTTAGGTTAAAGTTTAGTTTATTTTAGGTATAGGTTTAGGTTTTATTTATTTTAGTTTAGTTTATTTTAGTTTAGGTATAGGTTTATTTTATTTTTATTTTAGGTTTAGTTTTTTTTAGTTTAGGGTTTAAGTTTTATTTTTTATTTATTTTTTGGTTTTATTTTTTACATTTAAGGTTTTATTTAGTTTTAATTTTATTTTACTTTAGCTTTATTTCATTTTTATTTTACGTATAGTTTTTATTTTATTTAGGTTTTTAATTTTTTAGTACAGTTTAGGTTTTTATTTATTTTATTTTAGTTTAGTTTTTATTTTTTTATCTTTTTTTTTCTTTTTGGGTTTAGGTTTAAGTTTAGGTAGTAGTTTATGTTTTTATTTTAATTTATTTTTTTATTTTATTTAGGTTTGGATTTATTTATTTATTTTATTTTTATATTTTATTTACTTTAGGTTTTAGGTTTTTATTTTAGGTTTAATTTTAAGTTTTATTTTTTAATTTATATTTAGAGTTACTTTTAGTTATTTTTATTTTATTCAGTTTCGGGTTTAGGTTTAGTTTATTTTAGGTTTAGGTTAAGGTTTTATTTATTTTAGTTTAATTTATTTTAGTTTAAGTTTAGGTTTATTTTATTTTATTCTTATTTTAGGTTTAGGTTTTTTTTAGTTTAGGGTTTTGGCTTTATTTTTTATTTATTTTTAGGTTTAGATTTTTATTTAGTTTTTATTTTATTTATATTTTTTATTCTTAGGTCTTTTTTGTTTAGTTTAGGTTTTTATTTATTTTATTTTTATTAATTTATTTTATTTTATTTTTAGGTTTTCATTTATTTATTTATTTTATTTTTAAGTTTTAATTAGTTTAGGTTTAAGTTTTTAGGTTTTTAGGGTTTAGGGTTTAGGGTTTAGGATTTTAGGGTTTTGAGTTTTAAGGTTTAGGGTTTAGGGTTAGGGTTTAGTGTTAGCTTTTTAGGGTTTGGGTTTTTTTCTGATTTAGGGTTTAGGGTTTTGAGTTTGGGGTTTAGGGTTTAGGGTTTAAGGGTTGTAGGTTTTATGGTTTGGGGTTTAGGGTTTAGGGTTTAGTGTTGAGAGTTTAGGGTTTTAGGGTTTAGGGTTTAGGGTTTAGGATTTTAAGGTTTAGGGTTGTAAGTTAAGGGTTTAGTGTTTGTTTAACTGTTTAGGGTTAGGATTTTTTATTTATTTGTAATTTATTTTTTTATTTAACTTTTAAGGTTAGTTTAGGGTTTAAGGTTTAGAGTTGTAGGTTTACCATTGTAGTTTTAGGATATAAGATTTATGATTAGTTTTAGGGTTTACGGTTTAGGATTTAGGGTTTATGGTTTAGGGCTTAGGGTTTTTTTTATTTAAAAAAATTGGTAGGTTTAGGTTTATTTAGTTTATTTAATTTATTATTTATTTATTTATTTTTATTTAGGTTTATTTTTTATTTTTACTTAGTTTAGTTTATTTATTTTAGGTTTATTTATTTTAGTTTATTTTTTTAATTTAGTTTATATTTTAGGTTTAGGTTCAGGTTTATGTTTATTTTTTAGTTTAGTTTTACATTTATTTTATTTTTCAAGTTTAGGTTTTATTTTATTTTAGGTTTAGGTTTAGGTTATCATTTTATTTTTTCGGTTTACGTTTTAGGTTTTTATTTTTGGTTTATTTTTAGGTTTTATTTATTAGTTTAGGTTTAGGTTTATTTTTAGTTTATTTTATTTTACTTAGTTTAGGGTTTAGGTATAGTTTATTTTAGGTTTAGGTTAGGCTTATTTATTTTAGTTTAGTTTATTTTTGTTTAGATTTAGGTTTATTTTATTTTGTTTATTTCAAGTTTAGGTTTTTAGTTATTTTTTATTTGATTTTATTTTAGGTTTATTTTATTTTTATTTTACAATTACTTATTATTTTAATTAGGCTTTTTTAGGTTTATTTTTATTCTTAGCTTAGTTTAGGTTTTTATTTATTTTATATTTTATATTATTTTAATTTTAGTTTATTTAGGTTTAGTTTAAGCTTTATTTTAAAGTTTTATTTTATTTTATTTTACATTATATTATTTATTTAGGTTTAGGTTTTTTATTTATTTTATCTTTAGGTTTTGTTTAGTTTAAGTTTAGTTTTTTTAAGTTTTCAGGTTTAGAGTTTAGGGTTTGGGGTTTAGGGTTTAGGTTTAGGGTTGTAAATTTTTAGGTTTGGGGTTTAGGGTTTAGGGTTTAGGGTTTTAGGTTTAGGGTTTAGGGTTAGGGTTTTTTTCTTTTTAGAGAAACCCATGTAGGGGTATTTTATTTAGTGGGTTTAGACCTTAGGGATAAACTTACTACTCGAGCTTTAGGTTTATCTAAGTACAACCAAAAGCAAAAGAAGACATTTCAAAAGATACAAATAGATTAACATAAAAAAGCAAAGGAAGATTAGGTTTAGGTTAGAATGCATGACACTATGGAGCAAACAGGAGGACAAGAGATAGAGAAATGTAAATTAAGAAATTAGAGTTTAGGTTTTTGATAAGGTTAGCATAATCGAGAATGATAGTAAGTTATGATAGAGGAGGCTATAGTAGTTAGGATTTAGCGGTTTAGAAGGGTTACATAGAGCTACTACCAGGTTTCATCATTTTAGCCAACAATTTGAAGATAGTAGGGTGTTTATGGGCTTTATTGTACAAAACTTATATAATATAGAGAGGTTTAGGTTAGAAAGATAAGGGTTTAGAAGTATCATCAATATAGTCAGACATGAGGATACTTATACATATGAAATAGGGTTTAGAAAATAGGGGGAGGTTTTTAAATCTTTTAAATTTGAGTTAAGTTTATGATATATATATATATATATATATATATATATATATATATATATATATATATATATATATATATATATTTATATATATATATATATATTTTTAGTAGTAGTTAGGTTTATCAATGTAGATGTGAACAAATTATTAATATCCATATTAGTTGGAGTAATTTAGGGAAGGAAGCATTTAAATAAAGATTACTAGTTTAGGGTTTTTCGTTTAGTTCCAAGATAGCAAGAGGTTTTAGTTTTTAGACATTTTAGGAGATAGCGGTAGGATGGGAATAGAAATAGTAGCGTTAATGTAGATTATTGAACATTTTGGTTTTAGGTTTAGGGTTAGGGTTTAGTGTTAGGGTTTAGGCTTTTAGGGTTAGGGTTTAGGGTTTAGTGTTGTAGGTTTAGGGTTTAGGGTTTAGTGTTAGTTTTATGGTTTAGGGTTAGGGTTTTTTTGTGTTAAGTAAACTAGTAGGTTCAGATTTATTTAGTTTATCTTTTATTTATTTTAGTATATTTTATTTCTTATTTTTATTTATGTTTATTTTTATTTTTATTTTTATTTAAGTTTTTATTTAGTTTTTATTATATTTAATTTTATGTTTATTTTACTTTTATTTTTTTTAGGTTTTTGATTTGTTAGTTTAATTTTGGTTTTTATTTATTTTATTTTAGTTTAGTTTTTATTTTTTATTTTCTTTTATTTTTAAGTTTAGGTTTAGGTTTAGGTTAGTTTTATGTTTTTATTTTATTTTATCTTTTATTTTATTTTGGTTTAGGTTTTTTTATTTATTTTATTTTTAGTTTTATTTAATTTAGGTTTAAGTTTTTAGCTTTTAAGTATTTAGGGTTTAGGGTTTAGGGTTTAGGGTTTAGGATTTAGGATTTAGGGTTTAGTATTTAAGGTTTAGGGTTAGCTTAGGGTTTATCGTTAGTTTTGGTTTTAGGGTTTAGGGTTGCAAGTTTAGGGTAATATGTTTAGGGTTCAGGGTTTAGGGTTAGTTTTAGGGTTTAGGATTTTTAGGATTTTATGGTTCGGGGTTTAGTGTTTAAGGTTTAGGGTTTAGGGTTTATGGTTTAGGGTTTTATGATTTAGGGGAGATTAGGGTTTAGGTTTAGAATTGAGTTTAGGTTTTTTTATAGTATATTTATTTATTTTTATTTTTTTTTTTTTTTTTTTATTTTAGTGTTTAGGTTTAGGGTTTAAGGTTTAGTCAAATTTTTTTTTTTATTAGGTTATTTTTTTTGTGTTTAGGGTTTAGGGGTTTTAGGTTTAGGGTTATTTTAGTTTAGGTTTTATTTTTTTAGTAGTAGGTTTTGGTTATTTTTAGTTTAATTTTAAGGATTAGGATTATCTTAGGGTTTTGGAGGTTTTTTTATTTTTAAATTAAGTAAACCAAAAGGTTTAGGTTTATTTAGTTTATTTTTTATTTATTTTAATTTTATTTTAATTTTATTTTGGTTTATTTTTTATTATTATTTAGTTTAGTTTATTTGTTTTAGGTTTATTAATTTTAGTTTATTTTTTAGGTTTAGATTTAGGTTTATACTTTTTTTAGTTTAGTTTTATTTTTATTTTATTTTTTAGGTTTAGGTTTTATTTTTTTATTTTTAGGTTTAGGTTTAGGTTTCTATTTTCCTTTTTTATATTTAGGTTTTAGATTTTTATTTTAGGATTATTTTCAAGTTTTAGGTTTTTAGTTTAGGTTTAGGTTTCTTAGTTTATTTTATGGTATTTAGGGTTTATGTTTAGGTTTAGGTTTAGTTTTTTTAGGTTTATGTTTAGGTTTTATTTATCTTAGTTTAGATTATTTTAAGGTTTTTTTAATTATAATTTATTTTATTTAATTTAGTTTAGGTTTAGTTTATTTTAGGTTTTGGTTCAAGTTTTATTTATTTTAGTTTAGTGTATTATTGTTTATGTTTAGGTTTATTTTATTTTGTTTAATTTAAATATTTATCTTTTTAAAATTAAGTGGTATTTACATTTTGTTTATTTTAATTTATTTTAGTTTATTTTATTTTTTTATTTTTATTTAGTTTCTTTTTTAGGTTTAGGTTTTGGTTTATGTTTATTTTTTAGTTCAGTTTTATTTTTATTTTATTTTTTTGGTTTAGGTTATAATTTTTATTTTTAGGTTTAGGTTTAGGTTTTTACTTTATTTTTTAGGTTTAGGTTTTAGGTTTTTGTTTTAGGCTTATTTTTAGGATTTATTTTCTAGTTTAGGTTTAGATTTAATTTATTTTAGGTTTAGGTTTAGGTTTTATTTATTTAAGTTTAGTTTGTTTTAGTTTAAGTTTATTTTATTTTGTTTATTTTCGCTTTATGTATTTTTTTAAGTATAGGGTTTAGGGCTTAGTGTTTAGGGTTGTAGGATTTATGGTTTGGTGTTTAGGGTATAGGGTATAGGTTTTAAGGTTTAGGGTTTAGGGTTTTAGGGTTTAGGGTTTAGGGTTTAGGGTTTAGGGTTTAGGGTTTTAGGATTTAAGGTTTAGGGGTTAGTGTTGTATGTTTAGGATTTAGAATTATGGTTTTTTTAATTTTTTAAATTTTTTTTATTTTTATGTTAAGTAAACTAGTAAGGTTAAGTTTATTTAGATGATTTTTATTTATTTTAGTTTATTTTACTTTATATTTTTATTTATGTTTATTTTTTATTTTTATTTAGTTAGTTTGTTTACTTTAGATTTATTTATTTTAGTTTTTGATTTTTATTGTAGTTTCTTTTTTAGATTTAGGTTTTGGTTTTGGTTTATTTTTTAGTTAAGTTTTATTTTTATTTTATTTTATTTGTTCAAGTTTAATTTTTTATTTTTAGGTTTAGGTCTATGTTTTTATTATTTTTATGTTTAGGTTTTAGGTTTTCATTTTAGGTTTTTTTTTAGGTTTTATTTTTTAGTTTAGGCTTAAGTTTATTTTTAGTTTATTTTATTTTATTTAGTTTTGGTTTAGGTTTAGGTTTTATTCATTTTAGTTTTGTTTATTTTAGTTTAAGTTTTGGTTTTTTTTTTTTGTTTATTTTAGGTATAAGTTTATTTTTATGTTTAGGGTTTAGGGTTTCAGGTTTAGGGTTTAGTGTTTAGGGTTGTAGGTTTTAGGGTTTGGGGTTTAGGGTTTAGGGTTTAGGTTTTAGGGTTTAGGGTTTAAGGTTTTAAGCTTTAGGGTTTAGGGTTTAGTGTGTAGAGTTTAGGGTTTAAGGTTTTCAGGTTTTATTTAGTTTATTTTTATTTATTTTACTTTATTTTATTCTTTATTTTTATTTAGGTTTATTTTTATTTAAGGTTTTATTTAGCTTTATTTTATTTTTGGTTTATTTTATTTTTATTTTAGGTTTAGTTTCTATTTTATTTTTTAGTTTTTTTAGTAATTTTATTTATTTTAGTTTTATTTTATTTTATTTTTTATTTTATTTTATTTTTATTTTTTTAGTTTTAGTTTAGGTTTAGTTTATTTAGGTTTTAGGGTTTTTATTTTTTTAGGGTTTGGGTTTAGGTTTATTTATTTTAGGGTATAGGTTTAGGTTTAGGTTTAGTTTATTTTAGGTTTAGGGTTTTTAGGTTTTAGGGTTTAGGTTTAGGTTTTATTTAGTTTAGGTTTAGTTTTGGTTTAGTTTATTTTAGGGTTTAGGTTTAGTTTAGGTTTTAGGGTTTAGGTTTAATATTTAGTTTAGTTTAGGTTTTTTTTAATTTAGGTTTAAATTTATAGTTTAGGGTTTATGTTTAGTTAATAGTTTTAGGATTGGGTTTAAGTTTTAGGTTTATTGGGTTTAGGGTTTAAGGTTTTATGGTTTAGGGTTTAGGGTTTAGGGCTTAGGTTTTAGGTTAAGGGTTCAGGCTCTAGTTTAGGCTTATTTTTAAAATATGTAAACTGGCAGGTTTTGATTTTTTTTCTAGTTTATTTTTAGAGTTTAGGGTTTAGGGATTAGGGTTTTCTTAGGGTTTACTATTTTTTGAAAGAAATTAAGTAAACTAATAGGTTTAAGTTTATTTAGTTTAATTTTTATTTATTTTAGTTTATTTTATTTTTTTATTTTTATTTGGGTTTACTTTTTATTTTATTTGGTTTGGTTTATTTATTTTAGGTTTATTTATTTTAGTTTATTTTTTAGGTTTAGGTTTAGGTTTAGGTTTATTTTTTAGTTTAGTTTTATTTTTATTTTATTTTTTAGGTTTTGGTTTTATTTTTTTTATTTTTAGGTTTATATTTTCTTATTTAAGTTTAGGTTTTAGTTTTTTATTTCAGGTTTATTTTCAGGTTTTATTTTTTAGTTTAGGTTTAGGTTTATTTTCAATTTATTTTATGTTATTTAGGGTTTAGGTTTAGGTTTATGTTTAGTTTATTTTAGGTTTAGGTTTAAGTTTAGTTTATTTAAGGTTTAGGTTTAGGTTTTATTTATTTTAGTTTAGTTTATTTTAAGGTTTTATTTATTATAATTATATTTTCTTATATTTACTTTAGGTTTTGGTTTAAGTTTAGTTTATTTTAGGTGTAGGTTTAAGTTTTATTTATTTTAGTTTAGTTTATTATAATTTAGGTTTAGGTTTATTTTATTTTGTTTATTATAATTATTTATCTTTTTTAAAATTAAGTAAACTATTAGGCCTAGATTTATTTAGTTAATTTTATTTTTTATTTTTATTTATGTTTATTTTTATTTTTATTTATTTTAGTTTATTTATTTTAGAATTATTTATTTTAGTTTTGGTTTTTTATTTTAGTTTATTTTTTAGGTTTATGTTTATTTTTTATTTGAGTTTTATTTTTATTTTATTTTTTGCTTTAGGTTTTATTTTTTATTTTATGTTTAGGTTTAGGTTTTTATTTTATTTTTTAAGGTTTAGGTTTATTTTTAGGTTTTATTTTTTAGTTTATGTTTATATTTATTTTTAATTTAATTTATTTTATTTAGTTTAGGTTTAGGTTTAGGTTTAAGTTATTTAGGTTTAGGTTTAGATTTTATTTATTTTAGTTTATTTTATTTTAATTTAGGTTTATGTTTACTTTATCCTATTTATTTTAGGTTTTGGTTTTTTTTTTAAGTTTAAGGTATAGGGTTTAGGGTTTAGGGTTTAGGGTTGTAGGTTTTAGGGTTTGGGGTTTAGGGTTTAGGGTTTTAGGGTTTAGGGTTTAAGGTTTAGGGTTTAGGGTTTAGGGTTTTAGGGTTTAAGGTTTAGGGTTTAGTGTTGTAGGTTTAGGGTTTAGGGTTTAGGTTTAGAATTTTTTTTTATTTTTTATTTTTTATGTTAAGTAAATTAGTAGGTTTATGTTTATTTAGTTTATTTTTTATTTATTTTAGTTTATTTTACTTTTTATTTAGGTTTATTTTTATTTTCATTTTTATTTAGGTTTTTTTATTTTATTTTAAGTTTATTTTAGGTTTAGTTTTTATTTTATTTAGGTTTTTTATTTATTTTTTTAGTTTTGGTTTTTATTTATTTTATTTTAGTTTAGTTTTCATTTTTTATTTTTTTATTTTTAGGTTTAGGTTTAGGTTTTAATTTATATTTTATATTTTTGGTTTAGGTTTATTTATTTATTTTTGTTAGGTTTTACTTAGTTTAGGTTTAAATATTTAACTTTTTAAGGTTTCGGGTTAGTTTAGGGTTTAGGGTTTAGGGTTTGGGGTTTGGGGTTTGGGGTTTAGTGTTTAGCATTAAGGGTTAAGGTTTTAGGATTAGCTTAGGGATTAAGTTTAGTTCAGGGTTTAGGATTTAAGGTTTATGGTTTATGGTTCCAAGTTTAGGCTTATAGGTTTAGGGTTTAGGGTTTAGGGTTTAGGTTGAGGTTAGTTTAGGGTTTAGTGTTTAGGGTTTTAGGTTTTAGGTTAGTTTAGTGTTTGAGTTTAGGTTTAGTTTAGGTTTAGATTTTAGTTTTTTTAGGTTTAGGTTTAGTATTTAGGTTTAGTTTATAGTTCTTATTTAGGGTTTAGGGTTTAGGTTTATAGTTTAGATGTTTGATTTAGGGTTTAGGGTTTTGAGTTTTGGGTTTTAGTTTAGGTTTTAGGGTTTTATCTTTAGGGTTTAGGGTTGTAGGTTTATTTAGGGTTTTAGGGTTTTATATAGTTTAGGTTATATTTTATAGTTTAGGTTAAGGTTTTAGGTTTAGGTTTAGTTTAGGTTTAGGTTTTAGGTTTAGAGTTCATGCTTTAGTTTAGGTTTATTTTTAAAATATGTAAACTCATAGGTGTTGGATTTTTAGTTTATTTTTAGAATTTAGGGTTTAGGATTTAGGATTAACTTAGGCCTTAAGGTTTTTTTAAAATTAAGCAAACCAGTATATTTAGGTTTATTTAGTTTATTTTATTTTTTATTCTTATTTAGGGTTTATTTTTTATTTTTATTTAGTTTGGTTTATTTATTTTAGGTTTATTTATTTTAGTTTATTTTTTAGGTTTAGGTTTAATTTTAGGTTTATTTTTTAGTTCAATTTTATTTATATTTTATTTTTTAGGTTTAGGTTTTATTTTTTATTTTTAGGTTTTGATTTAGGTTTTAATTTTATTGTTTTAGGGTTAGGTTTTAGGTTTTTATTTTAGGTTTATTTTAGGTTTTATTTTGTAGTTTAGGTTTTGGTTTATTTATAGTTTATGTTTATGTTTATTTCTGATTTAGTTTATTTTATTTAATTTAGGTTTAGGTTTAGGTTTGGGTTATTTTAGGTTTAGGTTTTATTTATTTTAGTTTATTTTATTTTAGTTTAGGTTTAATTTTATTTTATTTTATTTATTTTAGATTTGGGTCTTTTTTAAGTTTAGTGTTTTTGGTTTGGTGTTTAGGCTTTAGGGTTTAGGGTTGTAGGTTTTAGGGTTTGGGTTTTAGGGTTTAGATTTTAGGGTTTAGGGTTTTAGGGTTTAGTGTTTAGGGTTTAGGGTTTAGAGTTTAGGGTTTTGTTTTATAGGTTTAGGGTTTAGGCTTTAGGGTTTAGGGTTAGGTTTTTTTATTTTTTAATCTTTTATGTTAAGTAAACTAGTAGGTTTAGGTTTATTTAGTTTATTTTTTATTTATTTTTGTTTATTTTACTTTTTTATTTAGGTTTATTTTTATTTTTATTATTATTTAGGTTTTTATTTAGTTTTTATTTTATTTTATTTTAAGTTTATTTTATTTTTATTTTAGGTTTAGTTTTATTTTATTTAGGTTTTTTTCTTTAGTTTTGGTTTTTATTTATTTTATTTTATTTTGTTTTTGTTTTTTATTTTTTTTATTTTTATGTTTAAGTTTAGGTTTTAGTTTATGTTTTTATTTTATTTTATTTATTCATTTTATTTGGGTTTATGATTTTTTATTTATTTTTATTAAGTTTTATTTAGTTTAGGTTTAAGTGTTTAGCTTTTTAGGGTTTAGGGTTTCGGGTTAGTTTAGGGTTTAGGGTTTAGGGTTTGGGGTTTAGGTTTTAGTGTTTAAGGTTTAGCATTAAGGATTAAGGGTTTAGGGTTGCAAGATTAGGCTTATAGGTTTAGGGTTTATGGTTTAGGGTTTATTTTAGGGTTTAGGGTTTAGGGTTTTTAGGTTTTCAGGGTTTAGGTTTTAGTGTTTAAGGTTTAGGGTTTAGGGTTTAGGGTTTTCGGGTTTAGGTTTTAGGCTCAGGGTTTAGGGTTTAGTGTTTAGCCTTTAAGGTTTAAGGTTTTTAGGGTTTTGTGTTTGAGGTTTATAGGTTTAGGGTTTGGGTTTTGGGTTTTCGATTTAGGGTTTTAGGGTTTTGGCTTTAGGGCTTAGGGTTGTAGGTTTAGGGTTTAGCATTTAGGGTTAGGGTTTTTGTAAAAATTAAGTAAACCAGTAAATTTAGGTTTATTCAATTTATTTCTTATTTATTTTAGTTTATTTTATTTTTTATTCTTATTTATGTTTTATTTTTTATTTTTATTTAGTTTGGTTTATTTATTTTAGTTTATTTTTTAGGTTTAGGTTTAAGTGTAGGTTTATTTTTTTAGTTTAGTTTTATTTTTATTTTATTTTTTAGGTTTAGCTTTTATTTTTTCTTTTTAGTTTGTATTTTCTTTTTTTAGGTTTAGGTTTTAGTTTTTTATTTTAGGTTTATTTTTATGTTTTATTTTATAGTTTAGGTTTATTTTTAGTTTATTTTATTTTATTTACGGTTTAGGTTTAGGTTTTGTTTATTTTAGTTTAGTTTGTTTTAAGGTTTTATTTATTTTAGTTTATTTTATTTTATTTAGTTTAGGTTCTGGTTTAGGTTTAGTTTATAGTAGGTTTAGGTTTTAGTTTTATTTATTTTAGTTTAGGTTTAGGTTTATTTTATATATTTTATTTTAATTATTTATCTATTTTAAAATTAAGTAAACAGGTAGGCTTACATTTATCGAGTTTATTTTTTATTTATTTTAGTTTAGTTTATTTTTAATTTATTTTTTTAGTTTAGTTTATATATTTTAGTTTTGGTTTTTTATTTTAGTTTATTTTCTAGGATTATCTTTAAGTTTATTTTTTAGTTGAGTTTTTTTTAAGTTTAAGTTTTATTTTTTATTTTTAAGTTTAGGTTTAGGTTTTTATCTTATTTTTTTAGGTTTTATTTTTTAACTTAGGTTTATGTTTATTTTTTGTTTATTTTATTTTATTTTATTTAGTTTTGGTTTAGGTTTAGGTTTAGGTTTAACTTATATTTATTTTAGTTTAATTTATTTTAGTTTAGGTTTAGATTTATTTTATTTTGTTTATTTTAGGTTTTGGTTTTTTCTTAAGTTTAAGGTTTAAGGTTTGTGGTTTAGGGTTTAGGGTTTAGGTTGTAGGTTTTAAGGTTTGGGGTTTAGGGTTTAGGTTTTAGGGTTAGGATTTGTTTTTTTTTATTTTTGATTTTTTTTCATTTTTTTATGTTAAGTAAATTAGTAGGTTTAGGTTTATTTAGTTTAATTTTTATTTATTTTAGTTTATTTTAACTTTTTATTTAGGTTTATTTGTATTTTCATTTTAACTTAGGTTTTTATTTAATTATTAATTTACTTTTATTTAGGTTTAGTTTATATTTTATTTATGTTTTTTTATTTTTTCTTTAGTTTTAGTTTTTATTTATTTTATTTTAATTTCATTTTTATTTTTTATTTTTTTTCTTTTTAAGTTTAGGTTTAGGTTTTGGTGTATGTTTTTATTTATTTTTATTTTTTTATTTTATTTTGGTTTAGGTTTTTTTATTTATTTTATTTTTTAAGTTTTATTTAGTTTATGTTTAAGTTTTTAGCTTTTAGGGTTTAGGGTTTCAGGTTAGTTTAGAGTTTAGGGTTTAGGGTTTGGGGCTTAGGGTTTAGGATTTAGGGTTTAGCATTAAGGGTTTAGGGTTTAGGGTAGCAGGTTTAGGGTTTAGGGTTAGTTTTAGGGTTTAGGGTTTAGAGTTTACGGTTTAGGGTTTTTAGGTATTTAGGGTTTAAGGTTTTGTGTTAAAGGTTTAGGGTTTAGGGTTTAGGGTTTAGGGTTTAGGGTTTTAGGGTTTAAGGTTTAGGGTTAGGGTTTATGGTTTAGGGTTTAGAGATTAGTGTTTAGACTTTAGGGTTTAGAGTTTTTAGGGTTTAGGGTTTAGGGTTTACAATTTAGGGTTTAGGGTTTAGGGTTTTAGTGGCTTTAGGGTTTAGGGTTGTTGGTTTAGGGTTTTAGGTCTAGGGTTAGGGTTTTAGGGTTTATGGTTTAGGGTTTAGGGTTTAGGGTTTAGGGTTTAGGGTTTAGACTTTTGGTTTAGGATTCAGGTTTTAGTTTAGGTTTAGTTTTAAAATAAGGAAAATTGTAGGTTTTGGTTTCTTTTAGTTTATTTTTAGGGTTTAGGGCTTGCTTAAGGTTCGGGGTTTTTTAAAAAAAAATTAAGTAAACCAGTAGATTTAGGTTTATTTTGTTTATTTTTTATTTATTTTAGTTTATTTTATTTTTTATTTTTATTTAGTTTGGTTTATTTATCTTATGTTTATTTATTTTTCTTTATTTTTTAGGTTTAGTTTTAGGTTTATGTTTCTTTTTTAGTTTAGTTTTATTTTTATTTTATTTTTTAGGTTTTGGTTTTATCTTTTATTTTTAAGTTCTATTTTCTTTTTTTAGGATTAGGTTTTAGTTTTTTATTTTATGTTTATTTTTAGGTTTTATTTTTAGTTTAGGTTTAAGTATATTTTTAGTTTATTTTGTGTTATTTAGTTTAGTTTTAGGTTTAAGTTTAACACATTTTAGGTTTAGATTTAGGTTTTATATATTTTAGTTTATGTTTTGGTTTATTTTATTTTATTTATTTATTTTATTTAGTTTAGGTTTAGGTTTAGGTTTACTTTATTTTAGGTTTAGGTTTAAGTTTTATTTATTTTAGTTTAGTTTATTTTAGTTTAGGTTTAGATTTTATTTTGTTTGTTTTAATTATTTTTCTATTTTAAAATTAAGTAAACTGGTGGGCTTAGATTTAATTAGTTTATTTCTTATTTATTTTAGTTTATTTTATTTCTTTATTTTTATATAGGTTCATTTTTTTATGTTTATTTAGTACAGTTTATTTATTATAGATTTATTTATTTTAGTTTTGGTATTTTATTTTTATTTAATTTTTAGGTTTAGGTTTATTTTTTAGTTGAGTTTTATTTTTATTTTATTTTTTTTAGGTTTAGGTTTCATTTTTTATTATAGGTTAAGGTTAAGGTTTTTATTTTGCTTTTCTAGGTTTAGGTTTTAGGTTTTTATTTTAGGTTTATTTTAGGTTTTATTTTTTGTTTAGGTTTAAGTTTATTTTAAGCTTATTTTATTTTATTTAGTTTAGGTTTAGGTTTAGGTTTAGGTTATTTTAGGTTTAGGTTTAGGTATTATTTACTTTAGTTTAGGTTTATTTTATTTTGTTTATTTTAGGTTTAGGTTTTTTTTAGTTTAGGGTTTATGTTTTATTCTTTAATTATTTTTAGGTTTATTTTTTAGGTTTAGGTTTTTATTTTGTTTTTATTTTATTTTATTTTAGGTTTATTTTATTTTTATTTTACATTTAGTTTTTATTTTGTTTAGGTTTTTATTTTAGGTTTATTCTATTTTTAATTTAGTTTAGATTTTTATTTATTTTATTATAGTATTTTTTTATTTTTTTATTTTATTTTTAGGTTTAGGCTTAGGTTTTAGTTTAGGTTTTTATTTTATTTTATTTAAGTTTAGATTTATTTATTAATTTTATTTTTTGGTTTTATTTTGTTTAGGTTTAGGTTTCTAGGTTTTTAGGGTTTGTGGTTTTGGGTTTTAGTTTTATGGTTTAGGGTTTAGGGTTTAGCGCCTGGGGTTTAAGGTTTAGAGTTTAAGGTTGTATATTTTAGGGTTTAGGGGTTTTTTTTTTAGTATAGTGTATAGTATAGTGTATAGTATAGTATATATAGTATAGTGTATAGTACAGTATAGTGTATAGTATAGTGTAGTATAGTGTATAGTATAGTATATAGTATTAATAGTTTTATAGTGTTATATAGCATAGTATATAATGTAAAGAAGATGTATGATTATAGTGTATTATAGTATGTATTATAATTATTATATAGTATATGTATTATAGTGTTTATGGTATTTATAAGTATGGTATAGTATAATATTGTCATATGAAGTATAGTTATAGTATTATAGTATGATTCTAGTATATTATAGGGATATTATAGTATGAGTGTATAGTGTATAGCAAGTATAATTTATAGTATGGTATAGTATATTCTCAGAAGATATTTATAGCTTATTTGATTATAGTATAGTGAATAGTATAGTGTATAGTATAGCATAGTATAGTGTATAGTATAGTGTATAATATAGTGTATAGTATAGTGTATAGTACAATATAGTGTATAGTATAGTGTATAGTATAGTATAGTGAATAGTATAGTATAGTGTATAGTATAGTGTATAGTATAGTATATATAGTATAGCATATATATAGTATAATATAGTGTATAATATAGTATAGTGTATATTATAATATAGTATAGTGCTTATATAGTATATAGTATAGTATAGTGTATATAGTATAGTGTTTAGGATTTTAGGGCTTAGGATTTTGGGTTTAGGGTTTAAGGTTTAGGGTTTAAGGTTTTGGATTTTAGGGTTTACGGTTTAGGGTTTAGGGTTGTAGATTTAGGGTTTAGGGTTTAGCTTTTTTTTGTAATTTTTATAAATTAAGTAAACTGGCAGGTTTAGGTTTATTTAGTTTATATTTTAATCTATTTTAGTTTATTTTAGTTTAGACTTGGAATCAGTTGACTCTGAGGATCCCATAGGAGAAGTTGTAGGTGTGCCTGATAACAAGGTAGAACTTTCCATAATATCATCATTCCAAGAAGTCACTAAAGTCGATCTATGGAGTGGAAAAGTTCTACCCCCTAGGGTAGCACCTCAGAATAAGGGTAAGCAAGTCATTGGTTCTAGTGAGCAGATAGCCCCTCTATAGGATGCTCCATCCAAGGATATTCTTATGGAGGACCAAGCCAGAGTTTATTATAATGTCCTAGCTCACCTAAGATAAGCATATACGACATCCTTGTCTTATCCAAAGGGATAAGGGAATCTCTATTCAAGGCCTTGCTTGATCTAGAGATATGCTTAGCTCAATTGACCATTACTAAAGAGGAGGCATGCCACTCAAAGGACATCTTAGGAGTTACATTCAACGATGAAGACTTACTTTTAGGGATGACCAAGCACAACCGCCTCTTTACATTATAGTGGATGTTGGCGGTCTGTATCCGAGTTACGTTGACCTAGGTGTACCAATCAACATTATGTGTCTAAGAACTCTTACCTACTTGAGGATCGACATCTCCAAACTCCAAAAATAAATAATGATGTTGAGAGGATTCAATGAACAAGGTGAGAGGGCCTTGTGGTGTTTATTTTGGGTATGAGGGGGTGGGGGGACTTTTTGAGGTGATCGGATACAACATTGAGGTATGATGTACTATCTCGAAAGATAGAGGCATCACCTTATAATGGACCTAATCACATAATAAGGACTCCTAAGGCATGATGGGTTTTCGAATGTACCAAAGATTTTTCCCTTACTTTACATGGATGAAAAAAATAGGGTTTATATTAAACTAGGTTCTTAAGTTCCTTACAAAGGCAAGCCTCCATAGTTAATTACATCTTAGGAAATGAAATTTTCTAAGAATACTCTCAATTAAAGTAGATAATTATCATCCCCAAAGATTTCAAGGTTAGACTATCAAAGGATTGGTTGTATTTGGAAAATAAATTGGGAATGTTTAAAGAGAAGACTTATTTTTGGAATCCAAGTGAAATAAGTAGAAAATACTCATGATACTAGGAAGCTTAGTGAGCATTCCAATCTATCATATGGTTGGCCTTTATAATTTTGAAGTTGAAGAGATTTATATGTTTTGAGTTGAAATTTAATTAGATTACAAAGGCTTATAATCCGCCAACACAAGGTTGTGGGAATACCTAAGAGGTGAGAATTTATGTTCATAACCCAAAGGAAATAGCTTCCTTGGATCCTAAATTTGGGGAGCTTTAGTACGAGCTGAAGCACTATCTAAATCTAAGCGATAGGTGGACATAAGGGTTTACCTCCATAAGAGATAATAAATTATCCGACTTCTAGACTTATAACCTCATGGTGTGACCACTAGCTAACTCCTCCTATGATTTTAAAACCATGTAGTTTGGTCTTATGAATTGCAAGATAGCTAGGGTAGTTATTTAATTGGAAAGAGACTAAAGTCCTAAACAAACTCCCTAAGAGACTAGAGAATGAGTGGTATGAGCATATGACTTAATCTATAGATTCAAAGTCTTTTTAAATTTTATTTCATTTTAGACACATCATTTTGATAGAGGATTTAAGATTTCTTATGTCTAAATGCATGATGAAATAGGTTATGGGTCAAATCATCTAAAAGAAGGTGTTGCCCACCACAAGGGATGCCCTCACATGTCAAGCATTCTTTTATTATGCAAAGATGGAGCTCCTTCAATTCAAGGGAAAAGAATATGCATGCATGATGTGAAACATACAACCATACAACTAAGAGATTGTTAAATCTTTTAATTATCTTATTTATGTCTTAGGCTTTATGGTGGGGTTATGAGTTATTTAAAATTTAGTTTCTAGTGATTAGTTTGGTAGAAAAGTTGTTTTAATCCTAGGAGCCTAATCGTATCCAACCATACATTAAAGCATCAATCATTTAAGAAATTATGAAAAGCATGTCGTCCTAATGCACAATGTAAACATAACACCAAACAGTTATATAAACTACTGTAAAAGAATAAAAGGTCAGTGTGGTCAGGTACCGTCATACAACCCAAAGATATAAAAGATGGGTAGCCGAGCTCTACCCTTATACAACCTAGAATATGAAAGAATAATATAATGGTATTAAATGTTGTGGGGCTCTTCTTTCTTCATCTCTCCATTTCTGATCTGGTTCCTTCTTGTATTTGGATGGTGCTTGCTTCAAAGGCTTCACGGGGCACCCCTAGACAAAGCCTTCTGGTCATTGCTCATCCTAATTCCTATTACAAAAATTATATTTATGTGAGAAAAGTAAATCTAACTACACCTGCAAAATAGAGGTTAGTTAAATATACATATAATCCCAAATAGTTGTATTTATAGTTTGGACTTAGCACCTTACACATGGGTAACTAATCCCACCTATCCTAACATGGATTATGTTTAAGGATTTAAGCAACCTGCAAAAAGAGCATTCACATTTATTTTTAAGCATCCTTTTAGCATAATCCCTTACATAAAACATGATTAGTCTAATATTGGCCTATCATCCAATCTACGAAGCATACACCCTAACATCCAATCAAAAATAATACATCATAAAATAAAACATACATCACATCATACACCACCCTAACTTAGAGCTAGAAGTGGTTACTTAATTCTAATGTTTGTATTAAAGCTTATGTGGTAAGTCTTGTTAGGCATTAGTGTTGTATTTTCCAAGTGTAGAAGGATTCAATTTAACATGAATGGTTGATTTCACTTGAAGTAGTTTAATTGATTTGAGAATTTTAATTTGTGTTTTCTTTTGTTTCATTTTATTACACTTAGCAACTAAGTGTTATAAAAAGAGGAAAAGAGTATTGTCCTCTTTCATTCCTACCTTAAGTCACTTTCTAAAGTATATTAATTTGATTTAGTTCTCTTTAGTGATGGCCTTATTAAATGATTTAATTAATCCTAAGTATAAGTTCACTTTAAATAATCCTATTCAAAATGAAAGGCATCTTAAGATTAATTTAATTGAATTATACCAGATGACATATATTAAATCATTCCTTTCCATCACATGTAACATGCATATGATTTAATCCTAAGTGTATATATACATGCAACATATTTTACCACACTTTAAGAATGAACCTATGTGTATGTTTAGAATTTATATTTTATTTGATTGAATTATTTAAAGATATTAATTTAAAACTTTATCCAATTTCTTATACAAAAAGGACTTAAGAATGAAATTAAATAGGCATGTGCCATTGTTAAACCAGGGAAGTGAGGTAATCAAATGACCTCCTTAGAGCTAGCTAAAGTCTCATATTCTTGGGATGTCCAGACTATATACTTCCTTTTTTTTGGACACACATGCATGTACACATAATAGAGGGAAAGAAAACCATGCAAAGATTGCATTTATTTTTCATTGAATCATTTATATATATTAATTAAAGCTCTATCCAAATTCTAATGTTGAAATACATAAGAATGGGTATGTGCCATTGTTAAGCCAGGGAAGTGAGGCAATCAAATGAACTTTTTGAGACTAGCTAAAGCCTCGTGTTCCCGAGATGTTTAGACTATATACTCATTAACATTCAATCTTGTATAAATCAACACATGAATAGAGGAAATAGAACTCAACATTCATACACTTAAGCTATAAGCACATCCATTTCTCATGTATTTATAACCAGCATCATAACACATATTATTATTCATTTATAAACTTTTGAAAAATACGTTTGGATTTAATGGTGATAATAGCAATGCATATATTACATTAAATCAACGTATACAAGCTTACATAATGGAAATGTATTTTACTTTAATTGATTTTGAAAAAATAGATGCATGAATTCAAATCACGTAATAAATTTAACATGATTGGAAAAAAGACAATCAAATATAAGCATGTGATTTATTCAGCCAAACTAGTTCTTAAGGACAATCAAATCAAATAAGATTATTTAAAGCTAACCAAAGCTTCTTTATTAATTAAGTTCGATTTGATTTGATTTAAAGAGGAGAAGATAAATCATCACTTTCTATTTTAAACCCATTCCCACATTAGTGATTTTATTTAAGTTAAGGAAATGTAATTAAGTTGATTTTATGGGCTAATTAAGTTAAACCCTTAATTAGATGAATTATTTATGCTTACCTATGTCACCTTAAAGCAATTTACTAAATAATTATGAGCCAACATGATATGCATGGAAAATAAACTTGCAAAGATCCTAGGAAATAAAAGGGCTTAATTCAATTGGCTCATGATTAATAGTTAATTAGATTAAGAGACTTAATTAATTACTCTTATGGTTTTCCCACACATGTGGACCAACAATAATTTCATTAAACTCCTTTATGTTATTAAACACCTAAAGATCTACACCATGATTTAATTAAATAAGGTCTGATGTGATTATAATTTTAATTTGATTAAGTGATTTAATTAATTAGTTAATTCTTAATTAATTTCATTTTAAAAGGGTGAAATGAACTTAGGAAAGGGTCCCAACCATTATTAGTTACTTACTATTGAACAATGATTAATAAACTCAATTAACCAATTTATTACTATTCATAGGATTAATTAATCATTAATTAACTTAAAAGAGTAATTAAGATTTAAGTAGTCAATTTTGCTAATTAAGTGAGCAATAAATCCTAAGAAAATCATAGGTGACAGTTGTCATACCATTTAATTATACCATAAAATTTGGGATTAATTGCTCAAGTAATTAAGGAGTAATTAAGCTAATTAATTTTATAGTTAAACCTTAATTAAACCTTAATTAGTGTTTAAAAGAAGTTACGATAATTTTAATTAATTCTCTTCTAAAATACCTTTAAAATGAGTATTTATTGGCATATTTTTATTTCTCTATGATTTTTTATAATTTTTAGAAGTTTCAACCATTAAAAATGATTAATTAAGCCTAATTAAAGCATAATCCTATTGGCACCACATGATGCACTGATGCAGCTTGCTTTCAACGCGGAACCATAAGATTGGCTACTTAAAATTTATCCGACTCAGTGCCTACGTGACAGCGGTAGACATGCTTTCTCATCTGGTGTTCAATATCTATGATTAATCCCACAGCTTAATAGGATTAAATCAGATCATTCTAGTGGATCTAATCTTGATTGTCTGTTCTGATCACATGAAATGGATAGTGCATGATCTAATGTCACATGAGTGAGGGAGAGTAGTCACGCCATTACTCGACCTTACTGCTCGATCAAATCCAAAGGATCCACACCTTCACAACATCGATTGAAGGGGAACCAAGGGTAAAGATCACACGAGATGCAAGTTTTATTCAAAAACCTCCAACCCATTTTTGCCTAAGGATCAGTTTTGGAAGCATACTTTGCCGGAGCTCAAGACCGGTGGCTCAGACTATTGAGGAAGCTTGATCTGGTGGAGATGAAGCTTTGTTGAGTAGTAATTGGATCAATTCCTTGATGTTCATTCAGAATGCCATGAACTGATGATTTCCAGCTTGGCTTTGATCAAAGTCCCACCTACGATGCTCGGGAAGATTGGGAGATGAATTATTCTTGCTCGACGAGGCTTAGGGAAGGTGTGTGCAAAATTAATTTGAGTTTGATGGAGAAATGAGGAAGTTATGTCAAAAATGATATTGTCCTATTTTGGAACATATGGGAATGAAATTTTTTGATCAAGGAATGAGCTTGGGAGCTTAGGGAATGGCTCTAGCGGCTCATCTTGGGTAGCTAGGGCTCTACGAAATGATTTTTGTGTGTGTTTGAGTGGAAATGAGGGGGTGTATACCCCCCCCCTCTCATCTTGATCAGATGGTGGGATCGAGTTTGCCTTCTAGTAGTCATCCGACCATCTCAAGGAGTCATGGGTGGGAGGGAGGAGGTGAGTTGGCTTGGTTGAAGGTGTGGAGGTGGCTGTCAAAGAGGAATCATGGGTGTCCTATGGGTTTTAAATGCTCCAATGGGAAGGGTGAGGTGATTTCACCTCCTATGGGACATGGTCGACCCAACCACCCTTTGGGTCAGGTTGGGTAGTGTCCTAAGTGCCTAGGTGGACCATTGGGAGAGTACCAAGTGGCCAAGGAATGAAAATGACCACTTACATGAGCAATTTGTCTCATGTGATGCCCTTAACCAAAGGGTAGAATGATCATTTGGCATTGGATTTGATTTGGGAAAATTTGAAATGAGCCAAAAGTGGGTTTGCCCAAATTTCAAGTAAATTGGAGTTGATTTGGTTAAGTTTGGCTCAATTTGACTCATTTAGGTCAAATTGGGTTATGTTGGGTCAAGTTGACCAATTGGTCAAAATTGGGTCAAACTAAGGGTTGGGTCAAATTCATATGATCATTTGGGATGTTTTGATTCAATTGTTTTGGTTTAGTTTGATAAAGATTTGATTTTGGCTCATTTGAATTCATTTGAGTCAAATGGGTTAAGTTGACCAATTTGACCAATTTGGCCAAATTGGCTTGGGTTGGGTGTTAGTTTGGGTTTAGTTGACCAATTGAAGATGATTGTAGGCTTTGGTTTTTATTTAGGTCAAGTTTAACCTTTAGGTCAATATTGGGTCAAATCATGGCTTTGGTTAAGTTCAATAATCAATTTGGAATGACCTTGAGCCATTGTTTGCAATAAATTTGGTTTATCTTTTGATTTCACCTAATTTGGTACTTTAAGTCAATTTGGTCAACTTGAGTCAAGAGGGCCTATTAGGTGTGGTTTGACTCAATTTAAGGTCAAGTCATATTCAAATATTGATTTTGATTTGTATGAATTGTTGGTTTTAAGGGATTTGGCTTAGGTTGCAATTTGGCTAGATTGGGTTCATACGGGTTAAGGGGTTGACTTGGTCATATGACCAATTTGACTTGGTTTGACCCAATTTGTGACAATTGATCAACCTAGGGTGATCAACAATCATGATGGGATGTTTTGATGGGCTTGGTTCAATTCAATTTTGGTAGGATTAGAACTTGGCTCAAATAGGTCAAAGCGTTTGGGTCAAGTGGACCAATTAGGTTTAGTTGGCTTGATTTTGGGTTGAGTTTGATTTAGTTGAGCTTATATATATATATATATATATATATATATATATATATATATATATATATATATATATATATATATATATATATATATATATATATATATATATATATATATATATATATATATATTCTATGCTTGGGTTCAAATGGGTTTTGGTTCATTTGAACATTTTAAGTTAAAAGAGTTAAGTTGGGTTTGACTTGGGTTGATTTTGGTTTGGCTTGATTCTTGTAGATTTCATTTATATTTATGAATATGATTGAAGGTATGATTGATTAATAAGAAAATCAATTGAATTTGGGTTTTGGAATGAAGGAATTTAGCTAAATCCTTGGAGTTGGGTCATGTGGCTTAGGTTTGGATTTTTATTTGGTTTAATTTAGTTTGGATGATTTAAATGTATATTTCATTTAAATTTATGAAGATGATTGAAAATATAATTGATTTGTGAGAAAATCAATTGAGTTTGACTCGATTTGGACTAAGATTTTGCTGGATGCTCAAGAAAAGTAGAATACTAAAAATAGCCCGCCATAAAACTTTCCTTAGATTCATCTTAGCACTCAAAAGTCTCACCATTTTCATAGAAAGGAATCCTTCCCCTATTTTTGCTACTCTTTTAAGTAAATTAATTACTTTGGTTTGATTTTCTATTTTTTTAACTTTACTTGTCAAAGAAATATTTGTATCTTTCCATTTGTTGTTTTCTCTTGCAAGAGCATTTGATCTTCATTTGTTAGTTTTTACCTTGTGTTATGATAAGTTTCATTATCATGAAACTTTGAGGAATGATCAATTATGATATGTTGAGTATAATACCATTCTTATAATTAATTTGAACTTTGATTGTTCCTATTACTATGTTTATTGTTGAGCAAATGTATCTTTTTATTCTAAAAGTCATTCATCAAAATGGGCATATTTTAGTAAAATATAAATATTTGTTAAGTCATTAGTACACTTGAATAATCAAGAACATTATCCATTTAACACATATTTAAATCAAAAGTAATTTGATTAGTAATATTTTATTTAAATAAGAATTGGAAAGAATAAGGGAATTTAGAGAACAACTGCATAATAATCTTACCAAACAAAAAGTTTCATCGCCAGACTTATAAACAACATCATAATTGAAGAATTTCTCAAACAAATAATAACAGCTTCAACAGCAGCAAATTTTGAAACAATTTTACATCTAATTTTATAAACAACAACAACTATCCCAACTAACTCAAAGGAGAAATGTTTTAATACGAACAATCAAGACAAGAAAATTTTAATACTGTACCAACTATAGAGATATTATTCTTAGGAGTCATTTCTATGAGAGAAAATAATTAAAATAGACTTCAAAGATTTGGCCAATTTTGTATAATCAATGATTTAATTTTAAAAGAGCTATTATAAAAGCAATTTTGTGTTAAGACAATGCTAAAAAATAATATGGCTTAGGAAGGGTTTTGATGTAATTTGATTTAATTTGATTTAGTTTTGATCATTTGAATGTAGATTTGATTTATATTTAGAAAGATGGTTGAGGATATAAATTGATTATGAGAAAATTAATTGATTTTGGATTGATTGGATTAAGATTTGGCTAATTCCATGGGATAGGTCATATGGCTTAGGAATGGTTTTGATGTTATTTCATTTAATTTGATTTAGTTTTGATCATTTGAATGTAGATTTAATTTATATTTAAGAAGATGATTGAAGATATAAATTGGTTATGAGAAAATTAATTGATTTTGGATTGATTTGGATTAAGATTTGGCTAAGTCCATGGGATATGTCATATGGCTTAGGAAGGGTTTCAAGTTTGGATTTGATCATGCTTCAATCAATTGGTTTTGGAATTTGAGTTTGGATTTGATTTGGTGAACTTTGGTTTGGTTTGAGAAGGTGAACATGGATCAATTTGGGTTGTAGGGTGGATTATCCTAATCCCTAAGGCATAACCTAATCCTATGGTTAACCCTTCTAGTCTTTAGCTTAAGTGTTTACCTAATTGTTAGAAGTGTCTTATGACTAGGGAAGTCTTAGTATCTAGAAGACTCCTAAGTCTAAGATGGGAAGATTGAATCTACACTCCAAAGTGAGGTCAACAGGCCTTAGGCTCCATAGTGTTTCCCTTGGAGATAAATGGTTGGAAGATCGAAGCCAAGTTTCACATTATAGACTTGGATGCATCTTTGAACGCTTTGCTTGGGAGACCATGGATACATGAGAAAAACATAGTTCCATCCTCTCTACATCAGTGTATGAAGTTCATCAGAGGGGGATTGTCTACTATGTCAAAGGAGATCTCAAGCCATTTACAGTTCACGAGGTCAGCATATATGAGGATGTAGCTTACTACCTCCCTCAAAATCAACAAGTCTATTCTCATGAACTTGGCCAAAGTTTAAAAATAAAAGATAAAGAAAAAGAAAAAGAAAAAAAAGAAAAAGAAAAAGAAAAGAAAAGAGAAATGAAAAAAATAATAAGGGATAGGAAGTGGAGCTTAACATTAGATTACACCCATAGTTCATTACTCCATTCAAACATATGGGTAGGATGACCTGACCTCCACCAGGCAGAGGAAGAGGCTAGTTCAGAGTCAATCCTAGGGTGGAAAACCTCTTTATTGGCCACCCAATAGAAGATATGTCCCAGTTACCAGGAGTGCAGCTACTATTTATTTAGACTTAGAATCTAGCAAATAGGATGAGTCCTATATGGTTTGCACACCAGCTAGCTCTTCTCAGTAGTAGATTCACTTGGAGGTGACACTTGACCCAAGTAGCAATGAAGATCGGGCTCCAAAGCAAAGCACAATTGTATCCAAGTCTATATGTGAAAAAATTAGGCATCAGTTTGGAACCCTAGCTCTAACCCGACTTTGCTCTCAAAAAGTTGAGGGTTTGGTAGTTAAGGAATCCCCTAAGTCATCCACACGTGTGAAGACTCAAAGGTTTTTTAGAGCATCATCCTCAAGTTAAGTTGATGTAGAACTTGAGGATGATTCATATAAAGATTTAATAGAATTACCTTTTGATTGGTACTTGCCTTGTGTTCATAATTTAGCAAAGAAAGCTTAATCCCACATACTTGGTCAAAGCACATGTCAGACTACTTCAAAATAATATGAAAGAATAAATGGAAAAGCTCTCAATGAAGATCGAGACTAGGATTTGGTATAGTGGGTCCAATTGATGATGACAATTACTTCTTAGTCATCACCAATCATTTTATGTCGATTGGTTCTTTTCAAATCACATTAACTTATATGAGGAGGCATGCTTACAAACTTTGATTGATGATTTTGAAGTCAAAGATTCATCGCTAGAGTTCAAAGAAGAGATCAAGTCAACCATCGACAAGCTCAAAGAAATCAACTTAGGAACTAAAGAAGATCCATGCCCGACATACATTAGTTCTTTGTTTAAGGGCTGCTTTGCATGGAGTTATGAAGAGATGCCTAGATTGGCTCCTAATGTAGCAGTATATAAACTAGCAATAGAGCCTACTGCTAACCCTATCAAGCAAGCTCCTAGACGTATGTGATTAAACATAGAACAACTAGTCATTGATGAAGTCAAGAAATTGATTGATGTTGGCTTTATCCGAGAAGAAATATAACCTACCTGGTTAGCCAGCATCATCCTAGTTAAGAAAAATAATGACCAAATTCACATATATGTCAATTTTAGGGATTTAAATAAGGCATGTCCAAAAGATGAATTTCCATTACCAATCTTGGAGCTGATGGTGAACATTGCCTCATCTCATGCAGTCTTCTCTTTCATGGATGGCTCATCTGGATATAACCAAATAAAGATGGCCCCTAAAGATGAAAGAAACATTACTTTTAGAACCCCGATCAAAATCTATTGCTATAAGGTCATGCGTTTCAGCCTTAAAAATGTTGGTGCTACATACCGGCGGGCTATGACTCAAATTTTTGATGAACTCATTCATCATCAAGTCGAGTGCTATGTCGATGATCTCATGATCAAAAGTAGAAAAAAGGAATACCATCTCTTTGACTTGAGAGTAGTTTTTGAATAGTTAAGACAATTTAACCTCAAAATGAACCCCCTGAAGTGTGAATTCTAGCTTCAGGGAAATTCCTTGGGTTTATTTTTCGACACCAGGGAATCAAAATCAATCTAGAGAAGATCAAGGTTATATTAAAAATGTCACCCCCTAAAAGTTTAACTCAACTCAGATCATTCCAAGGGTGGTTGGCATAACCAAGATGCTTTATATCCAACTTATCGAGAAGATGTTAGCCATTCTCAGTACTTGTCAAAATAAATGCCAAGTTCAAGTGGGATGAAAAATGTGAGCATGCCTTTGTAGACATCAAGCATTATCTAATGATGTCGCCGATTCTAGCAGCCCCTATCTTAGGCAAGCGGCTTATACTTTACACTACAAAGTTAGATGACTCCCTTGGTGCTTTATTGGCCCAAGCCAATGATGATGGGAAAGAAAACACACTCTACTACCTTAACCGTTGTCTAATCCCTGCTGAAGCTAATTATCTACTCATTAAGAAGCATTGCCTAGCTTTAATCTTTGTATCTGAAAAGCTACACTACATGCTTCCTCATAAGGAGAACTTAATCTCTAGGATCAATCCACTACAGTATCTCATGACATGACCAACGGTATGCGGATGGTTGGCACGACGATCCATGATCCTCTCACAGTTTGACATTACCTTCATACCCTGGTCATAAAAAAGCGCGGTAGATTTCTTAGCGGCACACCCACTTCTGACTCTCAGCTTGGTGATGATCTCCTCGATGAACAAATCATGAACTTAGGGATACTAGCATTCACCGGGAGATGTACTTTGATGGTGTGGCTTCTTCTCAAAGGAGAAGAACCATAATCTACTATTCGAAAGGTAGAGGTAAGAATAGTTCTCTTAACTTTGGACCATGATGTGATG
Source organism: Cymbidium sinense (assembly GCA_021442155.1). NCBI lineage: Eukaryota > Viridiplantae > Streptophyta > Magnoliopsida > Asparagales > Orchidaceae > Cymbidium > Cymbidium sinense. The sequence continues at coordinate 269,555,884 of CM038214.1, read as the reverse complement.
GATTCTCATATCATCTATCCAATCCTTGCACCAACAACGATGCTGAATATGAGGCTCTGATTGCTAGTTTGGAGTTAGCCATTACTCTGAGCATCTAGAACATCAACATCTATGGGGATTCTCACCTAGTTATCAACCAAATTGTTGGATCCTATAAGTTTATAAATCCCAAGTTCCATCACTACTATAAGTACACCATGGAGTTGTTGGCCCAAATCCCAAAGGTTACCATTTATAAGATTCCTCGAGTAGAGAACGTCGTAGCGCATGCTTTAGTTAAAATAAATAAGTCTAATGCCTTATTGATATTAAACTCTTCAAAAAGTACTCTCTTGAAGGAAAGGTTGTTGTTGCCAAGAAATATAAGGAGTTAGATTGGAGGAAACCATTCATGGATTATCTAAATAAAGGCAAACTACTGCAAGAGAAGTCCCAAGCCCATCAGATGAAGCAGATAGCACTTTCCTATGCTCTTATTGGTGCTCTTGGCTGTCTTCGATCAAATCTGTTACTTTGTTTAGACCGAGGCGTGATCGTGTACACTCACCATTACATGGAGCCAACCAATTCGGTCTGAAGATGAAAGCCAAGATTAAGACACTAGGGTACTACTGGCTATCGATAATCAAAGATTGCATAGATATGGCTAGGCGATATCACCAATGTCAACTACACGGTGTGGTCCTGCATCGACCACCCAACATTCTACATCTTACATTAGCCTCCAGGCCATTCAAATGTTGTGGTATTTACATAGTGGGTCCGATTGATCCTCTTTCTTTCAAGGGTCATCGGTTCATCTTAGCTCCTACTGACTACTTTTCCAAATGGGTGAAGGCGATTGATCAGATCACTCGACATGTGCTCTTCTTTTAGGAACTATATCATATACAAGTATGGAGTGCCTTGATGAATTATATCTGATAATGGTACTACATTCAAAAGCACTGAGATCAACAACTTTACCCAGAGACATAGTATAGATTGGAGATATTCTATCATCAACTTCATGAGGGTAAATGACTTAGCAGAAGCTTCAATAAAACACTCATCCAAATACTAAAGAAGACACTCGACAATAATAAGTGATAGTGGCATGAGCAATTAGTTGAAGCCTTGTGGGCCTACCGCACCACATTTAGAACTCCAACTCAATCTACTCCTTTCTCCTTAGTGTGGGTCCAAAGCTATTCTACCATTAGAAGTCCAACTCCCATCACTAAGAATAGCTATGGGTAGCAAGATCACAATAAAGAAGAATGCCAAGTAGAGGATAGAAGAGCTCAAAGGTTTGGAGGAGAGACGCCTGCAGGCATGCCAAAATCTTGCATTATACAAAGTTCAAATTATTCAAGCTCAAAACAAGTTGGTTTGTCCTAAAGCTTTTTCAAGTAGGAGAGCTTACTTTATTTCTAAGGAGACTGATTCTTGCCCATTGTAAGATGGAGGTAAGTTTGAACCCACTTGGGAAGGCCCTTTTTCCATAGATTAGGCCTACCAAGGAGGATCTTATCAGCTTATTAATCAAAAGGGAGAGTGCCCAATACTTCCAATCAATGGGCTCTACTTAAGGAAATATTATAAATCATGTTAGAAAATAATTATCATCAATGAAAATTATTTTGAATTGATCTTCCATGTTAAAAGTATTCTTGTTTATGAATTCACCATGATGTGTTTAGGGTAGGTGTAAGGAACCTGAGTGGTGTCCTATCCTTCATCGATACAATGCAAACATAAACTACACATAAACATATAAAATAAACACATATTTTTTATCTTGGGCTGCTCTGAGTTGAGATAACATGCCCAATGACACTCACTCATAATTTTAGGTTGGCGTGCTACTAATGTGTCCTTTGCTTTCAAGGATGTAAGTTTGCTATGCTTTCCTTCTTACTTGGCCTACTTGCGGAGCCTTGTTAGTTTGGTCCTTACTACTATGGCCGGTAAGCCTCATGTTGGCTTTGTTTAAGAGGATGTGAGTCTGCTATGCTTTCTTCTGGATTAGTCTTGTGCATTGGGTGTATATATTGAGGTTTAGGATAAGTACCTAGCGCTTCTTCCCTCTTGACTACTTCAAGTCGGTCAGTCCTTCCTCGGGCTCCCGCTTAGTAGTCACTCTAGGTCAAATAATACATCGTCGATGATGACCTCAATGATAGTTCTACTTGGAAAATTGTAAGCTACATGATTTTTTCCATATTTATCATTGAACACCAATGCAACTTAGGTTGGTTGGTTCTCACTATCGATAGATACACCTTAGGTTGGTTGGTTTTGCACCTTAAGATACACCACTCATGGATGTAAGTCTGTGCACTTTCTCCTTGAGTTGGCCACCATACACCTATAGGCTTTTTTTCTAGGCTCAAGATAACACCCCCCTAGCACCTCCAGGACACTATATTTGGATCACGTCCATGACCCCATTTAGACACTACAGGTTACTGATTGGAGTTCTCCTTTCCTAGTAACCACTCATGGTTAGAGAATCCATTATGGATGTGATTCTCTCTTGGTCTAGTAAATTTGAGATATGTCAAGGCGACACATAGCTTCTGTGGTCCCTCACTAACGGTCCACACAAACATATAAACATATATATTCACTTGTGGATTAGGGGGACATCCCTAGCGGTACCTTTTCCCAAGCAAGCATCCTATCTTTAAGATAGTGTCAGCAAAACTCTCTATAAGAATCGCCTGACTACTCTTGAGTTAATATAAGTCCCTAGCAACATTCACTCAATAGTCGCCCCCATGTCGGGTTCGATTTGTTGTGCTACCAATAGGTCACCCTATTGGTTGTTCACTGCTTTAGAAGATGTAAGTCTGCTATGCCCTCTTCTTAGCATAGTTGTTGCACACCAAAAGGAAACCCCTTAGGTTGGCTAGCTCTACCCCATGCTGAGTAGAGTTTTCATTTGGATTTGTAAATCTGAGATAGGACAAGTCCAATATAGCCCCTTCTTAGTGGGTCCATCATACACCGACATGGTCCATAAATTAAATCTATCAAATTTGACTGAGCTCACATCCCTAGTGGATATGCCCTTAATTAAAACTCAAACTAAACCAAATAAACCATATCAAATCACATAAAATTAAGAAAAAAATAATCCTGACTACTTTTGAGTTGATATAAGTCCCCAGTAGCATTCACTCATAAGTCACCCTAGGTCAGGTTCAATTTGATGTGCATGTAACAGGTTACCCCTGTGGTTGTTCCTCACTTTAAAAGATGTATGTCTACTATGCCTTCTTCCTAGCATAGTCGTTACACAGTGAAAGGCAACCCCTTAGATTGGCTAGCTATACCCCAAAATTAGTAGACTATCCATTTAGATTTGTAAACCTGAGGTAGGTCAAGGCTGAGATAGCTCATTCTTAGTGGGTCCATCGCACACCAACAAGGTCCATACACTAACTCAGATTAAATTAAACCCAATCTAATTTTCCCCAATGGAGTTAAATCACACCCTTCTCCTTAGTGGAGCCCCAAATCATGTATAAACAAGTCAAGCAAACAAATCAAATTCAAAACCATCCTCCCTAGTGGAGCCAAATTAAACAAACTCCTAGTAGAGTCTAAATCAAAGAAATCCAACCAAACTCTTATTCCCAGCAGATACATCCCCAAACAAATCTATGAAATCAAACTCAAATCCCAATTCCCAAGGGATAGCCCAAACTTGCTTCCCTAGTGGAAGGTTCATATACCCGATCTCCAGCGAACTTGAGTCCATATCTCTAGTAGATATGCCTTCGCATCAATTAAAACAAAATAAATTAAAGTCGATTAGATCTTAATCACCGATGGATTATAGATTCGTATCCCTGGTGGATCTTCTTTCCACAAATCATATAATCAAATCAAATTCAAACCTTATCCCCAATAGATTTTTTTTCTATGCCCTCGACATAGACCCCTCACATGTCAGGTCCAATGCATGTGTGATCCCCTAGTGGATCTCCCTCCATGTCCTTGACTTGGAATTCTCATCAAATCTTATTTCATCTCTTATGCACACCTTTAATACTTCAACTAAAAGTCTAACAATGTATCCATTCAAATTACATCATCTTAACATTGTAATAAACATTTTATGATTTGTGATGGTGCACTTGAAAGGAACAAATAACAAAATTTTCTCAAATATGAATAATGTTCGTTTTGGATGTATAATGGTTATTTTTCTATTAGGAATGGTAAAAATAGTAGAATTTTGGTGTTGCTTCTTTGGTGTGTGTTGTGAATTTGGCTAAATTCTTCCATGTCAACCTTCAAATTGACATTTTTGTGAGTTTTGACCCAATGTATTATAACAAAAGTAAAACATACTAAAATGTACAATAACATTTAGTAACACACCACCACATTCATATATAAGTTATTATGTACATTATATTTTAATATGCTTTCATATAATATATTATCTTACATTACACCTTAAAATGAATCACTTTGAGCAAAAAATTTATAATATTTGGTTGAAAATGAACATTTATTTTGGATGCAAAATTCCATTCTTTTGATTAAAAGACACACCATAGCACACCCACCCCTAAAGCTTACCTTAAATTTGGCCAAATCCCATCATCTCACCTATAAATCAATATTTTTATGAATTATACTAGTATAAACTCTACTACATCATACTATAACAAACTAAAATATGCTAAACAATAAATAGTAATACACAATCATATGCTATAATGCATGAAGCTACACTATGTTATGGCATCCTATATTATAATACACTATAACATATTATATTATATTATATTGCATATCACATCACAAGGGATTGCTTAAGATAAAAAAATCATAAAATTAGACTAAACAATAAAAAACTATATATTTTAGTCATCACTTACATATTTTAAATTGGAACAATATATTATGATGCCATGCTCTACCTATTATGAATTTGGCCAAATTCTACCATTTTAAAGTCTAAATCAACACTTTTATAAATAATGCTAGTGTAGGCTTGACTGCATGATTGTAAAATACTAAAAGAATTTAAAATGCATAGAATAATATATTATGATATATGATGCTATACTATGCTACAACATATAATATTTATTTTGAACATATAATCTTACTTTTTTAGACTACAAGTATATAGACAACTTTGGTACTACAACCTAATTCCCACTTCAAATTTAAATTTAATTTCTTCATCTAATTTATTAAATCAATATTTTATGATTTATATTAATATAGACTATCACAATACCATAATATACTAAAACATTTCAAAACATCTTATAACATCCAATAACACATTACTACATGCTCAAATATATGATGCTACATTATACTATAATATATGGTATTATAATATGATTTAGGGTTAGGGTATAGGTATTCAAATCTCTAATAGTCAAGGGAATGTCTCTTGAAGGCATTTCTTTTAGCTACCATAACCATGTTAAGATTAGGTCATTCTTTAGATCAACTCCTAAGAACATCTTTTCAAGGTTTAGGGTTTAGGTTTAGGTTAGGTTTAAGCTATAGTTTAGGTTTGGGGGGGGTTTAGGGTTTATTTTAGGTTAGTTGGGAAGGGTTAAGGTTGTGATTTAAGTTGGGGTTTTATGGTTTAGGGTTTATTTTAGGTTTTAGTGTTAGGGTTTAGGTTTAGGGTTTAGGGTTTAGGTTTGGGGTTTTAGGGTTTGGGTTTGTGGTTTTGGGTTTATTTTAGTGTTTAGGGTTTAGGGTTTTAGATTTAGGTTTAGGTTTAGTTTTTTTAGGTTTAGGTTTAACATTTTTTTTAATAGAGAACAAATTCAAATTCAACATTTTTTCTTTTGATTTTATCAACCAAGTAGCACCCCAAGTTTTCTAAGACATAAGTGATGACATAGATAAAAAATGAGCACCCATAGAGCAAATCAAAAATAATAGATAAGTAGAACTATCTCTATTGTATAGACATAGTTCCATAAGTAGAGATGATTGGTCATTCTTCAGTTTCTCCAGATCCCACCAGAACCACCCCGCCTCTTGAGTAGCGGATCCTCCATCATATCCCCGAACTCTACCTCCACCACCACCACAGCTATAACCTTCGTCACTCCTTCGCCTCCACAACCACCACTTCTTCGATCACAACCTCCATTTCCACCAGAACCACAAGATACCCCACCACCATTGCGATAACCATCACCTCCGCCTTCACCTCCACCACCATATTTAGACTAATCCTATTTGAAGGTGATGTTCCTACCGTCAAGGTTCTACTAATTTTGTGGTTTAGGTTGGTTTAGGTTTAGGGTTGGGGTTTAAATTTTAGGTTTAGTTTAAAGTTTGGGTTTGTGGTTTAGGGTAGTGTGGGTTTGTGGGGTTTTAGGTTTAGGGTTTAATGTTCAGTTTAGGGTTGAGGGTTTAGGGTTTATTTAGGTTTTGGCTGGGTTAGGGTTTGTTTAAGGTTTAGGGTTTAGGGTTTAGGGTTAATTTTAGGGTTTAGGGTTTTTTCTTAAATTAAGTAAATCAGTAGGTTTAGGTTTATTTAGTTTATTTTTTTATTTATTTGAGTTTATTTTATTTTTTATTTAGGTTTATTTTTTATTTTTAATTAGTTTAGTTTATTTATTTTATTATTTATTTATTTATTTTAGTTTGGTTTAGGTTTATTTTATTTTTATTTTTTTTAGTTTAGGTTTTATTTTATTTTTTTTTTTAGGTTTTAGGTTTTATTTTAGGTTTATTTTTAGTTTAGTTTAGGTTTTTTAGTTTATTTTATTTTATTTACTTTAAGTTTAGGTTTATGTTTAGGATTCATTTCTTTAGTTTTGTTTATTTTAGTTTAGGTTTAGGTTTATTTTAGTTTGTTTATCTTATTTTTATTTATGGGCTTAGGTTTATTTTTCATTTAGGGTTTAGGTTTTATTTTTTATTTATTTTTAAGTTTTATTTTTAGGTTTATTTTTTGAGTTTAGATTTTTATTTAGTTTTTATTTTATTTTATTTTAGATTTATTTTATCTTTATTTTATGTTTAGCTTTTATTTTATTTAAGTTTTTTATTTTTTTTAGTTTAGTTTAGGTTTTTATTTATTTTATTTTAGTTGAGTTTTTATTTTTTATTTTATTTTTTTTTAGGTTTAGGTTTAGGTTTTAGTTTATGTTTTATTTTATTTTATTTTTATTTTATGTTAGTTTAGGTTTTTTATTTATTTTATTTTTAAGTTTTATTTAGTTTAGGTTTAGGTTTTAAGCTTTTAGGGTTTAGGTTTGTAGGGTTTAGGGTTTGGGGTTTAGGTTTGGGGTTTAGGGTTTAGGGTTTAGGTTTTGGTTTAGGGTTTAAGTTTAGTTTAAGTTTAGGTTTAGGGTTTAGGTTTGGTTTAAGGTTTTTTTTAATAGAGAACAAATTGATTCAACATTTCTTTTTTTGCTTTCATGAACTAAGTATCACCCCAAGTTTTCTAATATAAGCATGACATAGATAAAAAATGAGCACCCATAAAACCCTAGATAAGTAGAACCATCTCTATAAAGACAGTTTAATAAGCAGATCAAATTTATCATTCTTAGTTTCTCATAACTACCCCTCCTCAAGAAGCGTGGATCTGCCATCATATCCCCGATCTCTCCCTCCGCCACCACCATAATTGTAACCTCGCCGCCTCCCGCATATAACCACAAGCCCAACCACCACCTCCATATCCACTAGCACCTCCAGATCCCCCACCACCGCTGTGATAACAGCCGCCCCACCTTTGCCTCCACCACTAGATCTAGATTGCGCTTAGTTGACGGTGATGTTCCTGTTGTTATGGTTCTTCCCATTCTTAGGGTTTAAGGTTTAAGGTTTAAAGTTTTATTTTTTAATAGAGGATAAAGATTAAACATTTGCTTTTGATTTCATCAACTAAGTAGCACCCCAACTTTTCTAAGACACAAGTGATGACATAAATAAAAAATGAGCACCCATAGAGCAAATCAAAAACTTTAGATAAGTAGAACTGTCTCTATTATAAAGACACAATTCCAGAAGTTGTATATCAGATTGATCATTCTTCAGTTTCACCAATTCCCATTAGAACCACCCCCGCCTCTTCAGTAGCAAGATCTACCATCATATCCCTGATCTCACCCTCCGCCACCACCACGGTTGTAACCTCCAGCTTCCTCCCCCCATAACCACCTCCGCTTCACCTCCTCCTAGATGTAGACCAGCTTGGTTGATGGTGATGTTCTTCTGCCAAAGTTCTGCCCCACTCTTAGGGTTTAGTGTTAGTTTAGGGTCTGTGGTTAACTTACGATTTATGGTTTAGGGTTTAGGTTTAGTTTAAGGTTTAGGGTTTAGGGTTTCATATTTAGGGTTTAAGGTTTTAGGGTTTAGGGTTTTAGGGTTATAGATTTACGGTTGTATGTTTAGGGTTGTAAGTTTTAGGGTTAGTTTTAGGGTTTACGGTTTCGAGTTTAGGATTTAGGTTTAAGGGTTATTCTTAAAAAAAAAATTATGTAAACCGGTAGGTTTAAGTTTATTTAATTTATTAAGTTTATTTTTTTTTTTATTTTTATTTAGTTTATTTATTTTATTTTACTTATTTTAGTTTAGGTCTTTATTTTAGTTTATTTTTAGGTTTAGGTTTATTTTTAGTTGAGTTTTATTTTATTTTATTATTTAGGTTTAGGTTTTATTTTTTATTTTTGGTTTAGATTTAGGTTTTATTTTATTTTTTAGGTTTAGGTTTTAGGTTTTATTTTAGGATAGTTTTAGGTTTTATTTTTAGTTTAGTTTAGGTTTAGGTTTGTTTTTAGTTTATTTTATTTTATTTATCTTAGGTTTAGGTTTAGGTTTAGGATTTATCTATTTTAGTTTAGGTTTAGGTTTATTTTAGTTTGTTTATTTTATTTTCATTTTAGGTTTAGGTTTTTTTAGTTTAGGGTTTAGGTTTTATTTTTTATTTATCAATTTTATTTTTTGGTTTATTTTAGGTTTAGGTTTTTATTTAGTTATTTTATTTTATTTTTATTTTAGGTTTAATTTTTATTTTATTTTGGTTTTTTATTTTTTTATTTTAGATTTACTTATTTGATTTTTTTATTTTTTATTTTTTATTTTATTTTCTTTTTAGGTTTAGGTTTAGGATTAAGTTTAGGTTTATGTTTTAGTTTATGTTTTATTTTATTTTATTTTGGTTTAGATTTATTTATTTATTTTATTTTTAGGTTTTATTTAGTTTGGGTTTAGGTTTTTAGCTTTTAGGCTTTAAGGTTTAGGGTTAGTTCAGGGTTTAGGGTTTGGGGTTTAGGGTTTAAGGTTTAGGGTTTAGGGTTTAGGTTTTAGGTTTAGGGTTTAAGTTTTAGTTTAGGGTTAAGGGTTTATGGTTTTTTTAGTAGAGAACAAATTCAGACTCAACATTTCTTCTTTTCGATTTCATGAACCAAGTAGAACCCCAAGTTTTCTAAGACCCAAGCAATGACATAGATCAAAAATGAGCACCCATAGAGCAAATTAAGAATCCTAGATAAGCAGAACTATCTTTACTCTAAAGACACAGTTCCGTAAGCAACAGATCGAATCGACGGTTCTTTAGTTTCTCCAGTTCCCATTAGAACCACCCTTACCTCTCGAATAGTAGGATCCGCCATCATATCCCCGATCTCTCCCTCGGCCACCACCATAGGTGTAACCTCTGTCGCTCCTCCCACCACCATAACCACCACTACTCTGACCACCACCTCCATATCCACCAGCACCCCAAAATCCATCACCACCACTACGATAATCGCAACCATCGCCTTTGCCTCCACCTCCAAATCTAGACTGAACCTAGTTGATGGTGACGTTCCTGCCATAAAGGTTCTTCCCGTTCTTAGGGTTTAAGGATTATTTAGGGTTTTAGGTTTAGGTTTAGTTTAGGGTTTAGGATTTATACTTTATGGTTTATCATTTATGGTTTATTTTAGTTTAGGTTTAGTGGGTTTAGGTTTGCGGTT
>CM038214.1:269353256-269545825 GCA_021442155.1 Cymbidium sinense | reverse complement strand
TCATAAGAGTTAAACCTAAATTAAAATAAAAATAAAATAAACTTAAACCAAACTAAAATAAACTAAACTAAAATAAACAGAACCTACACCTAATGCTAAAATAAACTAAACCTAAAAGTTAAACTAAATAAAATAAAATAAACTAAAAATAAACCTAAACTAAACCAAAAAATAAAACCCAAAAAAAAAAAATCAAAACCTAAAACCTAAACCTGAAAAAATTAAATAAAAACCTAAACCTAAACTTGAAAATTAAAAATAAAACCTAAACCTAAAAAATAAAATAAAAATAAAACTAAACATAAAAATAAACATAAATCTAAACCTAAATCTAAAAAATAAACTAAAATAATAAACTAAAACTTAAATAAATAAACATAAAATAAATAAATTAAACTAAACAAAAATAAAATATAAACCAAAATAAAAATATAAAATAAACTAAATAAACCTAAACCTACTGGTTTACTTAATTTAAAAAAACCCTAAACTGTAAACCCTAAACACTAAATCCAAAACCCTAAACCCTAAACCCTAAACCTAAAAAAAATAAAATAAAAACTAAATAAGAACCTAAACCTAAAAAATAAACCTAAAAATAAAACCTAAAAGTAAATAAAAAATAAAGCATAAACCTTTAACTAAAAAAACCTAAATCTAAAATAAAAATAAAATAAACAAAATAAAATAAACCTAAACCTAAACTAAAATATACTAAACTAAAATAAATAAAACCTAAACCTAAACCTCAAAAAACCTAAACCTAAACCTAAAGCTAAACTAAATAAAATAAAATTATCAAAAAATAAACCTAAACATAAAAATAAACCTAAAATAAAAATTGATAACCTAAACCTAAAAAATAAAATAAAAACTTAAACCTAAACCTAAAAATAAAAAATAAAAAATAAAACCTAAACTTAAAAAGTAAAATAAAAATTAAACTCAACTAATAAATAAACCTAAACCTAAACCTAAACCTAAAAAAAACTAAAATAAAAAACCTAAATTAAGATAAATAAACCTCAAATAAACAAACTTAATTAAAAATAAAATATAAACCTAAATAAAAATTTAAAAAACAAAGTAAACTAAAATAAATAAAAAATAAACTAATTATACTAAATAAACCTAAACCTATCAATTTATTTAATTTAAAAAAAAATTAAAACCTTAAACCCTAAATCCTAAACCCTAAATCCTAAACCTTAAACCCTAAACCCTAAACCTACAACCTTAAGAAATTTTAAACCCTAAACCTTGAACCCTAACCCTAAACTTTAAACTCTAAAAGCATAAACCCTAAAACCCTAAATCCTAAAACTTAAACCCTAAACCCTAAACCTAACCCTAAACCCTAAACCTTAAACACCAAGCCCTAAACCTAAACCTAAAGTAACTAAATAAATTAAAAAATAAATCTAAACCCTAAAACATGATAAACCTAAGCCCTAAGAATGAGCAGAACTATGACAACAAGAACATCAACCGTCATCTCAGAGAGGCTGTGGTGGCGGTGGTTATCATAGTGGTGGTGGGGATCTGAGGTTGTGGTTGGAGCAATGGTGGATGGAGGAAGAGCAAAAAGGTTACACCCATGGTGGTGGCAGAGGGAGAGATCAAGGATATGATGGTGGTTCTCGATACTTAAGAGGTCGGTGGTTCTGGGGAACCGAGAAACTTAAGATGGTCGACCGATCTACTATTTATGGAATTGTGTCTTTATAGTAGGACTGCTTCTAGTTATGTGGGTTTTGATTTTCTATATGGATCAATTTTGAACTATGTCGCCACTAGTGTCTTAGAAAACATGGTGTGTTACTTAGTGGATGAAATCCAAAATAAGAAATATTGAATTTTAATTTGTTCTCTATTTAGAAAAAAACCAAAAACCAAAAATCCTTAACTAAACCCTAAACCCTAAACCTAAAACCTAAACTCTGAACCCTAAACCTTAAAAATCCTAAACCCAAAACCCTAAACCCTAAACCTAAAATCATAAAATCTTAAAACCTAAACCCTAAAACCTAAAACCTAAACCATAAACCTAAACCCTAAACCCTAAACCCTAAACCCTAAACACTAAACCCTAAACACTAAACCCTAAACACTAAACCTAAACCCAAACTAAACCCTAAACCCCAAAGTAAAACCTAAACCTAAACTAAATAAAACTTAGAAATAAAATAAATAAATAAACCTAAACCAAAATAAAATAAAAAAATAAAATAAAATAAAAAATAAACCTAAACCTAAACCTAAAAAGAAAATAAAATAAATAAATAAATAAAAACCTAAACTAAACTAAAAAATAAAAAACCTAAAATAAAATAAAAACTAAACCTAAAATAAAAATAAAATAAAATAAAAACTAAATAAAAACCTAAACCTATTAAATGAACCTAACAATAAATAAAAAATAAAACCTAAACTCTAAACTAAAAAAAACCTAAAAGTAAAATAAAAATAAATTAAACCTAAATCTAAACTAAAATATATAAAACATAAACCTAAACCTAAAATAAACTAAACCTAATCCTAAACCTAAACTAAATAAAATAAAATAAACTAAAAATAAACATAAACCTAAACTAAAAAATAAAACCTAATAATAAACCTTAAATAAAACCTAACACCTAAACCTAATAAAAAAAAAAAAATAAAAACCTAAACCTAATCCTAAAAAATACAAAATAATGTTTAAACCTAAAAATAAAAAATAAAAAATATAAACTAAAAAATAAACAAAAAATCTAAACCTAAACCTAAAAAATGAACTAAAATAAAAAACCTAACCTAAAATAAATAAACTAAACTTAATAAAAATAAAAATTAACCTATATAAATTAAAAAAATAAAATAAACTCAAATAAATAGAAAATAAATTAAATTAACCTAAACCAACTAGTTCACAAAATTTAAAAAAATAATTAAAAAATAAAAAATAAAAAAACCTTAATCGTAAACCCTAAACCCTAAAACTAACCCTAAACCAAAACTCTAAATCCTAAACCCTAAACCCTAAACCTTAAACCCTAAAAACCTAGAAACCTAAACCTAAAGTAAATAAAACCTAAAAACTAAAATAAAAAAAACCTAAATGTAAATAAAATAATAATATAAAATAAAATAAAAACCTAAACTAAAAATTAAACCAAAACCTAAATATTAAATTAATGTGAAAAATAAACTAAAATAAAATAAATAAAAACCTAAACAAAACTAAAAATTAAAATATACCTAAAAATAAAAACCTAAATAAAATAAAAATGAAACGTAAAATAAAGTTAAAATAAACCTAAAATATAATAAAATAAAAGCTAAATAAAAACATAAACCAAAGAAAATAAACCTAAAAATAAAACCTAAACCCTAAACTAGAAAAAAACCTAAGCCTAAAATAAATAAAATAAAATAAATCTAAACCTATACTAAAATAAACTAAAATAAAATAAATAAAACCTAAATCTAAACCTAAACTCTAAACTAAATAAAAGAAAATAAATTAAAAATAAACCTAAACCTAAGCGAATAAATAAAACCTAAAAAAAAACCTAAACCAAATAATAAAAAAAATCTAAAATAAAAAATATACTTAAACCTAAACATAAAAGATAAACCAAAATAAAAAACCTAAATTAAAATAAATAAACCTAAAATAAACTAAACTAAATAAAATAAAATGAACCTAAATAAAATAAAATAAAATGAACTAAAATAAAAATAAATTAAATAAACTAAATAAACCTAAACTTCCATTTAATTTAAAAAAATTAAAAATAAAAAAATAAAAAATAAGTAAAAACCCTAACCCTAAACCCTAAACCCTAAACCGACAACCCTAAACCCTAAAACCCTAAACCCTAAACCCTAAACCCTAAACACTAAAAAAACCCTAAACCCTAAAAAAACCCTAAACCCTAAACACTAAAAAAACCCTAAACCCTAAACCCTAAACTAACCCTAAAGCTTAAACCCTAAACCCTAAATTAAATTAACCTAAAATAAAATAAATTATAAACTAAATAAAAACCTAAACCTAAAAATAAAACCAAAACCCTAAACTAAAAAAAAACCTAAACCTAAAATAAAAATAAAATAAACCTAAACCTGGACTAAAATAAACTAAACTAAAACTAATAAAACCTAAACCTAAACCTAAAATAAACTTAACCTTAAACAAAATAAAATAAACTAAACTAAAAATAAACCTAAACATAAATGAAAAAGTAAAACCTAAAAATAAAAACCTAAAACCTAAACCTAAAAAAAATAAAATAAAATAAAAACCTAAACCTAAATCTAAAAATTAAAAATAAAACCTAAACCTAAACCTTAAAAATAACATAAAACTTAAACAAAATTAAAAAATAAACATAAACCTAAACCAAAACTGAAAAAAATACCTAAACTAATTTAAATAAACATAAAATAAATAAACTAAACCAAAGAAAAATAAAATATAAACCTAAATAAAAATATAAAATAAACTAAATAAATTGAATAAACCAAAACCTACTGGTTTACCTAATGTTTTAAAAAGAACCATAAATCGTAAACCTTAAACCCTAAATACCTAAATCCTAAACTCTAAACCCTAAACCTAAAATAAAGTAAAATAAAAACTAAATAAAAACCTAAACCTAAAAAAGAAACCTACAAATAAAACCTGAAGGTAAATAAAAATTAAAACATAAACCCTTATCTAAAAGAAACATAAACCTAAGAAAAAAAAATAAACAAAATAAATTAAACCTAACCCTAAACTAAAATAAATAAAACCTAAACTTAAACATAAAATAAACCTAAACCCTAAAACCTAATAAACATAAACCCTAGGAATGGGTGGAACCTTGATGGCAGGAACATCACCATCAACCAGGCTTAGTCTAGATCTGGAGGTGGAGGCAAAGACGGAGGTGGCGGTTATCATAGTGGTGGTGGGGGATCTAGAGGTACTGGTGGATATGGAGTTGGTGGTCGGAGCAGTGGTGGTTATGGAGGCGGGAGGGGTGATGGAGGTTACAGTCGTGGTGGTGGTGGAGGGAGAGATCGGGGATATGATGGTGGATCCCACTGCTCAAGAGGTCATGGTGGTTCTGATGGAAACTAGAGAAACTTAAGAACAGCTGATTCAATCTAATACTTATGGAGTATATAGATGATGTACCTAGAGTTTTGATCATGCTCATTTTTGAACTATGTCACCACTTGTGTTATAGACAACTTAGTGTGTTATTTGGTTAATGAAATCTAAAAGAAGAAATGTTGAATCTAAATTTATTCATTGTCTAAAAAAAAACCAAAAACCTTAAATCCTTAACTAAAACGTGAACCTTAAACCTAAAATTAAACCGTAAACTGTAAAAACCCTAAACCTTAAACCCAAAATGCTAAAACCCTAAACCCTAAACCCTAAACCCCAAACCCTAAACCCTGAATAAACCCTAAAACCTAAACCCTAAACCCTAAAAAGCTTAAAACCTAAACCTAAACTAAATAAAACTAAAAAATTAAATAAATAAAAAAACTTAAACCAAAATAAAATAAAATAAAAACTAAAACTAAAACTAAATCCTAAACCTAAACCTAAAAAGGAAATAAAATAAAAAATAAAATAAACTAAAAAATAGAAAACCTAAATAAAATAAAAATTGAACCTAAAAAAAAAAATAAAATAACCCTAAAATAAAATAAAAACTAAATAGAAACCAAAACCTAATAAATAAACTTAAAGATAAAATTTAAAAATGAATAAAAAATAAAACCTAAACCCTAAACTAAAACAAACTTAAACCTAAAATAAAAATAAAATAAACATAAACATAAACTAAAATAAATAAAACCTAAACCTAAACCTAAACTAAATAAAATAAAATAAACTAAAAATAAACCTAAACCTAAACAAAAAAAGAAAATCCAAAAATAAACCTAAAATGTAAACTTAGAAAAATAAAATTAAAAACCTAAACCTAAACCAAAAAATAAAAAATAAAAGCAAAACGTAAAAAAATAAAATAAATTTAAAACTAAACTAAAAAATAATCCCAAACCTAAACCTAAACAAAAAAAAAAACTAAAATAAAAAACCTAAACTAAAATAAGTAAACCTAAAATAAATAAACTAAACTAAATAAAAAGGAAAATGAACCTAAATAAAAATAAAATAAAAAATAAATAATAAATAAAAAATAAACTAAATAAACCTAAACCTACCAATCTATATAATTAAAAATATAAATATATAAAAATAAAAAAAACTAAAAAATAAAAAAAAACCCTAACCCTAAACCCTAAACCATAAAATTAACCCTTAACCTAAATTGTAAACCCTAAACCTACGATCCTAAACCTAAACCGTAAACCCTAAACCTATAACCCTAAACCCAAAACCTACAACCCTAAACCTTAAACACTAAACCCTAACCCTAAACCCTAAACCCTAAAACCCTAAACCCTAAACCCTAAACCCTAAAACCTATGACCCTAAACCCTAAACCCTAAACCCTAAAGACTAAACCCTAAACCCTAAACCCAAAACTCTAAATCCTAAAACATAAAAACCTAAACTTAAAAAAAAAACCTAAAAATAAAATAGAAAAAAAAAACTTAAACCTAAATAAAATAAAATAAAAACACAAGCCTAAACCTAAACCTAAACCTAAACATAATCCTAAAAATAAAATGAAATAAAAAATAAAAACTAAATTAAAATAAAATAAATAAAACCTAAACACTAAAACTAAAATCTAAGAATTAAAACCTAAATTAAAAAAAAACTAAATGTAATATAAAGATAAAATGACCTTAAAAAAAATAAAAACTAAATAAAAACCAAAACCTAAAAAATAAACCTAGAAATGATATAAAAAATAACACATAAACCATAAACTAAAAAAAAAATCATAAACTGAAAATAAACAAAATAAAATAAACCAAAACCAATACTAAAATAAATTAAACTATAATAAATAAAACCTAAACCTAAACCTAAAATAAACTATACCTAAACTAAATAAAATAAAATAAACTTAAAATAAACCTAAATCTATGCCAAATAAATAAAACCTAAAATAAACCTAAAAATAAAATAAAACCTAAACATAAACCTAAAAATAAAAAAATAAAACCTAAACCTAAAAATAAAAATAAAAAATAAAACTAAACTAAAAAATAAACATAAACCTAAACCTAAAAAAATAAACTAAAATAAAAACCTAAACTAAAATATATAAACCTAAAATAAAAAAAACTAAACTAAATAAAAATAAAAAATAAAAAATAAACTAAAATAAAATAAATAAAAATTAAACTAGATAAACTAAATAAACCTAAACCTACCAATTTACTTAATTTAAAAGAATTTAAAAAAATAAAATGAAAAATAAAATAAAATAACCCTTAACCCCAAACCCTAAACCCTAAACCTCAAACCCTAAACCCTAAACCCTAAACCCTAAATTAACCCTAAATATTTAACCTTAAACCCTAAATGCTAAACCCTAAAAGCTAAAATCCTAAACTTAAACTTGATTAAACCTAAACATAGATAAATAAAGAAACCTAAACTAAAATAAAATAAAAAGTAAAATAAAATAAATACATAAATTTAAACCTAATCCTAAACCTAAAAAAAGTAAAAAAAATATAAAATAAAAACTAAAAGAAAATAAAATAAATAAAACCTAAACTAAACTAAACAAAATAAAAAACCTAAATAAAATAAATACGAAACCTAAAATAAAAATAAGATAAACATAAAATATAATAAAATAACAACCTACTAAAAACTTAAACCTAAACTAAAAAATAAAACCTAGAAATAAACCTAAAATAAAAAAATAAAAACCTAAACTTATAAAATAAAATAAAACCAAAACCTCTAAAAATAAAAAAATAAAAACCTAAACCTAAAAAATAAAATAAAGATAAAACTAAACTAAAAACCTAAACCTAAAAAATAAACTAAAATAAAAACCTAAATTAAAATAAATAAACCAAAAAAACAAAACTATTTAAAAATAAAAATAAACTTAAATAAAAAATATATTAAACTAAAATAAATAAAAATAATAAAATAAACCTAAACCTACTAGTTTACTTAATTTAAAATACATAAAAAAATTAAAAAATAAAATTAAAAAAATGAAAAAAAAAACTCTAAACTAAATCGTAAAGCCAAAAACTAATCATAAACCCTAAACTCTAAACCCTAAACCTACAACCCTAATCCATAAACCCTAAACCATAATCCCTAAAATCCTAAACCCTAACCCCTAAAAAAACCCTAAACACTAAACCTTAAACCCTAAAGCCTAACCATAAATTCTAAAACCCTAAACCTAAACCCTAAAACCAAGAAACCTAAGCCTAAACTAAATAAAACCTAAAAATAAGAAAAATAAAAAAACCTAAACCTAAATAAAATAAAAAAATATAAAATTAAATTAAAAAATAAAATAAAATAAAAATCTAAATTAAAACCAAAAGCTAAACCTAAAAATAAAATAAAATAAACTAATAAAAATAAACTAAAATAAAATAAATGAAAACCTAAACTTAAATAAAAAATAAAATAAACCTTAGAATAAATAACCTAAATAAAATAAAACTAACCACAAAAAAAACCTAAAATAAAATAAAATAAAAATAAATAAAAACATAAACCTAAAATAAACCTAAAAATTAAACCAAAAAATAAATAAAAAATAAAACCTAAACCCAAAACAAAAAAAGAAAAAAATTAAACCTAAAATAAAAAATAAAATAAACAAAATAAAATAAACCTAAACCTAAACTATAATAAACTAAACTAAAATAAATAAAACCTAAACCTAAATAGAAAATAAGCTAAACTTAGACCCTAAACAAAATAAAATAAAATAAACTAAAAATAAACCTAATTCTAAACTAAAAAATAAAATATAAAATAAAAACCTAAAAGATAAACCTAAAAAAAATGTAAACTTAAACCTAAAAAAAATAAACATTAAACCTATAAAATTAAGTAAAAATAAAATAAAACTAAAAAAAATAAACATAAACCTAAACCTAAACCTAAAAGATGAACCAAAATAAAAGCCTAACCCTAAACCCAAAACCCTAAACATTAAACTAAAACCTGAACCCTAAACCTAAAACTAAACCTTAAACCCTACCCTAAAAACTCAAAACCCTAAACCCTAAACCCTAAACCTTAAAACCTTAACCCTAAACCCTAAACCCTAAAACTTAAACCCTAAACGCTAAACCAAAAAGAAAAAATTGAACCCTAAACCCTCAACCCTAAACCTTAAAAACCAAACCCTAAATCGTAAACCCTAAACCCTAAACCCTAAAGAGCTAAAAATCTAAACCTAAACTAAATAAAAAATAAAAATAAAATAAATAAAAAAACCTATAACAAAATAAAATAAAAATATAAAATAACATAAGAACATAAACTAAAACCTAAACCTAAAAAAAAAAATACAATAAAAAATAAAAACTAAGCTAAAATAAAATAAATAAAAACCTAAACTAAACTAAAAAACTTAAAAATAAAACTAAACCAAAATAAAAAAAAATAAAATAAACTTAAACAAAAAATAATTTAAAACTAAATAAAACCAAAACCTAAGCAATAAAATTAAAAAATAAATCCTAAAAATAAATAAAAAATAAAATTGAAAGCTTAAACTAAAAGAGAAACCTAAACCTAATATAAAAAATAAAGTTAACCTAAAATAAACTAAACCTAAACCTAAACCTAAACTAAATAAAATAACATAAACTAAAAATAAACTGAAACCTAAACTAAAAAATAAAACCTAAAAATAAACTTAAAATAAAAACCTAAACTTAAACATAAAATTATAAAAATGAAACATAAACCTAAAAAAGAAAATAAAAATAAAATAAAATAAAAAAATAATCCTAAACCCAAACCTAAAGAAAAAATAAATTAAGATAGAAAGCATAAACAAAAATAAATAATTTAAACTAAATAAAAATAAAAATAAACCTAAATAAAAATAGAAAATAAACTAAACTAAAATAAATAAACTAAACAAATAAACCAAAGCCTTAGTTTACTTAATAAATAAATAAATATAAATATAAAACCTACTAAAAAACTTAAACCCTAAACCTAAACCAAACTTAAACCTAAACCCTAAACCCTAAACTTAAACCTAAACTAAACCCTAAACTAAAACTAAACCCTAAGCTATAAACCCTAAAACCTAAAACCTACTAAACCTAAAACTTAAAACCTAAACCCTAACTCAACTTAAACCTAAACCTAAACCTAAACTATATACTAAACACTAAACCTTAATACTAAACCCTAAACCCTAACTCTAAACCAAAACCTAAACTAACCTAAACCTAAACCTAAAACTAAACTAAATCTAAACTTAAACACTAAACTATAAACCAACTAAAACCCAAAATCCTAAACTAAAACCCTAACTAAACCTAAACCAAAACCTAAGCCTAAAACTACAACTTAAAACCTAAAACCTAAACTAAACTAACACTAAACCCTAAAAACCCAAAACCTTAAAGCCTAAACCTTAAACCTAAAACCCCAAACCCAAACTTAACCCAAACATTAAGCTAAACCTAAACCCCAAATCCTAACCAATAAAAACCCTAAACCCTAAATCCTTAACACTAAACCCTAAATGCTAAATCCTAACCCTAAACCCTAAAACCTTAAACTCTAAACCATAAACCTTAAAAACCTAAAAACCTAAACCTAAACTGATTAAAACTTAAAAATAAAATAAATAAAAAGACTTAAACTTAAATAAATAAAAAAAATGAAAACCTAAACTAAAACTTACACCTAAACATAAAAGTAAAATAAAATAAACTAATAAAAATAAACTAAAATAAAATAAATAAAAACCTAGACAAATCTAAAAATAAAATAAACCTATGAATATAGAAAAGTAAATAAAATAAAT
Organism: Cymbidium sinense; assembly: GCA_021442155.1. Lineage (NCBI taxonomy): Eukaryota > Viridiplantae > Streptophyta > Magnoliopsida > Asparagales > Orchidaceae > Cymbidium > Cymbidium sinense. Next base: position 269,534,873 of record CM038214.1, on the reverse strand, counting down.
AAAATAAAAATAAAATAAAAACTAAAACTTAAAAAATAAACCTAAAAATAAATAAAAAATAAAACTTAATCCCTAAATTAAAAAAACCTAAACCTAAAATAAAAATAAAATAAAGAAAATAAAATAAACCTAAACCTAAACTAAAATAAATAAAACATAAACATAAACCTAAAATAAACTAAACCTAAACCCTAAACTAAATAAAATAAAATAAACCTAAGCCTAAACTAAAAAATTAAAACCTAAAAATAAACCTAAAATAAAACCTAAAATCTAAACCTAAAAAAGAAAATAATAACCTAAACCTAAACCTAAAAATAAAAAATAAAACCTAAACCTAAAAAAAAAAACTCAACTAAAAAATAAACCTAAACATAAACCTAAAACTGAAAAATAAACTAAAATAAAAAATTTAAACTAAAATAAAGAAACCTAAAGTAAATAAACTAAATAAAAATAAAAATAAACCTAAATTAAAACAAAAAAATAAACTAAACTAAATTAAATAAAAAATAAACTAAATAAACCTAAAACTACTAGTTTACTTAATTAAAAAAAACCCTAAACCTTAAATTTTAAACCGTAAGCCCTAAACCATAAACGCTAAACCCTAAACCCTAAAACTAACCCTAAACACTAAACCCTAAACTTAAAACATCCTATACCCTAAACCTTAAACCTAAATAACCCTAAAACCTAAACCCTAAAAATCCTAAACCCTTAACCCTAAACCCTAAAACCTAAACCCTAAACGCTAACCCTAAACCCTAAATCCGAAAAGCATAAACCCTAAAATCCTAAAACCTTAAACCCTAAACCGTAAACACTAAACCCTAAACCCTAAACCCTAACCTTAAACCCTAAACCCTAAACCCCGAACCATAAACCTAAACCTAAAGTAACTAAATAAATTAAAAAATAAACATAAACCATAAAACCTAATAAACTAAACCTAAACCTAAACCTTAAGAATGGGCTGAACCTTGACAGCAGGAACATCACCATCAATTAGGCTCAGTCTAGATCTGGCAATGTAGGAGAAGATAAAGGTGGTGATTTTCGCAGCGGTGGTGGGGGTTCTAGAGGTGCTGATGGATTTGGAGGTGGTGGTCGGAGTAGTGCTGGTTATGGAGGCGGGAGGAGTGATGAGGTTAACCATGGTCATGGCAGGGAGAGATCGAGGATATGATGGTGGATCCTACCGAGAGGCTATGGTGATTCGGGGAACTGAGAAACCAAGAACGATTGATCCGATCTATTTATGGAATGTGTCTTTGGTTTTGCTCTATGTGTGCATATTTCTATGTTGTCTTGTGTCTTAGAAAAATGTTACTTGGTTGATGAAATCGAAAAGAATAAATGTTGAATCTGAATCTATTCTCTATTAAAATTAAAAAAATGAGAAACCCTAAACCCCAAAGTAAAACCTGAACCCTATACTTAAAACATAAACTCTCAACCCTAAATTCTAAACACAAAAAACCCTAAACCCTAAAAACCCTAAACCCTAAATGCTAAACCCTAAACCCTAAACCCTAAAATCTAAACCCTAAACCCTAAACCCTAAAATGCTAAAAATCTAAAGCTAAACTAAATAAAACTTTTAAAAAAAAAACCTGAACCAAAATAAAATATAAAAAAAATAAAATAAAAACATTAACTAAAACCTATACCTAAACCAAGACTTAAAAAAGAAAATAAAATAAGAAATGAAAACTAAAATAAAGTAAAAAAATAAAAACCTAAACTAAACGAAAAAATAAAAAGTAAACATAAAATAAAAGTAAAATAATCCTAAAATAAAATAAAATAAGAACTAAATAAAAACCTAAACCTAAAAATATACCTAAAAATAAAACCCAAAAAAATAAACAATAAAACCTAAACCTTAAACTGAAAAAAATCTAAACCTAAAATAAAAATAAAGTAAACCTAAACTTAAACTAAAATTAACTAAACTATAATAAATAAAACTTAAATTAAACTAAACCTAAGCCTAAATAAAATAAATAAACTAAAATGAAACCAAAACCTAAACTAAAAAAGTAAAACCTAAAAATAATTCTAAAACATAAGCTTAAGAAAAATAAAATAAAACCTAAACATAAACATAAAAATAAAAAACTAAAACCTAAACCTAAACCTAAACATAAATATTAAATTAAAATAAAACCTAAACTAATATAAATAAACTAAAATAAATAAAAAAACTAAATAAAAATAAAACTAAACCTAAATAAAAATAACAAATAAACTAAAATGAAATAAATTAAAAATAAACTAGATAAACTAAATAAACCTAAACCTACTAGTATAATTAATTTAAAATAAATAAAAAATTAAAATAAAAATAAAATAAAAAAACACCTAACCCTAAACTGTAAACCCTAAAGCCTCAATCCTAAACTTACAAACCTAAACCCTAAACCCTTAACCATAAAACCCTAAACCTTAAACCCTAAATCCTAAATCCTAAACCCTAAACCCTAAACCCTAAAACCTACAACCCTAAACAGTAAACCCTAAACCCCAAAAACTAAACACTAAACAATAAACCCAAAACCCTAAACCCTAAAACCCTAAAAGCATAAACTTAAACTAAATAAAACCTAAAAATAAAATAAATTAAAAAACTTAAACCTAAATAAAATAAAAATATAAAATAAAATAAAAACCTAAATTAACACCTATACCAAAACTTAAACATAAAAATAAAATAAAATAAATAAAAACCTAAACTAAATGAAAAAAGAAAATAAACCAAAAAATAAAAAACCTAATAAAATAAAATAAAAAACCTAAACCTAAACCTAAAATAAAAAAATAAAACCCAAACCTATAAAATAAAATAAAAATAAAACTAAATAAAAAATAAACATAAACCTAAACCTAAAATAAATAAACCTAAACTAAAATAAAAACCTAAAATAAAATAAACCTAAAATAAATAAAAAACCTAAACTAAAATAAATAAACCTAAAATAAATAAACTAAATAAAAATAAAAAATAAACCTAAAAAAATAAACTAAAATAAAATAAAAATAAACTAAGCATACCTAAACCAACATGTTTACTTAATTTTTAAAAAAATCCTAAACTTTAAATAAGAAAAACCTAAACCTAAACCTAAAACCCTAACCCAAACCCTAAACCCTAAACCCTAAACCTTAAATCTTAAACTAACCCTAAACTCTAAACCCTAAACCTAAACCCTAACCCAAACCCTAAACCCTAAAACCCTAAACCTAAACCCTAAACTAACAGTAAACCCTAAACACTAAAACCTTAATCTTAAACCCTAAACCCTAAACTCTAAACATAAAAAGACTAAACCCTAAACCCTAAACTAACTCTAAACCCTAAAGCCTGAAAAATAAACCTTAAACCCTAAACCAAAAACCCTCAATCCTAAACCCTAAATTCTAAACCCAAACTAAACCTAAATAAAACCTAAAAAACATAAACCTAAACTAAATAAATAAAATAAATAAAACCTAAACCTAAATAAAATAAAATAAAAATAAAATAAAACCAAAACTAAAACCTAAACCTAAACATAAACCGACACCTAAACCTAAATGTAAAAATAAGATAAAATAAAAATAAAAACTAAACTAAAATAAATAAATAAAAACCTAAACTAAACTATAAAAAATAAAAAATAAAAAACCTAAATAAAATAAAAACTAAACATAAAATATAAATAAAATAAACCTAAAGTAAAATAAAATAAAAACTAAATAGATACCTAAACCTAAAAATAAATAAAAAACAAAACCTAAACCTAAACTAAAAAAAAAACCTAAACCTAAATTAAACAAAATAAAATAAACCTAAACCTAAACTAAAATAAACTAAATTAAAATAAATAAACATAAACCTCAAATAAACTAAACCTAAACCCTAAAGTAAATAAAATAAAATAAACTAAAAAAATAAACCTAAACATAAACTAAAAAAATAAAACATAAAAATAAACTTGAAATAAAAACCTAAAACCTAAAATAAAAACCTAAACCTAAACCTAAAAATAATAAATAAAACCTAAACCTAAAAAAAACCTAAACAAAAAATAAACATAAACCTAAACTTAAAAAATAAACTAAAATAAAAAACCTAAAATAAATAAACTAAACTAAATAAAAAATAAAATATACTCAAATAAATAAAAAATAAACTAAATAAACTTAAACCTACCAATTTACTTAATTAAAAAAAACTTTTAATCCTAAATCTTGAACCCTAAACCTTAGACCCTAAACCCTAAACCCTAAAACTAACCTTAAACCCTAATCCTACAACCTTAAACCCTAAACCCTAAAACCCTTAAAACCTAAACCCTAAACCCTAAACCTTAAAATCTAAAATCCTAAACCCTAAACCCTAATCCTTAAACCCTAAACCTAAAACGCTAAAACCCTAATGCCTAAACCCTAAACCCTAAAACCCTAAAACCCTAAACCCTATGACCTATAACCCAAACTTTAAACCCTAAACCCTAAACCCTAAAATAACCCTAAACCCAAAACCTTGAATAAAGATGTCATTAGGAGTAGATCTAAATAATGACTTAATCCTAACATAGTTGTGGTAGCTAAAGAAAATGTCTTCAATAGACATTCCCTTGACTATTAGAGATTTGAATACCCTAAACCCTAACCATAAATCATATTATAATATTATATATTATAATATAATGTAGCATCATAAATTTATGCATGTAGTTATGTGTTTTTGGATGTTATAAGATGTTTTGAAATGTTTTAGAATATTATGGTATTGTGCCTTCTAGTCCATATTAATATAAATCATAAACAAATTAATTTAATAAATTAGATGATGAAATTTGTTAAATTTGAAGTGGGAATTAGGTTGTAGTACCAAAGGTGTGCTATGCCACTTGTTGTCCAAAAAGTAAGATTGTATGTTAAAAATAATAAATATTATATGTTGTAGCATAGTATAGCATCAAATATCATAATATATTGCTCTATGCATTTTAATTTCTTTTAGTATTTTATAATCATGCAGTCGTGCCTACACTAGTATTATTTATAAAAATGTTAATTTAGGCTTTAAATGGTGGAATTTGGCAAAATTCATAATAGGTAGAGCATGACATCATAATATATTATTTCAATTTAAAATATGTAAGTAAAACGAGTAAAATATTTAGTTTTTTATTATTTAGACTAATTTTATGATTTTTTATCTTAAGAAATCCCTTGTGATATGATATGCTATATAATAAAATATAATATGTTATAGTGTATTATAATATAGGATGCCATAACATAGTGTAGCATCATGCATTATATCATACTATTGTGTAATACTACTTGTTGTTTAGCATATTTTAGTTGGTTATAGTATGATGTAGTAGAGTTTGAACTGGTATAATTCATAATATACTGATTAAAGGCTGAGATGATGGAATTTGGCTAAATTTAAGGTAAGCTTTAGGGAACATCATTAGGGTTGTGCTATGGTGTTTCATTTAATCAAAAGAATGGAATTTTGCATCCAAAATAAATGTTCATTTTTCAACCAATTTTTATAATTTTTTTGCTTAAAGTGATTTATTTTAAGGTGTAATCTAAGATAATATATTTTATGAAAGCATATTATAATATAATGTACTTAACAATATGCCTTCACATATATATAAATGTGGTGGTGTGTTACAAATGTTATTGTACATTTTAGTATGTTTTACTTTTGTAATAATGCATTGTGTCAAAACTCAAAAAAATGTTAATTTGAAGGATGACATGAAAGAATTTGGCCAAATTCATGGCACACGCCAAGAAGCAACACCAAAATTATGTTATTTTGTACCATTTCTATTAGAAAAATAATTATTTTACATCCAAAATGAACATTATTCATATTTAAAAAAAATTTATTATTAGTTCCTTTTAAGTGATTTTAATGAGGTGTAATGTTAGACAATATATTATATTATAGAAAATTATAATATAATATAGTGTGTTAATTCACACTATAATATGTTTGGCATGATATTGTATAGTTAGTTTGAGCTTGCACCTTCACAAATCATAAAATGTTAATTACAATGTTAAGATGATGTAATTTGAATAAATACATTATTTAGCTCTTGGTTGAAGTATTAAAGGTGTTCATAAGAGAAGAAATAAAATTTGATGAGAATTCCATGTCAAAGACATGGAGGGAGATCCATTAGGAAATCATACATGCATTGGACATGACATGTAAGTGGTCTAGTATAAGGTTTGAATTGGATTTGATTATATAATTTGTGGAAAGAAGATTCTCTTAGGATAAGAATCTATAATCCACCATAGATTAAGATCAAATTGACTTTAATTTGTTTTGGTTTAATTGATGTGGAGGCACATCTGCTAGAGATATGGGCTCGAGTCTGCTGGCGATCGAGTATATGAACCTTTCACTAGGGAAGTAGGTTCGGGCTATCCAATAGGGATTGAGATTTGAGTTTTTTCATAGATTTGTTTGGGATGTATCAACTAAGAATAAGAGTTTGGTAGGATTTCTTGGATTTGGACTCTACTAGGGAGTTGGTTTAATTAGGCTCCACTAGGGAGGTTGGTTTTGAATTTGATTTATTTGCTTGACTTATTTATATATGATTTAGGGCTCCACTGGGGAGAACGGTGTGATTTAACTCCATTAGGGAAAATCAGATTGGGTTTAATTTAATCTGAGTTAATTTATAGACCCTGTCAGTGTGTGATGGGCCCACTAAGAAGGGGCTATATCAGCCTTGTTCTACCTCAAGTTTATAAATCCAAAGGAACACTCTACTAGTTGTGAAGTAGAGCTAACCAACCTAAGGGGTTGCATTTCAGTGGGCAATGGCTGTGCTAGGAAGAAGGAGTAGAAGACTTACATCTTCCAAAGTGAGGAACAACTGCTGGCATGACCTGTTGGATGGACAACAAATCAAACTTGACCTAGGGCGACTATTGAGTGAATGCCGCTGGAGACTTATGTGAACTCAAAAGTAGTCAAGATTAATTTTATCTTAGTTTCTTTTGATTTGATATGGTTTATTTGGTTTACTTTGATTTCAAATTGAGGGAATATATGCTAGGGATGTTAGCTTGGTCAAATTTGATAGATTTAATTTATGGACCATGTCGATGTGTGATGTACCCACTGAGAAGATGCTATATCAGACTTGTCCTATCTTAGATTTACAAATCCAAAGGGACGGCCGCATGGGGTAGAACTAGCCAACCTAAGGGGTTTCCTTTCATATGCAATGATGGAAGAAGGCATAGTGACTTACATCTTCTAAAGGGAACAACCAGGGTGACATTGGTAGCACAATAAATATAACCCGACTTAGGGAGACTAGAGTAATGTGGAGACTTATATCAACTCAAGAGTAGTCAGGCAATTCCTATAGGGAGTTTTGCTGACGCCCTAATGATAAGATGTCTGCTTGGGAAAAGGTACCACTAGGGGTGTCCTCCTAATCCACAAGTGAATATATATTTTGTTTGTATGTTTGCATAGATACTTTGTGCAGGGACCACAGAGAAGGGGCTATGTCACTTAACCTATCTCATTTATTAGACCAAAGGAGAATCGACATCACAAGTTGGATTCTCCAACCACAAGGGTGGTTAATATGAAAGGGGAACTGTCCAATCCAATAGTAACCCAAGTAGTGTCTAAATGGGGTCACAAAGGATGTGATCCAAATATAGAGCTCACAAATGAGGTGTTGCTAGAGGCATTATCCTAAGGTGTACGGTCGCCAACTCAAGGAGAAAGTGTAGCAGACTAATATATGCCAAGAGTGGTGTATCATAAGGTGAGAGAACCAACCAACCTAAGCTGTCCATCGGTGAGCAACGATTAATCTTAAAAGAAAATGTGTAGGCTTATAACTTTCTAAGTGGAACTGATCATAGGGATAGTCCATCATTGGCAGGACATATGTTATCTAACCTAGAGCAACTACTAAGTGGGGAGCCCCGAGGAAGGACTGGACCTAGACTTGAAGCAGTCAAGAGGGAAGGAGCCACTAGGAGACTTAACCTAAACCTCAAATATACTCAACTCAATCAGTGCAGGAAGGATAATCCAAGAAGAAAGTGTAGCAGACCCACATCCTCTTAAATAAATCCAACATGAGTTAGCTTACCAACCATGCAGTAAGGCCTACCAAACTAATAAGGTGCTCATCAGTGTGCTGTGGCCAAGTAAGGAAGGAAAGCATAGCAAACTTACATCCTCCAAAGCAGAAAGACCACTAGGGTGACACACTAGCAGGGTAGCATGACTAGAGCAAAGTGAATGAGTGGGGCATTATCTCAACTAATATCAGATAAAGATATGTGTTTATTTTATATGTTTGTGTGTCATTTATGTTTGTGTTGTGTCGATGAAGGATAGATGCCGCCGGGTTCCTTACACCTACCCTAAACACACGCATTTGTAAAATAACTTTTATAATGGAAGAGATTGAATTAAAATGGAATTTTCATTGATGATAATTATTTTCAAACATGATTTATAATATTTCTTTAAGTGGAGCCCATTGATTGGAAGCATTGGGTGCTCTCCCTTATGATTAATAAGCTGATAAGATCCTTCTTGGAAGGCCATTTCTATGGAAAAAAGGCCTTCCTAAGTGGGTCTAAACTTACCTCCTATCTTATGATGGGTGACAATCAGTCTCCTTAGAACTAAAATAAGCTCTCCTACTTAAAAAGCTCTAGGATGGACCAACTTGTTGTGAGCCTGAATCATTTTAGCTTTGTACAACTGAAGGTTTTGGCATGCGAAGTGTCTCTCCTCCAAACCTTGAGCTCTTCTAACCCATAACTTGGCTCGCTTTTATTGTGATCTTGCTACCCAAAGCTATATTTAGTGATGGGAGTTGGACTTCTAATGGAGATCGCACCATACACTAAGGAGAAAGGAGTAGAGAGTTGGAGTTCTATATGTGGTGCATAAGCCCTCAAGGCTAACAATGCTCATGCCACTATTGCTTGTTATTAGTGTCTTCTTCAGTATTTGGATGAGAGTTTTATTGAAGGCTTTTGCTAAGCCATTTTCCCTTGTGTGTAGTTGATGGTAGAATATCTCCAATATATGTTGTGTCTCGGCAAAGTTTGATCTTGGTGCTCTGAATGCAATACCATTATCGATATAATTTATCGAGGCACCCCAACCTATATAATATGGTTCCCAAAACACCGAGCACATGGAATATGACCTCTGAGTGAAATCACCTTGCCCATTTGGAAAAGTAATCAAGAATAACTAAGATGAATCGACCCTTAGAAAGAAGGAGGATCAATCGGACCCACTATGTTGGTACCCCATCACTCAAATGGCCATGAAGCCAATGTAGGATGTAGAATATTAGGCGGTTGGTGTAGGACCACAATGTGTATTTGACATTGGTGGCATTGCCTAGCCATATCCATGCAATCTTTGATCATCGATGGCTAGTAGTATCCTAGTCTCTTGATCTTGGCTTTCAACTTCAGACCAGATTGGTTGCTCCACATAATCTTAAGTGTACCTCAGTCATGATCTTATGGGCTTTGTGCTTGTATAAACAATATAACCACATATGATCAAAAGACTACTAACACAAGACACCATCCACAAGCTCATAGGAAAGTGCTCTCTGCTTCATCTGATGGGCTTGGAACTTCTCTTGAGGTAGTTTACCTTTATTTAGGTAATCCATGAATGGTTGCCTCCAATCTAACTCCTTGTCCTTCTTTGCAATGGCAACCTCGAGTACTTTTTGATGAGTTCAATATCAAAATGGGATAATACTTGTCTATTTTGGACCTTTATTGATATAGACTCATCCTCCGGACATGCCAACTCCTTGGCAAGCTTGGCTAAAGCATACGCTATGGTGTTCTCTCCTCGAGGAATCTTATAAATGGTAACCTTTAGGATTTGGGCCAAAAACTCCATGGTGTACTTGTGGTAATGATGGAGCTTGGGCTTTATAACTTTATAGGACTCAACGATTTGGTTGATAACTAGTTGAGAATCCCCAAAGATGTTGATGTTCATGCTAGAGTAACTAACTAACTAATACAGAAATCGAGCCTCATATTGAATTTTGTTGTTGGTGCAAGGATTGGACAGATGATATGAGAATGATCAAAACTACATTCAAATGATCAAAACTAAATCAAATTAAATCAATTTAAATCAAAACCCTTCCTAAGCTATATGACCTATCTCATGGACTTAGCCAAATCTTAATCTAAATCAAGTCAAACTAAATTGATTTTCTCATTAATCAATCATATTTTCAATCACCTTCACAAATTTAAATGAAATATACATTTAAATCATCAAAACTAAATCAAACCAAATCAAAATCCAAACCTAAGCCACATGACCAAACTCCATGGACTTAGCCAAATTCCTTCATTCCAAAACCAAAATTCAATTTATTTTCTCAAGAGTCAATCATACCTTCAACTATATTCATAAATATGAATGAAATCTATAATAATCAAGCAAAACTAAAATCAACCCAAGTCAAACCCAACTTAACCCTTTTGACTTGAAATGTTCAAATTAACCAAAACCCATTTAAACCCAAGCCAATTGCAATTAAATTCATATATCAATCCCAAATCCATATATAAACTTAACTAAATCAAACTCAACCCAAAATCAAGCCAACTAAATCCAATTGGTCCACTTTACCCAAAGTGGCCAATTTTACCTATCTGAGCCAAGTTCTAATAGTCCTACCCAAATTGGATTGAACCAAGCCCATCAAAACCTCCCATCATGATTATTGATCACCCTAGGTTGATCAATTGTCACAAATTGGGTCAAACCAAGTCAACTTGATCATTTGACCAAGTCGACCACATAACCCATATGAATCCAAACCTAGCCAAATTGCAACCTAAGACAAATCCCTTGAAACCAATGATTCATACCAAATCAAAATCAATATTTGAATATGACTTTACCTTCAACTGAGTCAAACCAAGCCCAATTGGCCCTCTTAACCCAAGTTAACCCAAATTGACCTAAAATACCAAATTGGGTTAAATTAAAATATAAACCAAATTGATTGCAACCAATGGCTCAAGTTCATTCCAAATTGATTGTTGAATTTTACCAAAGGCATGGTTGGACCCAATTGAACCAATACTTTAGCCCAATTTGACCTAAAGGTTCAAGTTGGCCTAAATCAAAACCAATCCAAATTAATTTAAACCAAGGCTTAAAATCATCTTCAATTAGTCCACTAAACTCCAACCAACACCCAACCTAAGCTAATTTGGCTAATTTAATCAAATTGGTCAACTAAACCCATTTGACGCAAATGAATTCAAATGAGCTAAAATTAAATCTAAGCCAAACTAAATGAAACTAACCAAACATCCTAAATGATCTTATGAACTTAACCCAACCCTTCGTTTGACCAAATTTGACCAATTGGTCAGCTTGACCCAACCTAACCCAATTTGACCTAAATGAGCCAAATTGAGCCAAACCTAACCAAATCAACTCCAATTGACTTGAAATTTTGGCTAACCCACTTTTGGCTCATTTAAAATCTTCCCAAACTAAATATAATGCCAAATGATCATTCTACCTTTGGGTCAAGGGAATCACATGAGATAAATCACCCATGTAAGTGGTTATTTCCATTCCTTAGCCACTTAGTAATCTCCCAATGGTCCACCTAGGTACCTAAGACACTGCCCAACCTGACCCAAGGGGTGGTTGGGAGAATGACCCATGGGAGGTGAAATCACATCACCCTCCCCATTGGAGCATTTGAAACCCATAAGACACCCATGATTCCTCCTTGGACCACCTCAAACCTTCAACCAACCCAACTCACCTCCTACCGCCACCCATGACTCATTAAGATGATGGCCACTAGAATCCAAACCCATCCCACATCCAATCATATGAAGGGGGTATACTCGCTTCCACTAAACACACACTAAAATCATTCTCGTGAGTCAGAACATTGATGACTATTTCCTAAGCTCCCAAGCTCATTCCTCAATCGAAAAATGCCATTCCCATCAATCCCAAAATAAGACATTTCCATTTTTGACCTTTCTTTCCCATTTCTCTATCAAACTCAAATTTACTTTGCACGCACCATCCTTAGGCCACATCGAGCAAGAACGAAGCATCTCCCAAGCTTCCCGAGCACCAGAGGTGGGACTTCGACCAAAGCCGTGATCCAAATCATCAGTTCTTGGCCTTTTATGTGAACAATGAGGAATTGATCCAATTGCTTCTCAACAAGGCTTCCAGATGAAGCTTCCTCACTATTCGAGCCGCCTTTAGCTGGTATGCTTCCAACACTGAACCTTAACCAAAAATGGGTTGGACATTTTTGAAGAAAACTTACTCCTCGTGTGATCTTGACCATTGGATCCTCTCCGCTCGATATCATGAAGGTGTGGGATCCTTTTGGAGTTGATCCGAAGCTCGAAAGCTCGATCAAGTCAAATGAATGACTCCATTCTCTCTCACTTGCATGACGTTAGGTCAAGCACCACCGATTCCGCATGATCAAAATGGACAATCATGATTAAATCCACTAGATCGATCAGATTTAATCTATTTATTATTATCTTACCATCCGATGATCGGATGGTACAAGAAAGCATCCACCGCCACGTAAGACCGAGTTGGATAAGTTTGGTAGCGCCTTGCACACATGGAAAGAACACCGTGTTAGTGCCATGGGGAAGTGCATATCACCGGTATCAAATGGCAATTGGCACCAATTAATATCAAAAATCATCATAGAAATAAAACAATGCAAATAAATATTCATTTTAAATGTATTTTGAGGAGAATTAATTAAAATTATCTTAGCTAATTTTGAATAGTAATTAAGGTTTAATTACAAAATTAATTAGCTTAATTACTTTTAATTAATGAGCAATTAATTAAATTTTGTGAGTTAATTTAATGGGATGACCTCCCTCCCATGATTTTCTTGGGATTTATTGCTCACTTAATTAAGAAAATTGACTTAAACCTTAACTACTCTTTTAAGTTAATGAATGATTAATTATTCTGAATAGTAATAAATTAGTTAAGTTTATCAATCATTGTTCAACATTAGTGAACTACCCTTTCCAAGTTTATTTCACCCTTTTTTAAAATAATTAATTATAGTTAATTAAATCACTTAATCAAATTAAAATCACATATCAAACCATAATTAATTAAATCATGGGGTAGATCTTAGGTGTTTAATAACCTAAAGGAGTTTAATGAAATTATGGTTAGTCCATATGTGGAGAACCATAAGAGTAATTAATTAAGACTCTTAATTTACTATTAATCATGAGTTAATTACAGTAGGCCCCTATTATTTCCTATGATTAATGCAAGTTTACTTTTCATGCATATCATGTTGGCTCATATATATTTAGGTAATTACTTTAAGGTGACATTGGTAAGGGTAATTAATTCATCTAATTAAGGGTTCAACTTAATTAACCCATAAAATCAACTTAATTACATTTGCTTAAATTAAATTAAATCACTAATGTGGGAATTTGTTTAAAACAAGTCTTCTCCTCTTTAAACCAAAACAAATCCGAAACTTAATTAATAAAAAAGCTTTGGTTTGCTTTAAATAATCTTATTTGATTTGATTGTCCTAAATAACTAGTTTGGTTGAATGAATCAAATGCTTATATTTGATTGTCTTCTTAACAATCATGTTAAATTTGGTATTTCATTTGAATTCATGCATCCATCTTTTGAAAATCAGGTAAAATAAAATGGATTTTCATTATGTAAGCTTGCATGTTGATTTAATTTAATATATGCTATTATTATCTCTATTAAATCTAAATGTATTTTTCAAAATCTTATAAATGAATAATAATATGTGTTATGATGATAATCATAAATACATAAGAAATGCATGTGCTAATTATATCAAACTCAACCCAAAATCAAGCCAACTAAACCAGATTGGTCCACTTGACCCAAAATGGCCAATTTGACCTATTTGAGCCAAGTTTTAATCCTACCCAAATTGGATTGAACCAAGCTCATAAAAACCTCCCATCATAATTGTTGATCACCCTAGGTTAATCAATTATCATAAATTAGGTCAAACTAAGTCAACTTATTCATTTGACCAAGTCAACCCTTAACCCATATGAACCCGAACTAGCCAAATTGCAACCTAAGCCAAATCCCTTGAAACTAATTATTCATACCAAATAGAAATCAATAGTTGAATATGACTTGACCTTCAATTGAGTCAAACCAAACCCAATTGGTCCTCTTGACCCAAGTTGACCCAAGTAGTCCTAAAACCAAATTGGGTCAAATCAAAATATAAACAAATTGATTGTAAACTAATGGCTCAAGTTCATTCCAAATTGATTGTTGAACAGCCATGATTGGATCCAATTGAACCCAATTGACTCTTAGCCCAAATTGACCTAAAGGTTCAAGTTGGCCTAAATCAAAACCAAATCCAAATTAATTGAAACCAAACCCTAGAATCATCTTCAATTGGTCAAATAAACCCAAACTAACACCCAACATAAGCTAATTTGGCCAATTTGGTCAAATTGGTTAACTTAATTCATTTGACCCAAATGAATTCAAATGAGCCAAAATCAAATCTAGGCTAAACTAAACCAAACCAATTGAACCAAAACATCCCAATGATCATATGAACTTAACCCAACTCTTGGTTTGACCTAATTTGACCAATTGGTCAACTTGACCCAACCTAACCCAATTTGACCTAAATGAGTCAAATTGAGCCAAACCTAACCAAATCAACTCTAATTGACTTGAAATTTGGGCTAACCCACTTTTGGCTCATTTTAAATCTGCCCAAATCAATCCAATGCTAAATGATCATTCTACTCTTGGGTCAAGGGCATCACATGAGATAAATCACCCAAGTAAGTGGTCATTTCCATTTCTTGGGAACTTAGTACTCTCCAAATGGTCCACTTAGGCACCTAGGACACTACCCAACCTATCCTAAGGGGTGGTTGGGTCAGCCATGACCCATGGGAGGTAAAATCACCTCACCCTCCCCATTGGAGCATTTAAAACCCATAGACACCCATGATTCCTCCTGCCATCTCCACACCTTCAACCAACCAAGCCGCCAACTCACCTCCTCCCTACCACCCATAACTCCCCGAGATGGTCGGATGACCATTCAAGCCAAACATGATCCCACCATCCCATTAAGATGAGGGGGACTGCCATTTTCACTCAAACACACACAAAAATCATTCCTCAATCGAAAAATGTCATTCCCGTCTATCTTGAAAGGACTCTCATTTTGGCCTAACTTCCTATTTCTCCATCAAGTTCAAATTAAGTTTTCACACACTTCCTTAGGCCTCATCAAGAAATCAATCATCTCCCAAGCTTCCCTTGCACTAGAGGTGGGACTTCAATCAAACCGCAGCTCCAAATCATCAGTTCATGGCCTTTCGAGTGAACGTCGAGGAATTATCCAATTACTACTCAACATGGCTTCATCTCCGCAAGATGAAGCTTCTTCAATTATTTCAGCTGCTAGTCTTGAGCACCGGTGAGGTATGCTTCGAAAACTGATCCTTAGGAAAAAATAGGTTGGAGCATTTTGAAGAGAACTTCCTTCTCGTTTGATCTTGATTGTTGGATCCCCTCCGATCGATATCGTGAAGGTCCGGGATTAAGTGAGCAATGGTGGACGGACTCCATTCTCCCTCACCTGCATGATGTTAGATCACGCATCATCCATTCTCCCTCATCCTAATCATTTTTAATTGCTAAAACTTCTAAAAATCATAGAGAAATAAAACAAATTCAAATAAATACTCATTTTAAAGGTATTTTAGAGGAGAATTAATTAACAATAATCTTAACTAATTTTGAACAGTAATAAAGATTTATTTAAAGTTTAATTATAAAATTAATTATCTTAATTACTCTTTAATTACTTGAGCAATTAATCCCAAATTTTGTGGGATAATTTAATGGGATGACCTCCACCTCCCATGATTTTCTTGAGATTTATTACTCACTTAATTAGAAAAATTGACTAACTAAACCTTAACTACTCTTTTAAGTTAATTAATGATTAATTAATCCCATGAATAGTAATAAATTGGTTAATTAAGTTTATTAATCATTGTTCAACAATAAGTAAACTAAGGAATAGGGTTGGGACCCCTTTCCTTAAGTTCATTTCACCCTTTTTTAAAATGAAATTAATTATCATTTAACTAATTAATTAAATCAATTGATAAAATTGAAATCATAATCACATCAGACCTTAATTAATTAAATCTTGGGGTCGATCTTTAGGTGTTTAATAACCTAAAGGAGTTTAATGAAATTATAGTTAGTCCACATGTGTGGGAAAACCATAAGAGTAATTAAATAAGTCCTATAATATAATTAACTAATAATTATGAGCCCATAGCATTAGGTCCCTATTATTTCTTAAGATCATTGCAAGTTTATTCTCCATGCATATCATGTTGGATCATAATTATTTAGTTAATTACTTTAAGGTGACATAGGTAAGGGTAATTAATTCATCTAATTAGGGGTTCAACTTAATTAACCCATAAAATAAACTTAATTACATTTCCTTAAATTAAATCAAATCACTAATGGGAATGGTTTTAAATAGTAGTGATGATTTCTCTTCTCCTCTTTAAATTAAATCAAATCCAAAACTTAATTAATAAAGAAGCTTTGTTTTGCTTTAAATAATGTTATTTTACTAGATTGTCCTTAAGAACTAGTTTGATTTAATGAATCACATGCTTGTATTTGATTGTCCTCTTTCCAATCATGTTAAATTTGGTATGTCAGTTGAATTCATGTATCTATCTTTTCAAAATCAAGTAAAATAAGATGGATTTATTTTATGTAAGCTTGCATGTGTTGATTTAATTTAATATATGCATGGCTATTATCCCTATTAAATCCAAATGTATTTTTCAAAAGCTTATAAATGAATAATAATATATGTTATGATTTTAGTTATAAATACATAAGAAATGCATATGCTTATATCTTAAGTGTATGAATGTTGAGTTCTCTTTCCTCTATTCATGTGTTGATTTATATAAGATTGAATGGTAATGGGTATATAGTCTAGACATGGGAACATGAGGCTTTAGCTAGCCCCAAAGAGGTCATTTGATTACCTCACTTCTCTAGTTTAACAATGACATGTACCCATTTGATTTCATTCTTATGTATTTCAACATTATAATTTGGATAGAGCTTTAATTCATATATGTAAATGATTCAATAAAAAATATAGATTCTTTGCATGGTTTTCTTTCCCTCATTTATGTATACATTCATGTGTGTCCAAGAAAATCAAGTATATAGTCTTGACATCCCGAATATAATGCTTTAGTTAGCCCCAAGGAGGTCATTTGATTACCTCACTTCCTTAGTTTAATAATGACATGTACTTGCCTATATCTTTGTACATATATATGTATATGTGATTAGTGAATGAAAATGCAATTTTACATTAAAATTTCATGCATCCATAATTGACTAAGTGGTTGAATTAATTAGCCATATGATTTGGAGCTTACTTCCTATGTTCATGTATACAAATTTATATATGTTTGAATGCAAATGGGTATATAATCTAGACATCCTGAGAATATGAGGCTTTAGTTACCTCCAAGGAGGTCGTTTGATTACCTCGCTTCCCTAGTTTAACAACAACACATGCTTATTTAATTCAATCTTATGTCCTTTTTGAATAAGAATTTGGATAAAGTTTTAAATTAATAAGTTTAAATAATTCAATCAATAAAAATATAAAATCAAAACATACACATACATTCATCATTTAAGTGTGCTAAAATATGTTGCATGTATAAATACATCTAGGATTAAATCATATGCATGTTACATATGATGGAAAGGAATGATTTAATATATGTCATGTGGTAGTAATTCAATTAAATTAACCTTAAGTTGCCTTTCATTTTGAATAGGATTATTTAAAGTGAACCTAAACTTAGGATTAATTAAATCATTTAATAAGCCATTCACTAAAGAGAAATAAATCAAATTAATATACTTTAGAAAGTGACTTAAGGTAGGGATGAAAGAGGAATCCTATTTTTCCTCTTTATAACACTTAGTTTCATATAATCAAAATGAAACAAAAGAAAACACAAATTAAAATTCTCAAATCAATTAAACTACTTCAAGTGAAATCAAACTTTCATGTTAAATTGAATCCTTCTACACTTATAAAATACAACACTAATACCGCACAAGACTTAATAAACACAATAGAATTATGTCACCACTTCTAGCTCTAAGTTAGACGATGTATGATGTATATTTTTTTTATGATGTCTTATTTTAGATTAGATGTTAGGGTGTATGCTTCGTAGATTGGATGATAGGCCAATATTAGCCTAATCATGTTTTCTGTAGGGGATTATGCTTAAGGGATGCTTACAAATAAATGTGAATGCTCTTTTTGTAGGTTGCTTAAATCCTTAAGAATAATCCAAGTTAGGATAAGTGGGCTTAGTTACCCATGTGTAGGGTGCTAAGTCCAAATTATAAATAACCGCTTGATTATATGTATATTTAGCTAACCTCTATTTTGGTGTAGTTAGATTTACTTTTCTCACATAAATGTAATTTTTGTGATAGGTGATAGTATTAGTGCTATGGGGGATTAGGATGAGCAATGGCCAGAAGGCTTTGTCCTGGGGTGCCCTGTGATGCCTTTGAAGTAAGCACCATCCAAATCAAAGAAGGAACCAAATCAAGAATGGAGATATGAAAAAAGAAGTCCCCCATAGAATTTAATACAACTAGAATTAATCTTTTATATTCTAAGTTGTATAAGGGTAGAGCTCAGCTACCCATCTTTTCTCTCTTTGGGTTATATGGCGGTACACGACCTCATCGACCTTTTATTCTTTTATGATAGTTTATATAATTATTTTATGTTATGTTTACATTGTGCATTAGGACAACATGCTTTTCATAGTTTCTTAGATTATTAATACTTTAATGTGTGGCTTGTATACGATTAGGCACTTAGGATAAAAATAACTTGTCTACCCAACTAATCACTCATAATTAAATTTTAAACAACTCATAACGTCATCATAAAGACAAAGACATAAATTAGATAATTAAAAGATTTAGCAATCCCTTAGTTGTATGGTTGTATGTTTCACATCATGCATGCATATTCTTTCTCTCTTGAATATGAAGGATCTCCATCCTTGCACGATAAAGGATTACTTGGCATGTGAGGGCATCCCTTGTGGTGGATAACACCTTCTTCTAGCTAATTTGACCCATAACCTATTTCATCATGAATTTATGCATAAGAAGTCCTAAAGCCTCTGTCAAAATGATCTACTTAAAATGAAAAAAAATTCAAAATATTTTGCATCTATAAATTAAGTCATATGCTCATACCACTCATGCTCTTGTCTCTTAGGGAATGTGTTTAGGACTTTAGTCTCTTTCTAATTAAATAACCACCCTAGCTATCTTATAATTTAAATGACCAGACTACATGGTTTTAAAATCATAGAAGCTGTTAGTTTGCGGCTCCAGGCGGTTATAAGTCTAGAAGTCGAACAATTTATTCTCTCTTATGGAGTTAAACCCTTATGTCCATCTGTCGCTTAGATTTAGGTCATGGTTTAGCTCATACTAAAGATCCCTAGATTTAAGATCTGAGGTAGCTATTTCATTTAGGCTACGAGCATAAATCCTCACCTCTTGGGCATTCCCACAACCTTGTATTGGTGGTTTATAAGCCCCGTAATCTAATAAATTTCAACTCAAAACTATAAATCTCCTCAACTTCAAAATTTTAAAAGCCCAAGCCCAACCATAGGATAGATTGGAATGCTCACTAGGCTTCCTAGTATCATGATCATTTCCTACTTATTTCATTTGGATTCCAAAATTAAGTCTTCTTCTTGAACTTTCCCAAATGATTTTCCAAATACAACCAATCTTTTGATAGTCTAACCTTAAAATCTTTAGAGATGATAATTCTCTACTTTAATCAAGAGTATTCTTAAGAAATTTTATTTCCTAAGATGTAAATAACTATGGAGGATTGCCTCCATAGGGAACTTAAGAACATGGTTTAATATAAACCCTGTTTAATTCATCCATTTAAAGTAGGAAAAAAATCTCTGGTACATTCAAAGACCCATCATGCCTTAGGAGTCCTTATTACATGATTAAGTCTACTATATGGTGATGCCTCTATCTTTTGAGAGAGTATATCATACCTCACTGTTGTAATTGATCACCTCAAAAGGTACCCCCCCTACATTTAAAAATAAACACCAAAAGGCCCTCTCGCCTTGTTCATTAAATCCTCTCAACATCATCCTTTCTTTTGGAGTTTGGAGATGTGGATCCTCAAGAAGGCAAGGGTTCTTAAACTCATAATGTTGACTGATACACTTGGGTCAACTAGGACTCTGGATAGCCTGTATCTTCCAACATGCATTGTAATGTAAAGAGGTGGTTGTACTTGATCTTCCCTAGGAGTAGTCTTCATCACTGAATATAACTCCTAAGATGTCCTTCGAGTGGCATGCCTCCTCTTTAGTAGCGGTCAGTTGAGCTAAGGATATCTCTAGATTAAGTAAGGCCTTGATTAGAGATTCTCTTATCTCTTTAGATATGATAAGGGAATCGTATATGATTAACTTAGCTGCAAACTTTTTAAGGTGAGCTAGGACATTGTAATCAACTTTGGCTTGGTGCTCCATAAGCATATCTATGGGTGGAGCATCTTATAGAGGGGCTATCTACTCACTGGAACCAATGACTTGCTTACCCTTATCCTTAGGTGCTACCTGAGGAGGTAAAACTCTGTCATTATGTAAGTTGACTTCAGTGACTTCTTGGAAAGATGAGCTTGTCAAAAGTTCTACCTTCTCATCAGGCATACCTATAGCTTCTCCTATGGGATTCTCAGAGTTAGTTGACTCCAAGTCAATCTTAAGAGGTGAATCTGATTGATTCAGAGAAGGATAGCCCAACTCTAAATTAGAAAGGAAAGGATTGGAACTACTAGAGCTATTATTTTTATTTAAACTCAGAGAGCTTTCAATAAGAATAAAATCAATTGGATGGAGGTATATAATAGAAATCAAGTAAAGTAAGCGGAGTAAGGGATTTAGTGCCCTTATCCATAGATACATTGCTCCTGCCTATAGAAGAGGAGAATAAGAGGTGGTAGCTGCAACGGTTGAGGGAGTACTGGACTATCTCGTGTAAGTATGGTGAGTTGCTACTTCTACTTGGCTGTCACCCTCCCTGAGTTGTCCTTTGTAACTAGAAAACCTTCCTTGGTGTTGGAGGTTTGAGCTACTTCAGACACTTGCAAGGAAAGCTTCTTGATCTTAGAAATGATCTTCAAGAGGTTCGGGATAGGGAGATATCCTAACCTTCTTTGGTCTTAAGAGGATCGCAAGTATCCCTAAGGATTACATTAACAAAACTGGATAGTTTTTCTAATAAGCATTCCTTAGGTATAACTATGGCTATCAACTTGTAGCTGCGCTCAAGCTAGTCCTTAAAAGTGATATAATCCTCTAAGACATGGCCTAACATACGGTGGTAGGGGCAGTAGCAAGGATTATCATTCTTGCCCACTTCCTCTGGCTTCTTAGGCTCTAGTAACTAAAAGTCAGGTTTCTTTAAGAGATTCTTAAAGATTTTCCTAACTAACTCCCTCTTGAATGAATATGACTTATCCAATCTATCGGCAAGAGTAGGTGGAAAGTAGGTACCTGGCAATGGATATGAATACCACTGCTAGGTAGGCTGCTGAGGTGGTGGAAATGGTCATTGTGGTAGCTATGGTGGCCAGAATGATGGTGGAGGTGGTGGAAAAGGAGGTGGCAAAGGAGGTAGCTAAGCTTGTTGTCTATCATATTGAAATCTAGCTAGTTGCTTCCCTCTGTCCACTGGCACAACTGTCCCTGGCTTCTTCTCAAACACCTTCTAGCTTGGGCCTGGGATTGGTCTAAAAAAGAGTACTGCTGGGCTTCCTCTTGTAGGTTAGCCTTATTGATTAATTTCTTGAATATTTTGATGATAAAGCCCTTAAGCATGCAAGGGCCATGGATATTAATTAGTAGAATCTCAATGGCATGCTATTCGGATAGGGGCATTTCATGCTGAGTTGCCTCCCGAGAATGTAATCAACATGGGACTCATTGATTTTTGTTTCTACAATGAGGTTGCCACAATCACCCTCTCCTCCTCCAAACCTCTTGATGAAGAGGTGCTCCAACTCGAAAAGCCTTCACAATCATCGTCCAACGTAATCAAATGCAACACTTGAGACTTCTAATAAAAGGCGAAGAGGAGTGTGTTGCCAGCCGATGTTGCAACAGCTGACTTTAAAGTGTGCAATATATTATCGTGGGTACCCACTACCATCAAAGATCTTGAAGGATGGTGGCACAAAACCCTAAATAAAATAATAACTAAATAAAAACTTAAACCTAAAAAATAAAACTAAAAATAAATAATAAATAAAACCTAAACCATTAACCAAAAAAAATCCTAAACCTAAAATAAACAAAATAAAATAAACATAAACCTAAACTAAAATAAATAAAACCTAAACCTAAACCTAAAATAAATTAAACATAAACCCTAAACTGAATAAAATAAGATAAACTAAAAATAAAGCTAAGCCTAAACTAAAAAAAACCTAAAAATAAACCTAAAATAAAAACCAAAAACCAAAACCTAAAAAAAAAATAAAAAACCAAACATAAACATAAAAATAAAAATAAAACCTAAATATTAAAAATAAACTAAAAATAAAACTAAACTAAAAAATAAACATAAACAAAAATCTAAACATAAAAAATAAACTAAAATTAAAAAACATAAACTAAAATAACTAAACTAAGCTAAATAAAAATTAAAAATAAACTTAAATAAAATTAGAAAATAAACTAAACTAAAATAAATAAAAAATAAACTAAATAAACCTAAACCCGCTAGTTACATAATTTTAAAAAAACCCTAAACCCTAAGCCATAAATCCTAAATCTTAAACCCTAAACCCTAAACCTTCAACCCTAAACCCTAAACTAGCCCTAAACCCTAAACTAACCCTAAACCATAAAACCTAAAAAACCCTAAACCCTAAATCTTAAAGCCTAAACACTAAACATTAAAATAATCCTAAACCCTAAGCTGACCCTAAACCTAAACCTAAACAAAATAAAACAAAATAAACTAAAAATAAACCTAAACCTAAACTAAAAAATAAAACCTAAAATAAACCTAAAATAAAACCTAAAACCTAAACCTAAAAAAAGTAAAATAAAAAACCTAAACCTAAAAAATAAAAATAAAATAAAACTAAAAAATAAACCTAAACCTAAAATAAACCAAAATAAAAAACCAACTAAAATAAATAAACCAAAAATAAATAAACTATAGTAAATAAAAATAAAAATAAAGCTAAATCAAAATAAATAATAAAACAAATTTAAATAAAAAATAAACTAAATAAACTTGAACCTATCAATTTATTTAATTTGAAAAAAAAACTAAAAAATTTTTAAAAAAATATTAATAATTAAAAAACCCTAACCCTAAACCTTAAACCCTAAAACTAACGCTCTAAACTCTAAACCACCTACATCTAAACCTTAAACCATAAACCCTAAACCCTAAACCCTAAACCTTAAACCATAAATCCTAAAACTTAGAACCCTTAACCCTAAACCCTAAACTCTAAACCCCAAACCCTAAACCTTAAATCAAAAAACAAACCCTAAACCATAAACCCAAAAAACATATAAACCTAAACCTAAACTAAATAAAACCTATAAATAAAATAAATAAAAAACCTAAACCAACATAAAATATATAAAATAAAATAAAATAAAAATCTAAACTAAAACCTAAACCTAAACCTAAAAATATATTCAAATAAAAAATAAAAACTAAATAAAGTAAAATAAATAAAAACCTAAACTAAACTAAAAAAAGAAACTAAACCTAAAAATAAAAATCCAAAATAAATTAAAAACTAAATGTAAAAAAAAAAAATAAACCTAAAATAAAATAAAATGAAAACTAAATAAAAACCTAAACCTAAAATATAAACCTAAAAATAAAACTTAAAAATAAATAAAAAATAAAACCTAAACCCTAAACTAAAAAAAACCTAAACCTAAAATAAACAAAATAAAATAACCCGAAACTAAACTAAAAAAATCTAAACCAAAATAAATAAAACCTAAACCTAAACCAAAAATAAACTAAACCTAAACCCTAAGAGAAATAAAATAAAATAAACTAAAAATAAACCTAAACCTAAACTAAAAAATAAAACCTAAAAATAAACCTAAAATAAAACCTAAAACATAAACCTAAAAAAATAAAATAAAAACCTAAACCTAAACCTAAAATTAAAAAATAAAACCTAAACCTAAAAACTAAAATACAATAAAACTAACCTAAAAAATAAACATAAACCTAAACCTAAACCTAAAAAATAAACTAAAATAAAAAACCTAAATTAAACTAAATAAAAATAAAAAATAAACTTTTAAAAAAAAAAAATAAAGTAAACTAAAATAAATAAATAATAAATTAAATAAACCTAAACCTATCGATTTACTTAATTTAAAAATGAAACCCTAAATCCTATACCCTAAACCATAAACCCTAAACCCTAAAACTAAACCTAAATCCAAAACCATAAAAAACTTTCAACCTTAAACCCTAAACCCTCAAAGACTTTTAACCCTAAACCCTACTTCCTATGCCAACCCTAAATCCTAAACCCAAAACCCTAAAAACCGTAAGCCCTAAAGCCAAAACATTAAACCCTAAACCCTAAACCCTAAATCCTTAAAACCCAAAAACCTAAACTTAAACTAAATAAAACTTATAAATAAAAAAACCTAAACCTAAATAAATTAAAAAAATAAAATAAAATAAAAGCCTAAACCTAAACCTAAAAATAAAATAAAATAAACTAAACTAAAATAAATAATAGCCTAAACTAAACTAAAAAAATAAAATAATAATAATAATAATAAACCTAAATAAAATAAAAACTCAACATAAAATAAAAAATAAAATTAACGTAAAATAAACCTAAAATAAAATAAAATAAATACTAAATGAAAACCTAAACTTAAAAAGTAAACCTAAAAATAAATAAATAATTAAACATAAACCCTAAATTAAAAAAACCTAAACCTAAAATAAAAAAATAAACCTAAGCCTAAAGTAAACTAGAAAAAACTAAAATAAATAAAACCTAAACCTAAACCTAAACCTAAACCTAGAATAAAGAAACCAAAACTATAATAAATAAACCTAAAATAAATAAACTAAACTAAATAAAAATAAATAATAAAATAAAATAAATAAATAAAAAATAAACTAAATTAACCTAAACTTACTAGTTTACTTAATTTAAAAAAAATAACATAAAGCCTAAGCAAACACTAAACCTTAAAAGTAACCTCTAAAAACCTAAACCTACTGGTTTACTTAATTTAAAAATAAACCTAATCTAAAACCTAAACCCTAAACCTAAAACCTAAACCCTAATCCCTAAACCCTAAAAATAAATAAAAAGTAAAAAAAATCCTAACCTTAAACCCTAAAACTAACCCTAAACCTTAAACCTACAACCCTAAATCCTAAACCCTAAACCCTAAAACCCTAAAAACCCAAAACCCAAAATCCTAAACCCTAAACCCTAAACCCTAAACCCTAAACCAGAAACCCTAAAAACCCTAAACTCTAAAGCTTAAACACTAAACCCCAAACCTAAATCCCAAAGCTTGAAACCTAAAACGCTAAACCCTAAACCCTAAACCTTAAAAATCCTAAACCCTAAAGGTTAAACACTAAACCCTAAACCCTAAACTGTAAACCCTAACCATAAACCTTAACCCTAAACCCTAAAAACATAAAAACCTAAACATAAAAAATAAAATAATAATAAAATTCAACTAAAAAATAAACCTAAACCTAAACCTAAATAAAAAAAATAAACAAAAATTTAAAACCTAAACTTAAATAAATAAATCTAAAATAAATAAACTAATCTAAATTAAAATAAAAAATAAACCAAAATAAGAATAAAAAATAAAATAAACTTAAATAAATAAAAAATAAAATAAGTAAACTAAGTACACCTAAACCCACCGATTTACTTAATTAAAAAACCTAAACCCTAAATCCTAAATCCTAAATCCTAAAGCCTAAACCTTAAACCCTAAATCCTAAACCATAAACCCTAAAACTAACCCTAATCCTACAACACTAAACTATAACCCTAAACTTGGTGTGTTAGAGTAGTGGTGGTTATGGAGGTGGGTGGAGTGACGGAGGTTACAACTGTGGTGGTGGCGGAGGGAGAGATTGGGGATATCATAAATAATACCGAGAGGCCGGTGGTTCTGATGGGAACTAGAGAAACTAAAGAATGACCATCCAATCTGCTTCTCCAACTGTATATAAAGGAGATAGTTCTTGTTATCTTGGGTTTTCAATTTGCTCAATGCATGCTCATTATTTATCTATGTCATCGGTGTCTTAAAAAAACTTGGTTATTTATTTGGTTGATAAAATCGAAAAGAAGAATGTTGAATCTGAATTTGTCCTTTATTAAAAAATAACCAAAAACCCTAAACTTTAAACTAGAAATTGAACCCTAAACCCTAAACTATAAAAATAAAATAAAATAAATAAAATTCTAAACCTAAACCCTAAACCTACAACCCTAAACCTTAACCCTAAACCTTAAAACCCTAAACACTAAACTTTAAACCCTAAGCCCTAAACCCTAAACCCTAAAACCCTAAACCCCAAACCCTAAACCCTAAACCCTAAAACCTACATCCCTAATCCCTAAACCTTAAACCTCAAACCCTAAACCCTAAACCCTAAACCCTAAAAAACCTGACCCTAAACAAAATAAAATAAAAAATAAGTAAATAAATAAATAAACCTAAACATAAATAAAATAAAAAATAAGTTAAAATTAAAACCTAAACCTAAACTTAAAAATAAAATAAAATAAAAAATAACAACTAAACTAAAATAAAATAAATAAAAACCTATGCTAAATTAAAAATAAAATAAACTTAAAAATAAAAAACCTAAATAAAATTGAAATTAAATGAAAAATAAATATAAAATAAACCTAAAATAAAATAAAATAAAAACCTAAACTTATAATATAAACCTAAAAATAAATAAAAAAATAACCTAAACCTTAAACTAAAAAAAAACTAAAACTAAAATAAACTAAACTAAAATAAATAAAACATAAACATAAACCTAAAATAAATGAAACCTAAACCCTAAAGTAAATAAAATAAAATAAACTAAAAATAAACCTAAACATAAACTAAAAAAATAAAACCTAAAACTAAACCTAAAATAAATGTCTAAAACTTAAACCAAAAAAAATAAAATAAAAACCTAAACCTAAACCTAAAAATAAAAAATAATACTTAAACCCAAAAAATAAAATAAAAATAAAAATAAACTTAAAAATAAACGTAAATCTAAACCTAAACCTAAAAAATAAACTAAAATAAAAAACCTAAACTAAAAAAAATAAAATAAACTACATAAAATAAAATAAACCTAAATAAAATTAAATTTAAAATAAATAAAGTTAAATTAAAAAAAAGAAAGAACCTAAACTTTTAAATCAATTTTAAAACCATAAACCTTAAACCTTAAACACTAAACCCTAAATCCTAAACCCTAAACACTAAACCCTGAACCCAAAACCTAACCCTAAACCTATAGCCCTAAACCCTAAACCCTAAAAACCCTAAACCCTAAACAATAAACACCAAACCTTAAACTGCAAATCTTAAACTCTAAACCCTAAGCCCTAAATCCTAAACCCTAGCCCTAGCCGTAAACCCCAAACCCTAAACCTCAAACCCTAAACCCTAAACCCTAAAATCCTAAACCCTAAACCCTAAACTAACCCTAAATCATAAACCCTAAACACGAAAGCATAAACCCTAAACCTTAAACTCACCCTAAACCTTAAGCTAACCCTAAACCCTAAAACCTTAAAACCCTAAACCCTAAAGCCTAAACACTAAACTTGAAACCCTAAACCTTAAACCTTAACCCTAAACCCTAAACCCTAAAAAAAGCTAAGAACCTAAACTAAAAAATGTAATAAAAAAACCTATACCATAATACAATGAAAAAAATTATAAATAAAATAAAATATAAACTTAAACTAAAACCTAAACTTATACCTAAACCTAAACCTAGAAAGAAAATAAAATAAAAAATAAAAACTAAACTAAAATAAAATAAATAAAAATCTAAACTAAACTAAAAAATAAAAAACCTAAATAAAATAAAATCTTATCCTAAAATAAAAATAAAATAACATAAAATAAACTAAAACTAAATAAAACCAAAACATAAAAAAAATAAACCTAATAATAAATAATAAATAAAACCTAAATCCTAAACTAATAGAAAAACCAAAACCTAAAATAAAAATAAAATTAACCTAAACTAAGATAAGCTAAACTAAAATAAATAAAATTCTAAACCTAAACCCTAAACCTACAACCCTAAACACTAAAATTTAAACCCTAAGCCCTAAACCCTAAACCCTAAAACCCTAAACCCCAAACCCTAAACCCTAAACCCTAAAACCTACATCCCTAATCCCTAAACCTTAAACCTCAAACCCTAAACCCTAAACCCTAAAAACCTAAAAACCTAGACCTAAACAAAATAAAATAAAAAATAAGTAAATAAATAAATAAACCTAAACATAAATAAAATAAAAAATAAGTTAAAATTAAAACCTAAACCTAAACTAAAAAATAAAATAAAATAGAAAATAACAACTAAACTAAAATAAAATAAATAAAAACCTATGCCAAAATTAAAAATAAAATAAACTTAAAAATAAAAAACCTAAATAAAATTGAAATTAAATGAAAAATAAATATAAAATAAACCTAAAATAAAATAAAATAAAAACCTAAACTTATAATATAAACCTAAAATAAATAAAAAATAACCTAAACCTTAAACTAAAAAAAACTAAAACTAAAATAAACTAAACTAAAATAAATAAAACATAAACATAAACCTAAAATAAATGAAACGTAAACCCTAAAGTAAATAAAATAAAATAAACTAAAAATAAACCTAAACATAAACTAAAAGATAAAACCTAAAACTAAACCTAAAATAAATGTCTAAAACTTAAACCAAAAAAAATAAAATAAAAACCTAAACCTAAACCTAAAAATAAAAAATAATACTTAAACCCAAAAAATAAAATAAAGATAAAAATAAACTTAAAAATAAACGTAAATCTAAACCTAAACCTAAAAAATAAACTAAAATAAAAAACCTAAACTAAAAAAAATAAAATAAACTACATAAAAATAAAAAATAAACCTAAATAAAAATTAAAATTAAAATAAATAAAGTTAAATTAAAAAACTAAAGAAATCCTAAACTTACTTTTTTTAAATCAATTTTAAAAAACCATAAACCTTAAACCTTAAACACTAAACCCTAAATCCTAAACCCTAAACACTAAACCCTGAACCCAAAACCTAACCCTAAACCTATAGCCCTAAACCCTAAACCCTAAAAACCCTAAACCCTAAACAATAAACACCAAACCTTAAATCAGAATCTTAAACTCTAAACCCTAAGCCCTAAATCTAAACTCTAGCTCCTACCAGAAACCCCAAACCCTAAACCTCAAACCCTAAACCCTAAACCCTAAAATCCTAAACCCTAAACCCTAAACTAACCCTAAATCATAAATCCTAAACACGAAAAATTAAACCCTAAACCTTAATCTCACCCTAAACCTTATGCTAACCCTAAACCCTAAACCTTTAAAACCCTAAACCCTAAAGCCTAAACACTAAACTTGAAACCCTAAACCTTAAACCTTAACCCTAAACCCTAAACCCTAAAAAGCTAAGAACCTAAACTAAAAAATGTAATAAAAAAACCTATACCATAATACAATGAAAAAAATTATAAATAAAATAAAATAAAAACTTAAACTAAAACCTAAACTTATACCTAAACCTAAACCTAGAAAGAAAATAAAATAAAAAATAAAAACTAAACTAAAATAAAATAAATAAAAATCTAAACTAAACTAAAAAATAAAAAACCTAAATAAAATAAAATCTTATCCTAAAATAAAAATAAAAATAACATAAAATAAACTAAAAACTAAATAAAAACCAAAACATAAAAAATAAACCTAATAATAAATAATAAATAAAACCTAAATCCTAAACTAATAGAAAAACCAAAACCTAAAATAAAAATAAAATTAACCTAAACTAAGATAAGCTAAACTAAAATAAATAAAACCTAAACCTAAACATAAAATAAACTAACCTAAACCTAAACCTAAAATAAACTAAACCTAATCCTAAACCTAAACTATGTAGAATAAAATAAACTAAAAATAAACTTAAACCTAAACTATAAAAAATACTTAAAAATAAACCAAAAATAAAAACCTAAAACCTAAACCTAAAATAATAAAAATAAAAATCCTAAACCTAAACCTAAAAATAAAAAATAAAACCTAAACCTAAAAAATAAAATAAAAATGAAACTAAACCACAAAATAAACCTAAACCTAAACTTGAACCTAAAAAATAAACTAAAATAAATATACCTAAAATAAATAAACTAAAGTAAATAAAAATAAAAATAAACCTAAATAAATATAAAAAATAAAAAAATAAAATAAATAAAAAATAAACTAAATAAACATAAACCCACTAGTTTACTTAATTTAAAAAAAATAAAAAAAATAAAAAAACCCTAAACCCTAAACAATCAACCCTAAACCCTAAACCCTAAACAATCAACCCTAAACCCTAAACCCTAAAACTTAAATCTTAAACCAAAAACCCTAAAATCTATAATACTAAACCCTAAACCTAAACCCTAAAAACATAAATACCTAAACCTAAACTAAATAAAACCTAAAAATAAAATAAATAAATAAACATAAATCTAAATAAAATAAAATAATAAAATAAAATAAAAACCTAAACTAAATCCTAAACCAAATTCATAAACCTAAACCTAAAGCTAGAAATAAAATAAAATAAAAAATCAAATCTAAACTAGCATAAAATAAATAAAAATCTAAAATAAACTAAAAAAATAAAATAAACCTAAAAATAAAAAACCAAAATAAAATAAAATTTGTAAAGTAAAATAAAAATAAAATAAAAAGTTAAACCTAAAAATAAAACCTAAAAATAAACAAAAAAAAAACCTAAAAGATAAATTATAAAAAAAACTAAACCTAAAATAAAAATAAAATAAACAAAATAAAATAAACATAAAATTGAATTAGAATAAACTAAACTAAAATAAAAAAAGCCTAAACCTAAACCTAAACTAAATATAATATAATAAACTAAAATTAATCCTAAACCTAAACTAAATATAATGAAATAAACTAAAACTAATCCTAAACCTAAACTAAATATAATAAAATAAACTGAAAATAAACCTAAACATGTACTAAAAAATAAAACCTAAAAATAAACCTAAAATAAAAACCTAAAACCAAAACCAAGAAAAATTAAATAAAATCCTAAACCTAAACCAAAAAATAAAAAAATAAAACATAAACCTAAAAAATAAAATAAAAATAAAAATCAACTAAAAATTAAACATAAACCTAAATTTAAACCTAAACCAAAAAAATAAACTAAAATAAAAAACCTAAACTAAAATAAATAAACCTGAAATAAATAAACTAAACTAAATAAAAATAAACCTAAATAATAATAAAAAATAAAATAAACTAAACGAAATAAATAAATAAAATAAACCTAAACCTAAATCCTAAACCTTGAACCCCAAACATAAAAAGTAACCCTAAATCCTAAACCCTAAACCTACAACCCTAAACCCTAAACCCTAAACCCTAAAACCTAAACCTAAAGTAACTTAATAAATTAAAAAATAAACCTAAACCCTAAAACCTAATAATCCTAAACTGTAAGAATGGGTAGAACCTTGACGGCAGGAACATCACCATCAATCAGGCTTAGTCTAGATATGGTAGTGGAGGCGAAGGCAGAGGCGGTGGTTATCGTAGAGGTGGTGGGGGATCCAGAGGTGCAGGTGGATGTGGAGGTGGTGGTCGGAGCAGTGTTGTTTATGGAGGTGGGAGGAGCAACGGAGGTTACAACCGTGGTGTTGGCGGAGGCAGAGATTGGGGATATGATGGTGGATTCTGCTACTCGAGAGGTCAAGGTGGTTCTAATGGGAACTGGAGAAAGTGAAAATGGTCAATCTGATTTATTGCTTATGGAATAGTGTCTTTACAGTAGAGATGGTTCTAGTTATCTAGGGTTTTTGATTTTCCCTATGAATGCTCATTTTTGATCTATGTCATCGCTTATTTCTTAGAAAACTATTTATGTTACTTGGTTGAAGAAATCAAAAAGAAGAAATGTTCAGTCTGAATTTGTTCTCTGTTAAAAAAAACCTTAAACCCTAAACCCTAAACTAAAACATGAATTCTAGACCTAAAACCTAAACCCTAAACCCTTCACCCTAAACCTCAAATCCTGAAATCCTAAATCCTAAACCCTAAAACCTAAACCCAAAACCCAAAACCCTAAACCCTAAAAAGCTAAAAACCTAAACCTAAACTAAATAAAACCTAAAAACAAAATAAATAAAAAAACCTAATCCAAAATAAAATAAAAAAATAAAATAAAAAATAAAAATCTAAGCTCAAACTTAAACCTAACCTAAACCTAAATTAAATGTATAAAATAAAAATAAAAAAAATAAAAACTAAATAAATAAAATCCTAAACTAAACTAAAAAAATAAAAAACCGAAATAAAATAAAAACTAAACCTAAAATAAAAATAAAATAAACCTAAAATTAGAAAAATTAAAAAACAAATTAAAACATAAACCTAAAAAATAAACCTAAAATTAAAAAAAGCAAAAATAAATAAAAAATAAATCTTACACACTAAGAAGGAGATAAACATAAAATAAAAATAAAATAAACCTAAATTCAAACTTAAATAAATTAAACTAAAATAAATAAAACTTAAACCTAAACCTAAAATAAATTAAATCAAAACATAAACTAAAATCTTTAATAAAATAAAATAAATTAAAAATATACCTGAACCTGAACTAAAAATTAAAAACTAAAAATAATCCTAAAATAAAAACATAAAACCTAAACCTAAAAAAATAAAAGAAAAACTTAAACCTATACCTAAAAATAAAAAATAAAACTTAAACCTAAAAAAAAAACTGAACTAAAAAATAAACCCAAACCTAAAAAATAAACTAAAATAAAAAACCTAAACTAAAATAAATAAACCAAACAAAATAAAAATAAAAAATAATCCTAAATAGAATTAAAAAATAAAATAAATTATAATAAATATAATATAAACTAAATAATCTGATACCTACTAGTATACTTAATCTTTTCTTAAAAAAACTATAAACACTAAACCCTAAACCTACAACCCTTAACCCCCAAAAGACTCTAAACCTTAATCCATAATCCCTAAACCCTAAACTAACCCTAACCCCTAAACGCTAAACTCTAATCTTACCCTAACTCCTAAACCCTAACCCTAAACCTAAACCCTAACTCTTAAACCCTAAAACCCTAAACCCTAAACCATAAACCCTAAACTAACCCTTAATTCTAAACCCTAAAAACCCTAAACCCTAAAGCCTAAAGCCTAAACCCTATATCCTAAAAACTCTAATCCTTAAAGCCTTAACAATAAACCATAAACCCTAAACCCTAAACCCTAACCCTAAACCCCGAACCCTAAAACCCTAAACCCTAAACCCTAAACCCTAAGCTTTAAACTAAATAAAACCTAAAAATAAATAAATAAAAGAACCTAAACCTAAATAAAATAAAATAAAATAAAAACCTAAACTAAAACCTAAACCTAAACCTAAAAATATAATGAAATAAAAAATAAAAATAAACTAAAATAAAATAAAGAAAAACCTAAACTAAACTAAAAAATTAAATAAACCTAGCAATAAAAAACCTTAATAAAATAAATACTAAATGTAAAATAAAAATAAAATAAACCTTAAATAAATTAAAATAAAAACTAAATAAAAACCTAAACTTAAGAAATAAACCTAAAAACAAATACAAAATAAAACCTAAACCCTAAACTAAAGAAAAACCTAAACCTAAAATAATATTAAAATAAATCTAAACCTAAACAAAAATAAACTAAATTAAAATAAATAAAACCTAAAGCTAAACTTAAAAAAAAAACTAAACCTAAACATAAACCTAAACTAGATAAACTAAAATAAACTGAAAATAAACCTAAAACTAAACTAAAAAAATAAAGCATAAAAGTAAACCTAAAATAAAAACCTAAAATCTAAACCTAAAGTAAAAAATAAAGCATAAAAATAAAACTTAAATAAAAACCTAAACTAAACCTAAAAAAATAAAATAAAAATGTAAACCTAAACCTTAAAATAAAAAATAAAATAAAAATAAAACTCAACTAAAAATAAACCTAAACTTAAAAATAAACTAAAATCAAAAACCTAAAATAAATAAAAAACCTAAAATGAATAAACTAAATAAAAATGAAAATGAACCTAAATAAATATAAAAATAAAATAAATTGAAATAAATAAAAATAAACTAAATAAAACTAAACCTACCAAGTTACTTAATTTAAAAAAAAATGCCCTAAACCCTAAATCTTAAACCCTAAACCCTAAACCATAAACCTTAAAACTAAGCCTAAACCCTATACCCTAAATCCTAAACCCTAAACCTTAAACCCTAAATCCCTAAACCCTAAACCCTAAACCCTAAACCCTAAGCCCTAAACCCTAAAACCCTAAACCTTAAACCCTAAAACCTACAATGCTAAACCCTAAAACCCAAACCCTAAACCCTAAACCTAACCATAAACCCAACCCCTAAATTAACCTAAACCCAAGAATGGGCAAAACCTGACAGGAACATCACCATCAACTTCAAGATAGATCTAAGGAAGCCAAGGTGGAAAGTTATCATAGTATTGGTGGGGGATTTGAAGGTGGAGGTGGATATGGAGGTGGTGTTCGGAGTAGCGGTGGTTATGCGGGTAAGAGGAGCAACAGATGCTACAGGTGTGATGGTGGTGGAGGGAGGGATTTGGGATATGATGGAAGATCTTGCAACTCGAGAGGTGAGGGTGGTTCTAATAGGAATGGGAGAAATTAAAGAATGGCCAATGTGATATGCTACTTATGCAACTGTGTCTTTATAGTAGAGATGGTTCTACTAATCTTGGGTTTTTGATTTGCTCTATGGGTTCTAGTTTTTGATCTACATCATTGCTTCTGTCTTAGAAAATTTAGGCTACTACTTGGTTAATGAAATTAATAGAAGAAATGTTGAATCAAAATTTCTTCTCTATTAAAAAAAACCTTAAACCCTAAACCCTAAACCTAAAACCAAAACCTAAAACCCTAAACCCTAAATCCTAAAAGCCCTAAACCCTAAGCACTAAACCCTAACATCCTAAACCCTAAACCCAAAAATCCTAAACCCTAAACCCTAAACCCTGAAATCTAAAATAATAAACCTTAAACCCTAAAACCTAGAACCCTAAATCCTAAACTATAAACCCTAAACCCTAAACCTTAAACCCTGAACCCTAAACTATCCCTAAACCTTAAACCCTAAACTAACCCTAAACCTTGAATGAAGATGTCATTAGGAGCAGATCTAAAGAATGACCTAATCCTAACATAGTTATGATAGCTAAAGAAAATGTCTTCAGGAGAATTTCTCTTAATTATTTGAGATTTGAATATCCTAAACCCTAACCCTAAATTATATTATAATACCATATATTATAGTATAATGTAGCATCATATATTTGAGCATGTAGTGATGTGTTTTTGGATGATATAAGATGTTTTGAAATGTTTTAGTATATTATGGTATTATGCCCTCTATATTAATATATATCATAAATATATTGATTTAATAAATTAGATAATGGAATTTGTTAAATTTGAAGTGGGAATTAGGTTGTAGTACTAAAGGTGTGCTACATCACTTGTAGTCTAAAAAGTAAGATTTTATGTTCTAAATAAATATTATATGTTAAGATAGTATAACATCATATGTCATAATATATTATTCTAGGCATTTTAAATTCTTTTAGTATTTTACAATCATGCAATACACAAGCATTATTTATAAAAATATTGATTTTTACACTTAAAATGGTGGAATTACCAACATATATTATTTTAATTTAAAATATGGAAGTGATATGACTAAAACATATAATTTTTTATTGTTTAGACAAATTTTATGAGTTTTTTATCTTAAGCATTCTCTTGTGATGTGATATGCAATATAATATAATATAATATGTTATAGTGTATTATAATATAGGATGCCATAACATAGTGTAGCATCATGCATTATAGCATAGTGTATTACAACTTATTATTTAGTTAGTATTTTATAGTATGATTTGTAGTAGATTTTGTAGTATAATTTATAAAAATACTAATTTATAGGGTGAGATGGTGGATTTGGCCAAATTTAAGGTAAGCTTTAGGGAACATCATTGGGGGTGTCCTATGGTGTGTCATTTAGTCAAAGAATGAAATTTTGCATCCAAAATAAATGTTTATTTTTCAACCAAATTTTATAAATTTTTTGCTTAAAGTGATTCATTTTATGGTGTAATGTAAGATAATATAATATATGAAAGCATATTAAATTATAATGTACATAAGAATATAACTTCACATAAATATGAATGTGGTGGTTTGTTATTAAATGTAATTGTACATTTTAGAGTGTTTTACTTTTGTTATAATACATTGGGTCAAAACTCAAAAAAATGTTGATTCTAAGGTTGAGATGGAAGAATTTGGCCAAATTCATGGCACACACCAAGAAGTAACACAAAAATGATAATATTTTGTACCATTTCTAATAGAAAATAATAATTTTACATCCAAAATGAACTTTATTCATATTTTGAGAAAATTTTGTTATTTGTTCCTTTTAAGTGATTATAATGAGGTGTAACATTAGACAATATATTATATTATAACAAATTATAATATAACATGATATATTATAATATAATATAGTGTGTTAATTCACACTATAATATGTTTAGCATGATATTGCATAATTAGTTTGAGCTTGCACTATCACAAATCATAAAATTTTGATTACAATGTTAAGATTATGTAATTTGAATGAATACATTATTAGACTTTTGGTTAAAGTATTAAAGGTGTGCATAGGAAGAGAAATAATATTTGATGAAAATTCCATGTCAAGGATATGAAGGGAGATCCACTAGGGGATCACACATGCATTGGACATGACATGAGAGGAGTCTATCTCGAGGGCATAGAAGAAGAAAATTTATTGGGGATAAGGTTTGAATCAGATTTGATTATATGATTTCTGGAAAGAAGATCCATTGGGGCTAAAAATCTATAATCCACCAGGGATTAAGATTGAATCGAATTAATTTTTTTTTGTTTTAATTGATGTGAGGCATATCTGATACAGTTTCTGGGATCGTATAAGAACCTTCACTAGTGAAGTTCTGCTATCCATTGGGGATTGGGATTTGAGTTTAATTTCATAGATTTGTTTGAGGATGTATCCGTTAGGAATAATAGTTTGTTTGGATTTTATTAATTTAGACTCTACAGAGGGAGTTTGTTTAATTTGGCTCAACTAAGGAGGTTGGTTTTGAATTTGATTTGTTTGCTTGACTTGTTTACATATGATTTGGTGGTCCACTAGGGAGAAGGGTGTGATTTAACTCCACAAGGGAAAATTAGATTGGGTTTAATTTAACTTGAATTAATGTATGGACCCTGTCGGTGTTCGATGAGCCCACTGAGAAGGGGATATATCAGACTTATCTTATCTCAAATTTACAAATCCAAAGGGATAGTTTACTGGCCATCTGGTAGAGCTAGCAAACTTAAAGGGTTGCCTTTCTGGGTGCAACAACTATGCTAGGAAGAAGGCGTAGCAGAATTACATCTTCTAAAGCAAGGAACAACCACTGGGGTGACCTATTGGTAGCACAATAAATCAAACTTGACTTAGGGGCATCTATTGAGTGAATTCTACTGGACACTTATATCAACTTAAGAGTAGTCAGGCGATTCCTATAGGGAGTTTTGCTGACATTGCCCTAAAGATAGGATGCCTTCTTGGGAAAAGATACCGCTAAGGGTGTCCTCCTAATCCACAAGTGAATATATATTTTGTTTATATCTTTGTGTGGTTCATGTTGGTGTGCAAGGCATCACACTGAGAAGGGGCTATGTCGACCTTGACTTATATCATATTTATTGGACCAAGAGAGAATCTGCACATCCGTAGGATGGATTCTACAACCATAGAGGTGGTTACAAGGAAAGGGGAATTGTCCAATTCGATAGTAACCAGGGTAGTGTCTAAATGGGGTCGCAAAAGATGTGATCCAAATATGGTTCCCATAGGGGAGGTGCTTCTACGGGCATTATCCTGAGCCTTAGAAAGAAAGCCAAAGGGCCAACTGAAGGAGAACATCTAAGTATCCTAAGGTGAGAGAACCAACCAACCTAAGGTGTATCCATTGGCATGAGTGGTGTATCCTTTAGCATAGTGAGAACCAACCAACCTAAGGTGTTTGTTAGTGTGCAATGCTGAATCTGGAAAGAAAGAATGTAGCCTTACAACTTTTCAAGTGGAATTGAACATTGGGATAGTCTATCATCAGCGGGATAGATGCTATCTGACCTAGAGGGACTACTAAGCGGGGAGCCCCGAGATAGAACTAGACCCAGATTTGAAGTAGTTAAGAGGTAAGGAGCCACCAGGGAACTTTTCTTAAACCTCAAATAAACTCAACCTAGTCAGTGCACAAAGGCTAATCCAAGAAAAAAGCATTGTAGACTCACATCCTCTTAAATGAAGACAACATGAGGTAGATCGGCCATGCAAGGTGCTTACCAAACTAATAAGGCACTCATCGATGTGTAGTGGTTAAGTAAGGAATGAAAGCACTGCAAACTTACAGCCTCCAAAGCAAGAAGACCATTAGGGTGACACACTAGTAGGGTAGCACGTCAACCCGGCCAAGAGCAGCAACTAAGTGAGTGTCACTGGAAGCATTATCTCAACTCATAGTAGCTCAAGAAAAAAAGATATGTGTTTGTTTTATATGTTTGTGTAGTTTTGTTTGTGTCAGTGTGAAGGATAGAATGCTTTCTTACACCTACCCTAAACACATCATGGTAGATTTACAAACAAGAATACTTTCAAAGATGGAAGAGATTGAATTGAAATGAAATTTTCTTTGATGATAATTATTTTTTATTACGATTTATAATATTTGTTTAAGTAGAGCCCACTAATTGGAAGCATTGGGCTTTCTGCCTTATGATTAATAAGCTGATAAGACCCTCCGTGATAGGCCATCTCTATGGCAAAAGGGCCTTCCCAAGTGGGTTCAAACTTGCCTCCCATCTTATGACGGGCAATAATCGATCTCCTTAGAACTAAAATAAGCTCTCATACTTAAAAAGATCTAGGATGGACCAACTTATTGTGAGTTTAAATCATTTTAGCTTTGTACAATTTGAGATTTTAGCATGCCCACAAGCATCTCTCCTCCAAATCTTCAAGTTCTTCTAACTGCAACTTGGTGGTCCGCTCTATTATGATCTTGTCACCCATAGTTATCCTTAGTGATGGGAGTTGGACTTCTAATGGTGCACCCATCCACTACAAGAAAGGAGTAGATTGAGTTTGAGTTCTATATGTGTGAAAAGAGGCCCACAAAGTTTCAA
This sequence comes from Cymbidium sinense, assembly GCA_021442155.1. Lineage (NCBI taxonomy): Eukaryota > Viridiplantae > Streptophyta > Magnoliopsida > Asparagales > Orchidaceae > Cymbidium > Cymbidium sinense. The sequence goes on along the minus strand of CM038214.1, from coordinate 269,494,922 downwards.
CTAACTACCATGCTATGCTTGTTGTTGTCAAGTGTCTTCTTTGTTTGATGTGAGTTTTTTTGAAGGCTTTTGTTAAGCCATTTTCCCTCAGGTAGTTGATGGTAGTATATCTCCAATCTATGTTTTGTCTCCTGGAAAAGTTGTTGATCTCAGTGCTCTTGAATGCAGTACCATTATCAGATATATTTTATCGAGGCACTCCGACCCGATATATAATGTGGTTTCTTAAAAATTAGAGCACAGGAAGTTGTGACCTCTAAGAAGAATGTAAGATGAACTGATGACCCTTAGAATAAAGAGGATCAATCAGACCCACTATGTTGATACCCTAACACTCAAATGACCATGAGGCAAATGTAGGATATAGAATGTTGGGTGGTTGGTGTAGGACCATATCGTGTATTTTGCATTGGTGGCTTTGCCTAACTGTATCCATGCATGCTTTGATCATTGATGGCCAGTACTATCCTAGTTTCTTGATCTTGGAATTCATCTTTGGATCGACAGCTCCACATAATCCTAAGTGTACCTACCATGATATTATCGCTTGTGTTTTGTCTAAATAATGTAACCACATATGATCGAAAGTCTGCCGGCAGAAGACACCATCCAAAAGAGCATAGGAAAGTGCTTTATGCTTAATATGATGGGCTTGGAACTTCTCTTGAGGTAGTTTGATTTTATTTAGGTAATTAATGAATGGTTGCCTCCAATCTAACTCCTTATCCTTCTTAGCAATGGAAATTGCCCCTTCAAGAAAGTACTTTTTGATGAGTTTAGCATCAATAAGGGATAAGATTTATCTATTTTAGACTTTTGTTGATATGGACTCATCCTCCGGATATGCCAACTCTTTGGCAAGCTTGGCTAAAGCATACTCTATGTTGTTCTCTCCTCGAAGAATTCTAAATTTATGGTAACCTCGATTTATGCCAACATTGTACAGTGTAGTTTGGAGTTTATAACATTATAGGACCTAGTGATTTGGTTGATAACTAGCTAAGAATCTCCAAAGATGTCGATGTTATAGATGCTTAGAGTAATAACTAACTCTAGACTGCCAATCAAAGCCTCATATTCAGCTGAGGTGGTAGAGTGCGTATTCTTTCCCTTCATCATTGGCTTGGGACAACAAAGCACCAAGGTAGTCATCTAACGTAGTAGTGTAAAGTATGAGAGACTTTCCTGGGATAGAGGTTTCTCAAATCGACGACATCATCAGGTAATGCTTGATGTCTTCAAAGGCATGCTCACACTTATCATCCCACTTAAACTTGGCATCCTTGGCCGCGGAATGACATCTTCCGTAAGTTGGATATTAAGTGTCTTAGATATGCCAACCACCCTTGGAATGATTTGAGTTGAGTTAAAATTTTAGTGAGTGGCAATTCTAATATCGCCTGATCTTCTCTAGATCAATTTTGATTTCCTGGTGTCGAACAACAAACCCAAGGAAATTCCCTGAAGCTACTCCAAATGCACACTTTAGGGGGTTCATTTTGAGGTTAAACTATCTTAACTATTCAAAAACTTCTCCCAAGTCAAAGAGATGGTCTTCCTTTTCTCTACTTTTGAGCACAAAATTTTTGACATAGCACTCGATTTGATGATGAATGAGTTCGTTGAAGTTTCGGGTCATAGCCCGCTGGTATGTAGCACCAACATTTTTAAGGATGAAAGGCATGACCTTATATTAATATATTCTAAATGGGGTTCTAAAGAAGTGTTTGTTTCATCTTTAGGAGCTATCTTTATTTTGTTATATCCATATGAGCCATCCATGAAAGAGAAGACTGCATGAGATGAGGCAATGTCCACCATTAGCTCAGAGATTGGTAGTGGAAATTCATCTTTTGGACATGCCTTATATAAATCTCTAAAATCGATGCATATATGAATTTGGCCATTCTTTTTCTTAACTGGGATGATGCTAAAAAACTTGGTAGGGTATTTTTCCTTTCGGATGAAGCCAACATCGATCAGTTTCTTGACTCATAAATGACTTGTTGTCTATGTCTAATCGCATGCATCTAGGAGCTTACTTGATAGGGTTGACAGCAAGATCTATTGCTAATTTATAGACCACTATATCAAGAGCCAATCCAAGCATCTCTTCATAACTCCATGCAAAGTAGTCCTTAAACTCAATCAATAGCCTAACTAAGTCATTGGTTTCAATTTCATTCAACGAAGAACTGATGTATGTTTAGCGTGGATATTCTTCAGTTACTAAGTTGATTTCCTTGAACTTGTCGATGGTTGACTTGATCTCTTCTTTGAACTCTGGTGGTGCATCTTTGACTTCAAAATCATCTGGATCATCTGAAGTTTCTAAGCACAACTCCTCATAAGAGTTAATCTGATTTGAAAAGAACCTATCAGATTCCAAATGATTGGTAATGACTAAGCAATAATCATCATCATTGATTGGACCTACTGTACTGAAACCTAATCTCGGTTTTGATTGAGAGCTTTTGCATTTGTTCTTCCATATTCTTTCAAAGTAGTTTGACCTTTGCTTTGACAAAGTATGTGGGATTAACCCTTTCTTTGGTAAATTATGAACACAAGGCAAATACTAATCAAAAGGTAATTCTATTAAATCTTTATTTAAATCATCCTCAAGTTCTACATCAACTTCTTGACTTGAGGAAGATGCTCCCAGAAAGAACCTTTGAGTCTTTACACATGTGGATGACTTAGGGGCTTCCTAAATACCAAACCCTTAGCTTTTTGATAGGAAAGTGGGGTTAGAGCTAAGGTTCCCAACTGATGCCTAACTATTTTGCATATAGACTTGGATACACTTGTGCTTTGCTTTGGAGCCCGATCTTCATCGTTATCTATCTCAAGTGTTACCTCCAAGGGAATCTACTACTGAGAAGAGCTGGCTAGTGTGCTAACCATATAATACTCATCCTATGAACTAGATTCTTAGTTTATATGGATAGTAGGTGTACTCTTGGTAGTTGGGACATATCTTTTATTGGGTGGCCGAAAAGAGGTTTTCCAAACTGGATTGCCTTTGAACCCGACCTCTTCCTTCCCCGGTGGAGGTCATCTACCCATATGTTAATGAAGTAACAACTATGGGTGGAATCTAATGTTTGGCTCACTTCCTCCTCCAAGTCTATTTCCGCTCCCTTTATTTTTTTTTTCATTTTTTATTTTTTCTTATTTTCTTTTTCCTATTATTTTTTTTTTTCTTTTTCTTTATTTTAAACTTTGGCCAAATTTGAAAGAAGAATTTTGTTGATTTTGAGGGAGGGTAAGTCGTGATCCTCATATATGCCAACCCTCGGAATTCTAAATGGCTTGAGATCTTGACACACAGATGATCCCATCTCCTCATAAACTTCATACAGCGATGTATAGAGGATGGAACTATGTTGTTCTCATGTACCCATGGTCTCCCAAGAAAAGCATTGAAAGATGTATTCGAGTCTATAATGTGAAACTTGGCTTCAGTCTTCCAATCATCTATCTTCAAGGGAAACACTATAGAGCCTAAGGCCAGTTGACCTCACTTTTGGAGCGTGGATTCAATCTTCACATCTTAGACTTAGGAGTCTTCTAGACACTAAGACTTCCCTAGTCATAAGATACTTCTAACAATTAGGTAAAAACTTAACCTAAGCCTAAAGACTTAGAACGGTTAACCATAGGATTAGGTTATGCCTTAGGGATTAAGATAATCCACCAATCCTTCCAAATCCAATCCATGTTCACCTTCTAAAACCAAACCTCAAGTTTAATTCAAACATCAATTAAAATCCAAATCCAAACCCAAATTTCAAAACCAAATGATTGAAGCCCATGATCAAATCCAAACTTGAAACCTTTCTTAAGCCATATGATTTATCTTAGGACTTAGCCAAATCTTAGTTCAAATCAATCCAAAATCAATTTATTCTCTCATAATCAATTTATATCATCAATCATATTTCCAAATAAAAATCAAATTTACATTCAAAACTAAATCAAACTAAATCAAAATCAAAACCCTTCTTAAAACCATGACTATACCATGGACTTAGCTAAATCTTAATCCAAATCAAACTCAATTGATTTTCTCATAAATCAATCATATTTTCATTATCTTCACAAATTTAAATGAAATATACATTTAAATCATCAAAACTAAATGAAACCAAATCAAAATCAAAGCCACATGACCTCCATGGACTTAGCCAAATTCCTTCATTCCAAAACCCAAATTCAACTGATTTTCTAATGAATCAATCATAACTTCAATCATATTCACAAATATAAATGAAATCTACAATCATTAAGCCAAACTAACCAAGTCAAGCGAACTTGACCCTTTTGACTTGAAATGTTCAAATGAACCAAAACTATTTGAACCAAATTGCAATTGAATTTATATATCAATCCAAAATACATATATAAACTCAACTAAATCAAAAGAAACCAAAAATTAAGCCAACTAAACCCAATTGTTCCACTTGACCCAAAGTAGCCAATTTGACCTATTTGAGCCAAGTTTTAATCCTACCCAAATTTGATTGAACCAATCCAATCAAAACCTCTTATCATGATTGTTGATCACCCTAGGTTGATGAATTGTCACAAAAACCAAGTCAACTTGTGTTTTGACCAAGTCAACCACTTGAATCCAAACTAGCCAGACAGCACCATGCCCCATGAAACCAATGATTCATACCAATTCAAAATCAATATTTGAATATGACTTGACTTTCAATTGAGTCAAACCAAACCCAATTGGCCCTCTTGACCCAAGTTGACCCAAATTGATGACCAAATTGTCAAATCAAAATATAAACCAAATTGATTACAACCAATGGCTCAAGTTTATTCCAAATTGATTGTTGAACTTGACCAAAGCCATGATTGGACCCAATTGAACCCAATTTACTACTTGGCCCAAATTGACCTAAAGGTTCAAGTTGGCCTAAATCAAAACCAAATCAAAATTAATTGAAACCAAAGCCTACAATCATATTTAATTAGTCAACTAAACCTAAACCAACACCCGAACCTAGATAATTTGGCAAATTTAGTCAAATTGGTCAACTTAACCCATTTGACCCAAATGAATTCAAATGAGCTAAAATCAAATCTAAGCAAAATTAAACCAAATAAATTAAACCAAAAAATCCCAAATGATCATTTGAATTTGGCCCGACCCTTTGTTTGACCCAATTTGCTAGTTCGTCTACTTGACCCAACCTAACCCAATTTGACCTAAATGGGTCAAATTGAGCCAAACCTAACCAAATCAACTCCAATTGACTTGAAATTTGGGCTAACCCACTTTTGGCTCATTTCAAATCTGCCTAAATTAAATCCAATGCCAAATGATCATTCTACCCTTGGGTCAAGGGCATCACATGAGACAAATCACACATGTAAGTGATCATTTCTATTCATTGGCCACTTAATACTCTCCCAATGGTCCACCTAGGCACCTAAGACATTGCCCAACTTGATCTAAGGGGTGGTTGGGTCGGTCATGACCCATGGGAGCTGAAATCACCTCACCCTCCCCATTGGAGCATTTGAAACCCATAGGACACCCATGATTCCTCCTTAGCAGCCACCTCCACACCTTCAACCAAGCAGAACCAACTCACCTCCCACGACTCCCTAAGTTGGTCGGATGGCCACTATAAGACAAACCTAATCCCACCATTTGATTAAGATGAATGAGGGTATACATCCCCTCATTTCCATTTAAACACACACAAAAGTCATTCCTTAGAGCCCTAGCTACCCAAGACAAGCTGCTAGAGCCATTCCCTAAGCTCTCAAGCTCATTCCTAGATCGAAAAATGCCATTCTCGTCCATCCCAAAATAGGACACTCCCATTTATGACCAAACATTTCTATTTCTCCATTGAACTCAAATTAACTTTACACGCACCTTCCCTAGGCAGCATCGAGGAAGGACAAATCTTCTTCCAAGCTTCCTGAGCACTGGAGGTAGGACTTTCATCAAAGTTGAGCTCTAAATCATTGGATCATAGCCTTCTAAGTGAACATTGAGGAATTTATCCAATTAGTGCTTAACTAGGCTTTGTCTCCACCAGATAAAGCTTCCTCAATTGTTCGAGCCGCTAGTCTTGAGCTCCCGTGAGGTATGCTTCCAAAACTGATCTTTGGGCAAAAATGGGTTGGAGCTTTTTGATGAAAACTTGCATCTCGTGTGATCTTGGTCGTTGGATCCCCATTGATTGATGTCATGAAGGTGTGGGATCCTTTTGGAGTTGATCCAAGCTTGGGTAAGCTCTGATCAAGTGAACAATGGCGGATGGACTCTATTCTCCCTCACTCCCATGAAGTTGGATCATGCACTGTCCATTCTATGTGATTGAAATGGATAGTCATGATTAGATCCACTAGATCAATTTGATTTAATCTTATTAACCTACGAGATTAATCATAGCCGTTCAATATTAGATCATATGGTAAATGAGAAAGGACATTCACCACTGCCACGTACGCGTTGAGTTGGATAAGTTTTAAGTAGCCAATCTCGACACATGGAAACCATGAGCCAATAGGATTATGCTTTAATTAGGCTTACTTAATCATTTTTAATGGCTGAAACCTCCAAAACTCATAAAAAATCATAGAGAAATAAAAAATTCAAATAAATACTCATTTTAATAGTATTTCAGATGAGAACTAATTAACAATGATCTTAACTAATTTTGAATAATAATTTAAGTTTAATTGCAACATTAATTATCTTAATTACTCCTTAATTACTTGAGCAAGTAATCCCATATTTTGTGGGTTAATTTAATGTGATGACCTCTGCCTCACATAATGTTCTTGGGATTTATTGCTCACTTAATTAGGAAAATTGACTAATTAAACCTTAACTACTCTTTTAAGTTAATTAATGATTAATTAATCTCATGAACAGTAATAAATTAGTTAATTAAGTTTATTAATCATTGTTCAACAGTAAGTGAACTAAGGAATAGGGTTGGGACCCCTTTCCCTAAGTCCATTTCATCCTTTTTTAAAATGAAATCAATTAAGATTTAACTAATTATTTAAACCACTTAATCAACTTAAAATCATAATCAAATCAGACCTTAATTAATTAAGTCATGGGGTAGATCTTTGGGTGTTTAATAACCTAAAGGAGTTTAATGAAATGGATGGTTAGTCCACATGTGGAAAATAAAGAGTAATTAATTAAGCTAAATATAATTAACTATTAATCATGAGCTTAGGCTCATAATTATTTATTAGTTAATTTACCATAGGTAAGACATAATTAATTCATTTAAATAAGGGTTCAACATAATTAACCCATAAAATCAACTTTACATTCATTTAAATTAAATCAAATCACTAATGTGGGAATGGGTTTAAAACAACAAGTGATGATTTCTCTTCTCCTCTTTAAATCAAATAAAATCCAAACTTAATTAATAAGAAGATTTGGTATGCTTTAAATAATCTTATTTGATTTGATTATCATTAAGAACTAGTTTGGTTGAATGAATCACATGCTTATATTTGATTGTCCTCTTTCCAATCATGTTAAATTTGGTATGTCATTTGAATTCATGCATCCATCTTTTCAAAATCAAGTAAAATAAAATAAATTTCTTTTATGTAAGGTTCTATTTGTTGATTTAATTTAATATATGCATGGCTAATATCACTATTAAATAATAATGTATTTTTCAAAAGTATATAAATGAATAATAATATGTGTTATGATGCTAGTTATAAATACATAAGAAATGCATGTTTATAGCTTAAGTGTATGAATGCTGAGTTCTCTTTCCTCTATTCATGTGTTGATTTATATAAGATTGAATGGTAATTGGTAGATAGTCGAACATCCAGGAACATGAGGCTTTAGCTAGCCCCAAGGAGGTCATTTGATTACCTCACTTCCTTGGTTTTAATGCCATGCTATTTGATTTCATTCTTATGTATTTCAACATTAGAATTTGGTTAGAGCTTTAATTCATATATATAAATGATTCAATAAAGAAAATACAATCTTTGCATGGTTTTCTTTTCATTTATGTATACATCCATGTGTGTCCAAGAAAAGCAAGTATATAGTCTAGACATCCAGAATATTAGTTCTTTAGTTAGGTCAATTGATTACCTCACTTCCCTAGTTTAACAATGACATGTACTTACCTATATCTTTGTACATGAATATGTATATGTGATTAGTGAATGAAAATCCCATTTTACATTAAAATTGCATGCATTCATAATTGACTAAGTGGTTTAATTAATTAGCCATATAATTTGGAGCTTACTTCTTATGTTCATGTATAAGAATTTACATATGTTTGAATACAAATGGGTATATAGTCTGGACATTCGGAGAATACGAGGCTTTAGCTAGCTCTAAGGAGATCATTTGATTACCTCACTTCCCTTGTTTAACAATGACACATGCCTATTTAATTTCATTCTTATGTCTTTTTTGTATAAGAATTTGGATAAAGTTTAAAATTAATATGTTTAAATAATTCAATCAAATAAAATTTAAATTCTAAACATACACATACATTAATCATTTAAGTGTTCTGAAATATGTTGCATGTTTAGATACACATAGGATTAAATCATATGCATGTTACATGTGATGGAAAGGAATGATTTAATATATGTCATGTGGTAGTAATTGAATTAAATTAATCTTAAGATGCCTTTCATTTTGAATAGGATTATTTAAAGTGAACCTAAACTTAGGATTAATTAAATCATTTAATAAGCCATTCACTAAAGAGAACTAAATTAATTTAATATAATTTAGAAAGTAATTTAACAAAAATTAAAATTCTCAAATCAATTAAACTACTTCAAGTGAAATTAACCTTTCATGTTAAATTGAATCCTTCTACACTTAGAAAATACAACACTAATGCCTAACAAGACTTACCACGGAAGCCTTAATACACACATTAGAATTAAGTCACCACTTCTAGCTCTAAGTTAGGATGGTGTATGATGTGATATATGATTTTTTATGATGTATTATTTTAGATTGGATGTTAGGGTGTATGCTTCGTAGACTGGATGATAAGACAATATTTTCCAAATCATGTTTTCTATAAGGGATTATGCTTAACGGATGCTTAAAAATAAATTTGAATGCTCTTTTTTGCAGGTTGCTTAAATCCTTAAGCATAATCCAAGTTATGATAGGTGGGCTTAGTTACCCATGTGTAGGGTGCTAAGTTCAAATTATAAATACAACTGCTTGGGATTATATGTATATTTAGCTAACCTCTATTTCGCAAGTGTAGTTAGATTTACTTTTCCCACATAAATGTAATTTTTGCAATAGGAATTAGGATTAGTTCTATGGGAGATTAGGATAGTAGTGGCTAGAAAGCTTTGTCCTAGGGTGCCCAGTGATGCCTTTAAAGCAAGCACCATCCAAATCAAAAATAGAGATATGAAGAATGAAGACCCCCCATAGTATTTAATACAATTATAATTATTCTTTCATATTTTCCATGTTGTATAAGGGTAGAGCTCGGCTACCCATCTTTTCTCTCTTCTTGTTATGCGGCGGTACCGACCTTTTATTCTTCTATGATAGTTTATATAATATTTTGATGTTATGTTTACATTGTGCATTAGATGGCATGCTTTTCATAGTTTCTTAAATGATTGATGCTTTAATGTGTGACTTGGATAATTAGGCTCTTAGGATAAAATAACTTTCTACCCAACTAATCACTCATAACTAAATTTTAAACAATTCATAACCTCATCATAAACCCTAAGACATAAATAAGATAATTAAAAGATTTAACATCATGCATGAATATTCTTTCTCTCTTGAACATGAAGGATCTCCATCCTTGCACAAAAAAAAGAATGCTTGACCTGTGAGGGCCTCCCTTGTGGTGGAGAACACCATTTCTAGCTGATTTGACCCATAACCTATTTCAGCATGCATTTAGGCATAAAAAATCTTAAAGCCTTTGTTAAAATAATGTGTCTAAAATGAAATAATATTAGAAAAGAATTTTCATCTATAGATTAAGTCATATGCTTGTACCACTCATGCTCTAATCTCTTAGGGAGTGTGTTTAGGACTTTAGTCTCTTTCTAATTAAATAACTACCCTAGCTATCTTGTAATTCATAAGGCCCAACTACATGGTTATATAATCATAGGAGGAGTTAGCTAGCGGCCATTCCAGGTGGTTATAAGTTCAGAAGTCGGACAATTTATTCTCTCTTGTGGAGGTAAACCCTTATGTCAACCTGTCGCCTAAATTTAGGTCTGCTTTGCTTTCTAAAGCTCCTAGATTTAGGATGAGGTAGCTATTTCCTTGACTGCATAAATCTTTACCTCTTAGGCATTCCCACAACCTTGTGTTAGTGGATTATAAGCCCTAGTAATCTAATTAAATTTTAACTCAAATCATATAAATCTCCTCAACTTCAAAATTATAAAGCCCAACCATAGGATAAATTAGAATGTTCACTAGGCTTCCTAGTATCGTGAGCATTTCCTACTTATTTCATTTGGATTCCAAAAATAAGTCTTCTCTTTGAACTTTCCCAATTGATTTTCCAAATACAACAAATCCTTAGATAGTCTAACCTTGAAATCTTTGAAGATAATAATTATACATTTAATAGTATTCTTAGGAAATTTTTATTTCCTAAGATATAATTAACTATGGAGGCTTACCTCCATAGGGAACTTAAGAACCTAGTTTAATATAAACCCTACTTTATTTATCCATGTAAAGTAGGGGAAAAATCTCAGGTACATTTGAAGACCCATCATGCTTTAGGAGTACTTATTATGTGATTAGGTCCATTGTAGGGTGATGCCTCTATCTTTTGAGATAGTACATTATACCTCAATGTTGTGCCCGATCACCTGAAAAAGTACCCCGTAACCATACATCCAAAAATAAACACCATAAGGCCCTCTTGCCTTGTTCATTGAATCCTCTCAACATCATCCTTTCTTTTTGGAGTTTGGAAATTTCTATCCACAAGTAGGCAAGGGTTCTTAGACTCATAATATTGACTAATATAACTAGGTCAACTAAAACTCTGCATAGCCTGTATCTGTCAACAATCATTGTAATATAAAGAGGAAGTTGTGCTCGATTGTCCCTAGAAGACTTCATCGCTGAATGTAAATAAATAAAAACCTAAACGTACAAAATAAACCTAAAAATTAAACTTAAAAATAAATAAAAAATAAAACCTGCACCATAAACTAAAAAAAAACCTAAACCTAAACTAAAAATAAAATAAACAAAATAAAATAAACCTCAACCTAAACTAAAATAAACTAAACTAAAATAAATAAAACCTAAACTTACACCTAAAATAAACTAAACCTAAACCCTAAACTAAAAATAAATAAATAAACTAAAAACTAACCTAAACCTAAACAAAAAAACTAAAACCTAAAAATAAACTTAAAATGAAAACCTAAAACATAAACCTAAAAAAATAAAATAAAAACCTAAACCTAAACCTAAAAATAAAAAATAAAACCTAATCTTAAAAAATAAAATAAAAATATAATTAAACTAAAAAATAAACCTAGACCAAAACTTTAACCTTAAAATAAAGTAAAATAAAAAACCTAAACTAAAATAAAGAAATTTAAAATAAATAAATAAAACTAAATAAAAATAAACCTAAACCTAAATAAAAATAAAATAAATAAATAAAATTAAATAAATAATAAACTAAATAAACCTAAACCTACCAGTTTATGTAATTTAAAAAATAATAAAATAATAAAATAATAAAAAAATAAAACAACCTAAACCTAACCCTAATCCTATAATCCTAAACCTAAAACCCTAGACCTACAAAACACTAAACCCTAAACCTAAACCAAACCAAACCTAAACCCCCAAACCTAAACACAAAACTAAACCTAAACCTAAAGTAACTAAATATATTAAAATATAAACCTAAACCTTAAAACCTAATAAATCTAAAACTAAACAGTAAGAATGAGCAGAACCTTGACTGCAGGAACATCAGGGTCAACCAGGCTCAGTCTAGATCTGTTAGTGGAGGTGAAGGTGGAGGCGGTAGTTATCACAGTGGTGGTGGGGGATTTGGAGTGCTGGTGGATATGGAGGTGGTGGTCAGAGTAGTGGTGGTTATGGAGGCGGGAGGAGCCATGAAGGTTATAGCCCTGGTGGTGGTAAAGAAAGATATCAAGGATATGATGGTGGATCCCGTAACTCGAGAGGCCGGGAGTGGTTCTAATGGTAATTGGAGAAACTGAAAAGCTGCCAATCGGATCTAGTACTTGTAGAACTATGTCTTTGCAGTAGAGACGGTTCTAGTGATCTAGGGTTTTTGATTTGCTCTATGTGTGCTCATTTTTTATCTATGTCATCACTTGTGTCTTAGAAAACTTGATGTGTTACTTGGTTGATGAAATTGAAAAGAAGAAATGTTGAATCTGAATTTGTTCTTTGTTAAAAAAAATAAATAAATAAAATTGAGAACCCTAAACTATAAACTAAAACCTGAACCCTAAACTTAAAACCTAAAACCTAAACCCTAAACTAAATAAACTTAAACCTATCGATTTAATTAATTTTTTAAAAAAACTCTAAACCCTAAACCCTAAACCCTAAACTCTAAATCCTAAACCCTAAACACTAAACACTAAAATGAACCCTAAACTTAGAACCCTAAAGCTACAACTCTAAACCTACCACTGCCCTAAATCTAATAACCAAACCACAACTCCAAATCACTGAAACACTGGCACCACACTAGCCCTTCTAAACCATAAACTCTGAGGCTAATCACTAAACCCTAGGTAACACTAAACCTAGGCCCACTAACTGAGCCTCCACAGGCCTGCTGAGCCAGGCCCCAAGCTGACCTGCTGGGCCACTGAGGCCTAAATAGCCTGAGCCTAAATCCTAGTATGAGCCTGAGCCTAAAACCTAGAAACCTAGGCCAATAAAAAAAAGTAAAAGAATATAAGGCCTACCTAAAGAAATAAAATAAAGATAAAAGTAAAAATAAAAATAAATAAAATAAAACCTTCTAGTAAAAATAAAAAATAAACCTAAGTGTAAAAACCTAAATAAAATAAAACTTAACATAAAAATAAAAAATAAAAAAAAATCTAAAATAAAATAAAATAAAAACTAAATAAAAACCTAAACATAAAAAATAAACTTAAAAATAAATAAATAAATAAAACCTAAAACTTAAACTAAAAAAAATCTAAACTTAAAATAAAATTAAAATAAACCTAAACATATTATAATATAAACTAAACTAAAATAAATAAAACCTAAACCTAAACTAAATAAAATAAAATAAATTAAAAATAAACCTAAACCTAAACTAAAAATTAAAACCTAAAAATAAACTTAAAATGAAAACCTAAAACCTAAACCCTAAACCCTAAATCCTAAAATGCTAAAATCCTAAACCTAAACTAAATAAAACCTAGAAAAAAAATAAATAAGAGCAAAATAAAAAATAAAATAAAATTAAAATAAAATAAAAATAAAACTAAAACCTAAACCTAAACCTAAAAAAAGAAAATAAAATATAAAATAAAACTAAACTAAAATAAAATAAATAAAATCCTAAACTAAACTAAAATATAAGAAACCTAAATAAAATAAAACTAAACTTAAAATAAAAATAAAATTAAATAAAATAAAAAAACCTAAACCTAAAAAAATAAACAAATACAACATAAACCTAAACTAAATAGAAGGAAAAAAGTACATCAACTGAAAGAAAGGAAGTGAAAATACTCTTAAAAGTGGATGGTAAAGAATAAGTATCTATTTTATAATCAATAATCTCTAAGTACAATATCAGATCCATTATGAGTAATAGTTAGACATAAATTCATTGGCATTCTATCTTTAATAATATTAAGTAATGAAAAGAATATTCAAACTCTTAATTATCATTTTTACACTTGATAAATTAGAATAAATTATATAAAATGCTTTATTCTAGATTTAATAGTGATAACTAGAAGTAATTCTTAAATAGTAGACATAATATAAAACTTTATTCTTTATTTTTTAGGTTTTATTTTTTATTTTTAGGTTTAGGTTTAGGATTTTATTTTATTTTTTTAGGTTTAGGTTTTACATTTTTATTTTAGTTTAATTTTTAGGAATTATTTTTTAGTTTCCTAAACCCTAAACCCTAAACCCTTAAACCAAATAAAATAAAATAAACCAAACTAAATAAAAAAATCAACTAAATAAACTAAATAAACTAAAACTGGTTTTACTTAATTTTAAAAAAAACCACAACCTAAACCTAAACCCTAAACCATAAAACACTAAACCCTAAACCTAAACTCTAAACCTAAACCTAAACTAAACTAAACCCTAAACCTAAAAACCTAAATAAATATTAAAATTTAAAACCTCTAGCCAGAACCCTAATCATAACTGCAGGCCACAGGCCCCTAGGCCTAGCCCTGGGCCCTGGGCCCTGGGCCTAGGCCTAGGCCCTGGGCCTGCACTGACCTGACCCTATCTAGGCAGGCCACTGGGCCACAGGCCTGAGCGCAGACCTCAGGGTGAGCCCTGGGCCACTGGACCCAGTCTTGGGCCACTGGGCATGTGCTAGAGCCTGGGCCCCAGGCCTGAGCCCTAGGCATAAAGGCAAAACTTGGACCTGAAACTAAATAAAACTTAAAAAAAATAAATGAGCCTACTTAACAAATAATAACAGATAGTATAAACTAAAATAAATGACCAAATGTAAACTACTAAGATAAACCTAAAATAAAACCTAAATAAAATAAAACCCACATAAAACCTAAGATAAAATAAAACTAAAACTAAATTAAATCTAAAAAAATAAAACCTATAAATAAATTAAAAATTAAACCAAACCAAATTAAAACTAAACCTAAAATAAAGAAAATAAAATAAACCTAAACTAAACTAAGCTAAAATAAATAAAACCTAAAACCAAACTAAATAAAATAAAATAAACTGAAAATAAACCTAAACTAAAATAAAAAAATAAACCTAAATAAAACCTAAAAATAAAAAAAAATAAACCTAAACTAAAAATAAAATAAAACCTAAACCTAAACCTAAATTAAAAAAATAAAATGAAAACCTAAAAAAAAAAATAAAACTAAAATAAAATAAAATGAATATAAAATAAACTAAAAAAATAAACATAAACTACACATAAAAAAAAATAAACTAAAATAAAAAACCTAAAGAATTAAATAAACTAAAATAAACTAAATTAAATATAAATAACAATAAACATAAATAAAAAAATAAAAAATCAAAAAAATAAATACAATAAATTAAATAAACTAAATAAACCTAAACTGGGTTTGCCACAAACTAAAAGGCCTCAGGGCCCCAAGGCTGACCATACCAAACTGGCCTGGGCCTAGGCCTAGGCCCTAGGCCCAGGCTGAGCCCAGGCCCTGGGCTGACCCTGACCATGAGCCCAGACCCACTAGCTCTGGGCTGACTAGGCCAGCCTGAGCCTGAGCCCACAAGGCACTAGGCCACAGGCACAGGCCTGGGCTGGGCCACTGACCTGGGCCCTGAGGTGGAGCCTGGGCCACTGAGTAAAGTGACCCTAGGCTCTGGGCAATCAGGCCTGACACTGGCCACAAATAAGCCTGAGCCAGAGGCCACTGAAAAGGCCAGGCCTAAACCTGAACAATCTGAGCCTAAACAAAGGCTTGAAAAAGATAAGATCATAAATAGATAAAATAAAATAAAGATGAACCTAAAGCTAAAGATAAAATATAAAATAAAATAAAATAAAAGATAAATAAACCTAAACTAGATTAAAAAATAAAATTAAAGAATAAAACCTAAATATAATTAAAACTAAATGTAAAATAAATAAACCTAAATAATAAAAACCTAAACCTAAAAAAAAACTTAAAATAAATAAAAAATAAAATAAAACTAAACTAAAAAATAAACCTAAAATGAAATAAAATAAACCTAAAACTTAAACTAAAATAAAATAAATAAACCTACCTAATAACTAAACCTAAACATAGGCTAAAAATAAAATATAAATAAACTAAAAATAAATCTAAACATAAAATAAAATAAAACTAAAAAAAAAAAAAACCTAAAACCTAAACTACAAAAAATAAAACCTAAAAAATAAAAAAATAAAACCTAAACCTAAAAATAAAAAAAAATAAATCTTAACTAAAATAAGCGTGAAATAAAACCTAAAAAATAAATATAAAACCTAAAATAAAATAAATAAACTTAAAATAAAATAAAAATAAACCATAAACTTTAAAATATAACCTAAATCTAAAATAAACATAAAAAACCTAAACCTAAACTAAAATAAATAATACCTAAACCTAAAATAAATTAAACCTAAAATTAAAATGATAAACTAGAGAAAACCTAAACCTAAACTAAATAATAAAATTTAAAATAATAACCTAAAACCTAAACCTAAACCTAAAAAAAATAAAATAAAAGCCTAAACCTAAAATTAAAAATAAAAAAAATAAAATCTAAACTTAAAAATTAAAAATGAAAATAAAACTAAATTAAGAAATAAGCATTAACCTACACATAAACAAGAAAACTAAATTATAATAAAATACTTGAACTAAAATAAATAAACCTAGAATAAATAAACTAAACAAAATAGAAATAAAAAATAAACCTAAATAAAAATAAAAAAATAAAATAAACTAAATAAACTAAACCTGGTTTACGTGGGGAAATTGAAAACTAGAGCCTGAGCCCTACTCTAAATCCTAGGCCCTAAACCCTAAATCCCTAAGGCTGACATGAGCCATGAGCCTACACCTGGGCCACCAACCAGGCCAACAGAGCCCAGGCCTTGGCCAGCCAGCCCTAATGCTAGGCCTGGCCAAATACAACACTAAAATACTGAAAGACCCTAAACCTAAACTGAGCCTAAACCTAAAAAACAAACCTAAAAACTGGCTAAAGCTAAATAAAACCAATTTAAACCTAAATAAAGATCATAGATAAAATAAAATAAAATGTAAGCTAAAACCTAAACCTAAAAAAAAATAAAATAAAAATAAAAAAGTAAAAATAAAATAAAATAAATAATTAAACTGGACTAAAAAATAAACTTAAGAATAAAATAAATAAAAGAAATAAAATAAAATTAAAAACCTAAAATAAAACACAAAAAAAAAACTTAAAACCTAAATAAATAAAAATAAACCTCAACCCCAAAGAAAAACAAAATCTAATATGAAAAAAAATAAACAATAAAATAAACAGCCTAATTAAAATAAACTAACTAAAATAAATAAACCTCGACCTACCTAAAATAATCTAAACTAAACCTAAACTAAAATGAACTAAGATAAACTAAATATAAACCTAAACCTAAACTAAAAGTAAACCTAAAATGGACATAAAAATAAAAACCTAAACCTAAACCTAAAAAAATAATAAAAACTGAAATAAAAATAAACCTAAACCTAAAATAAAATAAAATAAAACTCAACTAAAACTTAAACCTAAACCTAAAATAAACTAAAAGACCTAAATAAAATAAAAAAACTAAAACCTACCAAAAATACAAAAACTAACCTAAACTAAAATAAACTAAACAAAATAAATAAACCTCACCTACATACTAAACTTAAACCTAAACATAAACTAAATGAAATAAAATAAACTATATGTCCCTAAACCTAAACTAAAAATAAACCTAAAATAAACATAAAATAAAACCTAAAATCTAAACTTAAAAATAAAATAAAACCTAAACTTGAACCTAGAATAAAAATAAACCTAAACCTAATAAAATAAAAATACTCAACTCAAAATAAACTTAAACCTAAAACCTAAAAATAAACTAATATAAGAAACCTAAAATAAAATAAATAAAATAAAATAACATAAAAACTCTACTTTTAAAACCTAAACCAAACTAAAACTAAACTAAAAAATAAATAAACCTAAACCTAAACCTAAAATAAACTAAGCCTAAACTCAAAACTAAAAAAAATAAAATAAACTATAAAATAAAACTTTAAAATAAACCTAAAAATAAAAAAAATAAAATAAATACCTAAATATGAATAAAAAAATAAAAAAATAAAACCTAAACTTTAAAAACAAAAAATGAAAATATAACAAAATTAAAAAATAAGCATTAACCTAAACATAAACTAACAAATAAACTAAAATAAAAAAATTAAACTAAAATAAGTTAAACCTAAAACTATTAAACTAAATAAAATAGAAATAAAAATAAAATAAAATAAAATAAAATAATAAAATAAAATAAACTAAACCTTTCTATAAATTGGAAAGGAACCAAGGCCAAGATCCTAAATCAGGCCTGAGCCTACTAAAGCCAAGGCCCTAACCTAAAAACCAGGCCCTGAGCCTCTGAACACTGGGCCAGCCAGGCCCTGGGCTGACACAGAGCCCTACTGGGCCTGAACTCCACAGGCCTTACCTGAGCCACCAGGCCTGACCCAGGCCCTAAACCCCTAAATCCATCACTATGACCCAGCCCTGATCCCAGGGCCAAGGCTCAGGCCTGGCTTAATCAAGGCAGCCAAACTAGGCCCCACCTGGCTAAGAGCTGACACCAGGCCTCCCTACATGAAGGCCTGAGGCCACCACTGAACTAATCCTGAGCCTAACAAACTAAACTAAGATCCTGAGCCTGGGCCCTTAAAACTGAACCCTAAACTGATCTAAACCATGAAAAGAGCCTAATCCACTAAAATAAAACCTAAAATAAAAATAAATAAAACCTAAATAATAATAAATAAAATAAAACATACTAACATAGCCAAGTTTTTAAATAAATTAAAAGTAAAATAAAATAATAAATAAAGCTAAATTACTAAAAAATAAAAACTAAAGATCTAAATAATAACTAAACTTATATAAAATAAACCTAAAATAAAATAAAACTAAATTAAAACCTAAACCAAAAATATAAACCTAAAATAAATAAAAAATAAAACATAAACCATAAACTAAAACCTAAAATAAAAATAAAATAAGCAAAATAAAATAAACCTAAACCAAAACTAAAATAGACTAAATTTATATAAATAAAATCTAAACGTAAAATAAACTAAACCTAAACTTAAACTAAATAAAATAAAATAAACTAAAAATAAACCAAAACCTAAATTATAAAATAAAACCTAAAAATAAACATAAAATAAAATCCTAAGATGTAAACCTAAAAAAATAAAATAAAAACCGAAACTTAAACCTATAAGTAAAAAATAAAACCTAAACCTAAAAAATAATACAAAAATAATACAAAAATAAAATCAACTAAAAAATAAAATTAAACCTAAACCTAAACCTAAAAAATAAATTAAAATTAAAAAAAACATAAACTAAAATAAATTAACCTAAATTAAACAAACTAAATTAAAAAAATAAAAAATAAACCAAAATAAAAATTAAAAATAAACTTAATATACTAAATAAACCTAAAACTATGGGTTTGCTAAATAAAAAACTAAAAAAACTAAATGTAAAATAAAACCTAAAATAAAATAAAATAAAACTAAATAAAACCTAAACCTGAAATAAACCTAAAACCCTAAAATAAAATAAAAAAAATAAAGCGTAAAAAAAAAAAAATAAAATAAAATAAAACTTAACCTAAACTAAATAAATAAAACCTAAACCCTAAATAAAATAAACTAAAAATAAACCTAAACCTAAACTAAAAAATAAAACCTCAAAATAAACCTAAAAAAACTAAAACTTAAACCTAAAAATAAAATATAAACTTAAACCTAAACCAAAGAATAAAAAAATAAAACCTAAACCAAAAAAATAAAATAATAACAAAACTCAACATAAAAAAGTAAACATAAACCTAATCTTAAACCTTAAAAATAAACTAAAATAAAAAACCTAAACTAAAAATAAATAAAAAAGAAAGAAATAAACTAAACTAAATAAAAATAAAAAATAAACCTAAATAAAATATTAAATAAACTAAAATAAATAAAAAATTAATAAAATAAACTAATTAAACCTAAACTTAATAATTTACTTAATTAAAAAAATCCCTAAACACAAAACCCTAGTATGAAACACTAAACTACTACAACCAAAACCACCAACAACCAAATCTAAAGCCCTAAAAAAAAAATAAACAAAATCTTATGATCCTAATCACCCAAACTAACCCTAAACTTAACCAAAATGATAACCAACCAACACTAAACCCTAAAACCTACAACCCTAAACCCTAGCCAAACTCAGACCCCAAAACCCAAACCCCAAACCCTAAAACAAAACTTACCAACAAAATAAAACCTAAAAATAAAATAAATAAAACATAAACCTCAATAATAATAAAAAATAAATCAATTAAAATATAATCTAAAACCTAAACCTAAACCTTCTAAAATAAAATAAAATAAAAAATAAAAAAACTAAAACTAAAATAAAATAAATAAAAACCTAAAGTAAATTAAAAATAAAATAATCCTGAAAATAAAAAACCTAAATAAAATAAAACCCAAATGTAAAATAAAAATAAAATAAACATAAAATAAAATTAAATAAAAATTAAATAAAAGCCTAAACCTAAAAAATAAACCTTAAAATAAAACATAAAAATAAATAAAAAACAAAACCTAGACCTTAAACTAAAAAAAAAATAAACCTAAAATAAATAAAATAAAATAAACTTAAACATAAGCTAAAATAAGCTAAATTAAAATAAATAAAACCTAAACTTAAACATAAAATAAACTAACCTAAACCCTAAGTGAAATAAATAAAATAAATTAAAAAGAAGCCTAAACCTAAACTAAAAAATAAAATCTAGAAATAAACTTAAAATAAAAACTTAAAGCCTAAACCTAAAAAAATAAAATAAAGACCTAATCCTAAAAAAATAAAAAATAAAACCTAAACCCAAAAGATAAAATAGAAATAAAATTAAACTAAAAATAAATGTAAACATAAACCTAATCCCAAAAAATAAACTAAAATAAAAAAAACCTAAACTAGAATAAATAAACCTAAAATAAATAAACTAAACTAAATATAAATAAAAAATAAACCTAAATAAAAATAAAAAATAAAATAAACTAAAATAATAAATAATAAACATAAATAAATACAAACTAACTAAATAAACCTAACCTACCATGGGTTTTAAAGAAGCCCTAAGCCCAAAGCCCTAAATCAAAAATCTTAAACCCTAAACCTAAAACAAACCTAAACCCTAAACCTAAACCTGTGAGGCCACTAAAATCCTAAACTTTAAACCTAAACCCTAAAGCCACAAGTATGCAAACCCTAAGTCCTAATCCCTACTACCCTGACACTTCAACTCTGACCTAAACTCAAAAAGCCAGGCCGCAGATCCTAAAGCCTAAACCTTGGCTGGCTTAGCACTACTCAAAACCCTAAACCTGGGCTGGAATGCTAAACTGACCACCAGGCCACTAAGCTGACCTATATACCATGTAAACTTACAGGCCCTAAAGTGTTTTGCCCTGAAACTAGCTATAAACTAGGCCTAAAAAACCACAGGCCTAGCCACTAACCCTAAACTAAAGATAAATAAAGGCTAACTAAATAAAAAATAAAATTAAACTTAAATAAAATAAAATCAACAAAAGATGTAAAAAATAAACTAAATAAACCTGCATGTTGGTTTAATAAGTTTAAGAAGATCTGACTAAACCTGCTGAGCCATAAAGGCCCTGAGCACTAAACCCTATGCTCTAAACCACTGGGCCTAAAGGAGGCTCTGGGCCAGGCCAGCCAAGTGACCCACCTAACTGAGCCCTAAGGCTTAAACCAAAGGCCATGGGCCTAAATCCTGACCACTAAGCTGAGCTTAGCCTTGGGCCCCAGGCCACATGATCCTGACCTACTATGACTATAAAGTGACCTGGGCACCAGATCCTGGGCCAGCCAGTCAATTAAACTGACCAGGCCCTGAGGCCACCTCTTAGAAGGAGCCCTGGGCTGCCACAGGCCACTAAACAGATGACCTGAGCCACAGGCCCTAGGCCAAAGGCCCACTAAACTGGCTTGGGCCCTGAGCCCTGAGCCAGGCCTCTGACCCCTGGGCTAGTGAGGCCTGGGCGTTAAATCTAGGCTGAGCCTAACCTAGGCCTGGATAAGAACTCCTAAACTCTAGGCACAAAATCTGACCTAAACTAAACAAATAAATAAATAAAGATCAAAGATAAAATAGATAAAGGACTAAAATAAGATGTGAAACCTAAACCTAAAAATAAAATATAATAAAAAAAATAAAATAAAATAAATAAAAACCTAAACTAGATTAAAAAATAAAATTAACATAAGAATAAAAAACATAAACATAATTAAAACTAAATGTAAAATAAAAAGTAAAAAAAAACTAAAATAAAATAAAATAAAAACCTAAACCTAGGAAAAAACCTAAAAATAAATAAAAAAATAAAACATCAACCCCAAACTAAAAAAAACTAAACCTAAAATGAAAACAAAATAAACCTAAACTTAAACTAAAATAAATAAATCCTCAACCTAAACCTAAAATAAACTAAACCTAAACGTAAACCTAACCTAAATGAAATAAAATAAACTAAAAATAAATCTAAAGCTAAAATAAAATAAAATAAAAAAAAAAAACATAAAATAAACATAAAACCTAAACTAAAATAAAATAAAACCTAAACTAAAAAATAAAAATAAAACCTAAACCTAAAAAATAAAATAAAAATAAAACTTAACTAAAAAAGACACTTAAACCTAAAACTAAACCTAAAAAATAAATTAATATAAAAACCTAAAATAAAATAAATAAACTTAAAATAAAATAAAATAAAAACCTAAACCATAAATTTTAAAAAAATATAACCTAATCCTAAAATAAACAAAAAAAACCTAAACCTAAACTAAAATAAACTAAACTAAAATAAATAAAACCTAAACCTAAAATAAATTAAACCTAAACCTTAAATTAAATAAAATAAAATAAACTAGAAGAAAACCTAAACCTAAACTATAAAATAAAACTTTAAAATAAACCTAAAATAAAAACTTAAAACCTAAACCTAAACCTAAAAAAATAAAATAAAAACCTAAACCTAAACCAAAAAATAAAAAAAATAAAATCTAAAGCTAAAAAATAAAAATGAAAATAAAACTAAAATTAAAAAAACTTGCATAAACAGGAAAACTAAACTAAAATAAAACTTGAACTAAATAAATAAACCTTAAATAAATAAATAAATAAAATAAAATAAAACCTAAATAAAATAAAATTAAAATAAACTAAATAAACCTACTAGTTGGTTTAATTGAGAAAATGGAATACACCTACACTACCTAAACTCACCTAAAACCCTAAACCCTAAACCTAAACCCTAAAACTAACAAACTATAAACCATAAACCTACACCTGACACTACAGGCCCACCTGAACTTTGACACTAAGGCCCAAACCAAACCTAAATCCCAGGCCACCACCCAATGCTGAAACCCCAAACCCAGGCTCTGACTCAGGCCCCTACAATAACCCTAAACCCTAAACCCTAAAACCCTAAACCTAAACCACAAACCTAAAACCTAAACTAACTAAATAAAACCAAAATAAAATAAAAACTTAAACCTAAATAAAATCATAAAATAAAATAAAATAAATAAAAGCTAAAACCTAAACCTAAACCTAAAAATAAAATAAAATAAAATAAATAAAACCTAAGACTAAAGATAAAATAAACCTAAGAATAAAACCTAAATAAGATTAAAATAAACATAAAATAAATTTTAAAAACCTAAAATAAGATAAAATAAAGGCCAAAAAAACCACAAAATAAATAAAAATAAACCTCAACTAAAAAAAAAGGCTAAATCTAATATGAAATAAAGATAAACAAAATAAAATAAACCTAAACCTAGGCTAAACTAAAATAAATAAAACCTCAACCTAAACCTAAACTAAACCTTAAAGAACTAAAATAAACTAAATATAAATCTAAGCTAAACTAAAATAAAACCTAAAAATAAACATAAAATAAAGACCTAAACCTAAAATAAAATAAAACTAAAGCACGAGACCAAAAGAAAAAATAAAACCTAAACCTAAAAAATAAAATAAAAATAAACTCAACTAAAAATAAACTTAAACTAAACCTAAACCTAAAGTAAACTAATATAGACCTAAAATAAAATAAATAAACCTATAATAAATGAAATAAAACTCTAAAACTTTAAACCTAAAACCAAAATAAAAAACAAAACTTAAAATAAACTAAACTAAAATAAATAAAACCTCAACCTAAATATAAAATAAACTAAACCTAAACCTAAACCTAAACTAAATGAAATAAGATAAACTAAATATAAACCTAAGCCTAAACTACAAAATAAAACCTAAAAATAAATAAAGAATAAAAATCTAAAACTTAAACTTAAAAAAATAAAATAAAAACCTAAACCTCAACCTAAAAATAAAAAATAAAACCTAAACCTAAAAAATAAAATAGAAATAAAACTCAACACAAAATTTAACTTAAACCTGAACCTAAACCTAAAAAATAAACTAATATAAGAAACCTAAAATAAAATAAATAAACCTAAAATAAATAAAATAAAAACCTAACCTCTAAACTTTAAAAAAAAAACCTAAAAAAAATGAACAAAAACCTAAACCTAAACTAAAATAAACTGTACTTAAATAAATAAAACATAAACCTAAACCTAAAATAAATTAAGCCTAAACTCGAAACTAAATAAAATAAAATAAACTAAAAGAAAACCTAAACCTAAACTATAAAATTAAACTTTAAAATAGAAATAAAAAATAAAATAAAAACTTAAAACCTAAACTTAAAAAATAAAATAAAAACCTAAACAAAAATAAAAAAATAAAAAAAATAAAACCTAAACCTAAAAAATAGAAATGAAAATAAAAGAAAATTTAAAAATAAGCATTAACCTACACATAAATTAACAAATAAATAAAATAAAAAACTTAAACTAAAATAACTTAAACCTAAAACTATTAAACTAAAATAAATTGAAATAAAAAAATAAACATAAATAAAAATAAATTGTAAAATAAACTAAATAAACCTAAACCTCTTCAATTAGATGGGGAAAAGGCCAAAATCGAAACCCTAGTACAGGCCCTGGGCTAAACCTAACCCAAACTAAACTCTATGAGCCTGCTGACTGCAGGCCTAGCAAACTTTACTGGCCAGGCTAACCACCTAAAATCTGCGTGCTAGCCTGACCTGACCACCTCTGGGCCACAGGCCTAAACCTGCTTCTTAATGACAGGCCAGAATTCACCTTAATTATAAACCCTAAAGCCTGAGCTAAACCCTAGGCCTAAGCTGACTTAAACTGGCTGACCTGGGCCCCACTGACCACAACCTAGGCCTGGGCAACCTAAACCTGGGCCTGAGCCCATACCACTGGCCTAAAGCCATAAGACCATAAACCCTAACATCCACTAAACTACCCTAAAATTGAAAACCTAATCCGACTAAAATAAAACCTAAAATAAAATAAATAAATAAACCTAAATCTAAATAAATTAAAATAAATAAAATAAAACATGTTGAAACATAAAACCAAAAAATAAAATAAGATTAAAAGTAAAAATAAAATAAAATAAATAAAAAAATTAAACTAAACTAAAAAAATAACATTAACCTAAGAATCAATAACTAGAATAAAATAATAACTAAACTTAATATAAAAATAAAATAAACCTAAAATAAAAAAATCAAAACTAAATAAAAACCTAAACTACAAATATAAGCCTAAAAATAAATAAAAAATAAGACATAAACTATAAACTATAAAAAACCTAAAACTAAAATAAAAATAAAATAAGGAAAATAAAATAAACCTAAACCAAAACTAAAATAGACTAAATTTAAATAAATAAAACCTAAACATAAAATAAACTAAACCTAAACCTAAACTAAATAAAATAAAATAAACTAAAAATAAACCTAAACCTAAATTATAAAATAATACCTCAAAATAAACATAAAATAAAACCCTAAAACGTAAACTTAAAAAAATAAAATAAAAATCTAAACCTAAACCTATAAGTAAAAAATAAAACCTAAACTTAAAAAATAATATAAAAATAAAATCAACTAAAAAATAAAGTTAAACCTAAACCTAAACTTAAAAAATAAACTAAAATTAAAAAATCCTAAACTAAAATAAATTAACCTAAAATAAACAAACTAAACTAAATAAAAATAAAAAGTTAACCTAAATAAAAATTAAAAATAAACTTAATATACTAGATAAACCTAAACCTATGGGTTTAATTAAATAAAATAAAAACTAAATGTAAAATAAAAAAACCTAAATAAAATAAAATAAAAACTTAAACCTGAAAAATAAACCTAAAAAACCCTAAAAGTAAATAAAAATAAAACGTAAACCCTAAACTATAAAAAATCCTAAACATAAAATAAATAAAATAAAATAAACCTTAACTTAAACTAAATAAATAAAACCTAAACCCTAAATTTAATAAATAAAATAAACTAAAAATAAACCTAAACCTAAACTAAAAAATAAAACCTAAAAATAAACCTAAAAAAAATTAAAACATATACCTAAAACAAAAATAAAAACTTAAATCTAAACCAAAAAATAAAAAAATAAACCTAAACCAAAAAAATAAAATAATAACAAAACTAATCATAAAAAAGTAAACGTAAACCTAATACTAAACCTCAAAATAAACTAAAATAAAAAACTCAAACTAAAAATAAATAAACCAAAAAGAAATAAACTAAACTAAATGAAAATAAAAAATAAACCGAAATAAAATATTAAATAAACTAAAATAAATAAAAAATTAATAAAATAAATTAATTAAACCTAAACTTATTAGTTTACTAATTAAACTAATTAAACCTAAATAAAAAACATAAACCTCAATAAAATAAAATAGAAATAAATCAATTAAAATTATAATCTAAAACCTAAACCTAAACCTAAACCTACCCCTAAAAATAAAATAAAATATAAAATAAAATCAACTAAGAGATATAAAAAATAAACTAAATAAACCTAAACGTGTGAGTTTAATTAATTTTTTTTAAAAGAAGACCCAAAAACCTAAACTAACCTGCTCACCTAAACCCTAAAACCTAGCTAAATCTTTATCTAAAACCTAAACCCTACTCAAACTAATCCTAAACCTAAACTAAACCTTAAAATCACAAACCGAGCTTAAACTCACACAAATCTACTAACCCTAAACCTTTAAACCACCTAAACCTAGGCCCCAAACCTAAACCTAAAATCCAAAACCACAA
Source organism: Cymbidium sinense (assembly GCA_021442155.1). Lineage (NCBI taxonomy): Eukaryota > Viridiplantae > Streptophyta > Magnoliopsida > Asparagales > Orchidaceae > Cymbidium > Cymbidium sinense. The sequence goes on along the minus strand of CM038214.1, from coordinate 269,467,631 downwards.
GTCTACACTAAACCCCTAAACAAACCTAAATCATAATCCCTAACCTAAACCATAAACCATAAAGCATAAACCTAAGAGCCTAAACCTTAAACTCTAAAACCCTTAACCTAACAAACCCTAAATTCCAAACCCTAAACCTAAACCCTAAGACCTAATGAACCTAAACATAAACCTAAACCCTAAAACCTAATGAACCTAAACATAAATCTAAAACCTAAGAATGGGCCGAACCTTGATGGCAGGAACATCACCGTCAACCAGGCTCAGTCTAGATCTATTAGTGGTGGTGAAGGTGGAGGCGACAGTTACTACTGTGGTGGTGGGGGATTTGGAGGTGTTGGTGGATATGGAGGTGGTGGTCGGAGCAATGGTGGTTATGGAGGCCGGAGGAGCCACAGAGGTTACAACCACGGTGGTGGCGGAGGAAGAGATTGAGGATATAATGGTGGATCCTACTACTCGAGAGGCTTATGTGGTTCTGATGGGAACTGAAGAAATAGAAGAACAGCTGATCCAATCTACTGTTTATGGAACTGTGTCTTTACAGTAGAGACAGTTCTAGTTATCTAAGATATTTTATTTGCTCTATGCATGCTCATTTTTTATCTATGTTGTTGCTTGTGTCTTTGAAAACTTGGTGTGTTACTTCATTAATGAAATCGAAAAGAAGAAATGTTAAATTTGAATTTGTTCTGTGTTGAAAAAAAATCAAAAACCCTAAACCCTAAACTAGTAAACTACTAAAACCCTAAACCCTAAAAAAACTCTAAACCCTAAACCCTAAACCTCTAAACTCTAAACCCTAAATCCTAAAACTAAACCTAAACCCTAAACTAAAGCCTAAACCCTAAACCCTAAACTAAACCCTAAACCTAAACCTGAAACTGGGCCACTAAACCACACCTAAATCCTAAAACTGGGCCACAGTCCTAAAACCTACCAAACTGGGGCGTGAATCCTGCAAACTTAAACCATAAACCACCATACTGACCCAGGCTAAACCCCCTGGGCCTAAAAGGTAAAACCTGACCTAAACTAATGGACTAAATGACCAAAATAAAATATAAATTGAGACCTAAACCTAAAAGAAAGAAAATAAAAATAAAATAAAACCAGACTAAAAAATAACTAAAGTAAACCTAAACTAAATATAATAAGAAAATAAACTAAAATGACCTATTAAAAAAAATATAATCCTAAACTTAAACCTAAAAACAAAATAAAAACCTAAAAGCTAAAATGAAAAATAAAACCAAGCTTATAAAATAAAATAAAACTAAACTAAAATAAAATAAAACTTATTGAAAAATAAACTCAAATTAAAACCTAAACTAAAATAAATGAAACCTAAAATAAATAAACTATCTAAAATAAAAATAAAAATAAAACCAAAAAAATAAAATAAACTAAAATAACAAACAAATAAACTAAATAAACTTAAACCAACTAGTTTACTTAAGTTAAAATAAAAATATACAAATAAAATAAAATAAAAAAACATTAGCCCAAAACCCTAAACCTTAAAACTAACCCTAAATCATAATCTCTAAACCACTGCAACCAGGCAGCAAACCTTAACCCTGAATCTTACAAACCCTAGGCAAAAAACCACTGAGCCTGAGCCTAAACCTAAACCTAAAGCTTTAAACCCTAAGACCTACAACTAAACTTTTTAAACCTAACCACTAAGCCCAGGCTCTAAACTCTAGGCCAAAACCCTAAACCCTAAACCCTGAGCACAAACCTAAACCTAAATAACACTAAATAAAATAAATAAAAAAACATAAACCTAAATTAAAAATAATAATAATAATAATTAATAAAAACCATAACTAAACCCTAAGCCTAAACCTAAATCTAAACCAAAACTTAAACCTAAATCTAAAAATAAATTAAAATAAATAATAATAAAAGCAAAATAAAAAAAATAAAACCCTAAACTAAACTACAAAATAAATTAATCCTGAAATAAAACCTAAATAAAATAAAACTAAACATAAGATTAAAATAAATAAACCTAAAAATAAAATAAAATAAGAACTAAATAAAAACTTAAACCTAAAAATGAAACTTATGAAAATAAACCTAAAAATAAATTAAAAAAACAAACCCTAAAAAAAAACCCTAAACCTAAAATAAACAAAATAAAATAAACCTAAACCAAAACTATAAAAAAAACTAAACTCAAATTAACAAAACCTAAACCTAAACCTAAAATATACTAAACCTAAACCATAAATAAATAAAATAAACTAAAATATAAATAAAATAAAACCTAAACTAAAAAATAAAAGCTAAAAATAAACCTAAAATAAAAACTTAAAACCTAAACCTAAATAAATAAAATAAATATCTAAACCTAAACCTAATAATAAAAAATAAAATCTAAATAAAAAAAATAAAAATAAAACTAAACAAAAAAATAAACATAAACCTAAACCTAAACTTATAAAATAAACTAAAATAAAAAACCAAAACTAAAATAAGTAAACCTAAAATAATTAAACTAAACTAAATAAAAATTAAAAATAAACCTAAATAAAAATTAAAAAAATAAAATAAACTAAAAAAAATAAATAGAAACTAAATTAACTAAATAAACTTAAACCTACTGGTCTACGTAATTTAAAAAAAAAAAAACCCTAAACCCTCAATCCTTAAAACCCACTACCAGGAGGCAGAACCAAAACCCTCTCCCTAAATAAATAATAATAATAATAATAATAACCTTAACTTTAAATCTTTACCTAAACCTAGGCCCCTGACCCTAAACCTACTCCCCAAATCCTGAGCCACAGCTAGCCTAAAGCTAAACCTAATACCAAACCTAAACCTAACTAAACTAAATAAATTAAAAACAAAACCTAAACTTAAATTAAAATAATAAATAAATAAAATATATAAACCTAAAATAAATAAAATAAAATAAAAATAAAAATACTTAAATAAATAAAGTAAATAAAATAAACTAAACTAAATAAACCTAAACCTAAACCTAAACCTAAACTAAACTAAACTAAATCAAATGTAAACCTACATAAAGCTTAACCTAAACCTAAAACCAAACTAAAATAAACTAAACTAATAAACTACTAAATAAAGCCTAAAACTAAAATAAAATAAACTAAAGTAAATAAACTAAACCTAAATAAACTAAAATAAAATACTAAACTAAATAAATAAATCTAAACTAAATAAATAAATAAACTAAAACTAAACTAAAGTAAAATAAAATCAACTAAACCTAAAACCTAAATTAAATGAAAGCCACACCTAAATAAATAAAATAAACTAAACTTAAGCCCTAAACCTAAAACCTAAAAAAATAAACCTAAACTAAACCTAAATAAATCTAATAAACCTAAACTAAAAACTAAAACTAAAACTAAGTAAAATTAATAATAATAAACTAAAATAAATTAACCTGAACCGGATAAAAATAAACTAAATAAAATAAAACCTAAACTAAAAATAAACCAAAATTAAATAAAACTAAACTAAATAAAACCTAAACCTAAATAAACCTATGCTAAATAAACCTAAACCTAAACCTAAACCTAAACCTAAACTAAAAAAATAAATAAAATGAACATAAACCTAAATAAATTAAACTAAATTAAATAAATAAACTAAATAAATAAACTTGATAAACTAAATAAAATTAAATAAAATAAACCTAAACTAAATTAAATAAAATAAAAATCCTAAACTAAACCAAACTAAAGTAAACTAAAATAAATAAAATAAACTTAAACCCAAACTAAATAAAATAAATAAAATAATCCTAAACTAAACTAAACTAAACTAACTAAAACCAAAAATAAACCTAAACCTTAACCTAAACTTAAACCATAAACTTAAATAAACCTAAACCTAAACCTAAATAATCTAAAATGTAAACCTAAAACTAAACCTAAACCTAAATAAATAAACTAAACTAAACTAAAATAAACCTAAACCCTAAACCCTAAATATCCTAAACCCTGCCCTACCACTGAGCCTAAACCCTACAAACCTGACTACAACCCTAGGCCTCCTAGGCTAAACCTAGCCTTAAACACCAAACCCTAAAATAGTTGGTCAAGAACATAAAGCTGAAACCCAAATTAAATAAAACCTAAAATAAAATAAATAAAAACTTAAAATAAATAAAATAAAATAAAATAAAATAAAACTAAACAAATCTAAACTAAACTAAACCTAAACCTAAACTAAAATAATAAATATAATAAAAATAAACAAAAATAAAATAAATAAAAAATAAACTAGACTAAAAAAAGAAAATAAACCTACAATTAAAAAACCTAACCAAATAAAAACAAAATAAACTGAAAGTAAAATAAAATAAAAACTTAATAAAAACTCAAACCTAAAAAATAAAGATATAACAATAACTTAAAAAAAGTCTAAACCCTAAACTAAAAAAAATATAATCCTTAAATAAACAAAATAAAATTAAATTAAACATAAACTAAAATAAACTAAACTAAAAGAAATATAACCTAAACCTAAACCTAAAATAAACTAAACTAAAACCATAAACAAAATAAAAAAAGACTAAAAATAATCCTAAACCTAAACTAAAAAATAAAACCTAAAAATAAAACTAAAATAAAAACCTAAAACCTGAACCTAATCTTAAGAATAAAAAATAAAACCTAAACCTATAAAATAAAATAAAAATAAAACTAAACTAAAAAAATAAACATAAACATAAACCTAAACCAAAAATAAACCAAAATAAAAAACCTAAACTAAAATAAATAAACCTAAAATAAATAAACTAAACTAAATAATAATAAAAAATAAACCTAAAATAAATAATCTAAAGCAAATAAAAAAATAAATTAAATAAACTAGATAAACATAAACCTATTGGTTTACTTAATTTTAAAAAAACCAAAACCCTAAACCCACAAAAATCCCTAAAACAAACTTGACACTAAACCTAACTGACCTAAAATCTTAACCCTAGGCAGCAAACCATAAGAAACCTAAAGACTTACCCTAAACCCTAAACAAACCTAAGACCCTAAACACTGGACTTTAAAACCTTAAACCCTAAAGCCTAAACACTAAACACTAGGGCCCTAAACCCTAAAGGCCCTAGGCCCTGACCTGGGCATAAGACCCTAAAACCTACTAAACCTGACCTAACACTCCTAAAAACTAAAACCTAAACTAAATAAACCTTAAAAATAAAATAAATAAATAAACCTAAACCTAAATAAGATAAAAAAACAAAAAAAACTATAACATAAACCAAACCTAAAAATAAAATAAAATAAAAAATAAAAATAAATTAAAATAAAATAAATAAAAACATAAACTAAACTTTAAAATAAAATAAACCTAAGAATAAAAAAAATTAAATGTAAAATAAAAATAAAATAAACCTAAAATATACTAAAATAAAACTAAACAGACCTAAAGTAAACCTAAAAGAATAAAAATAAATAAAACCTAAACCCTAAAATAAAAAAATTAAACCTAAAATCAGAATAAAATAAAATAAACCTAAACTTTAACTAAAATAAAATAGGTTTAAATAAATAAAACTTCAACCTAAACCAGAACTAAATAAAATAAAATAAACAAAAAATAAACCTAAACCTAAACTAAAATATAAAACTTAAAAGTAAACCTAAAATAAAAACCTAAAACTTAAGCCTAAAAAATAAAATACAAATAAAACTCAACTAAAAATAAACCTAAACCTAAGCCTAAACTAAAACATAAAACATAAAATCCTAAAACCTAAACCTAAAAAAATAAAATAAAAACCTAAACCTAAACCTAAAAATAAAAAATAAAGCCTAAAATTAAAAATAAAATAAAAGAAAAACTCAACAAAAAAACTATAAACTTAAACCAAAAAAATAAACTAAAATAAAAAGCCTAAACTAAAATAAATAAATTTAAAATAAATAAACTAAACTAAATGAAAATAAAAAATAAAACTAAATTAAACTAAATAAAAATAAAAAATAAATTAAACTAAAATAAATAAAAATAATCTAAAAAGACTAATTTAGCCTAAACCTACTAGTTTACTTAATTAGAAAAAACCTAAATCTAAAATGCTAAACTTTAAACTCTAAATAAAAAAATTAACCCTACCTAAACCTTAAGCTCCAACACTAAACCTACAAACCTACCCTAAATCCTACCTTAAGCAGCTAAGCCCTAAACCCTAACAACCTAAATGCTAAACCACTAAAAGCATAAACTCTAACACCCTAAACTAAACCCTAAACCATAAATGACCATAAACCCTAACCCTAAATCCTAAACCCTAAACCCTAAACCCTAAACCCTAAACCCTAAACCCTAAACCTAAACCTAAACCCTAAGAATGGCTAGAACCTTAACGACAAGAACATCACGGTCAACTAGGCTCAATCTAGATGTGACAGTGGAGGCGAAGGCGGAGGTGGTAGTTATTGTAGTGGTGGTGGGGGATCTAGAGGTGCTGGTGGATATTGAGGTGGTGGTCAGAGCAGTGGTGGTTATGGAGGAGAGGGAGCGATGGAGGTTACAACCATGGAGGTCATCTCCATTGTGACCTATTATGTCTCAAATTTTCATTTAATTCAAGTATACTAAAGATGATTTTTATACATCTTAAGCATGTCTTTATTAGGTCTACCTCTACCTTTCTTAAAATCTAATGCATATGCTCTCCTAACTGGGTCATTTGACAACCAACGCTTTATGTGGCCAAACCATCTAAGGTGACTCTCTTTAATCTTATATGCCACTAGAGATACTCCAACTTTTTCTTGAACTTACTCATTTTGCATTTTATCTCTAAGAGTAAATCCACTCATCCACTTAAGCATCCTCATCTCTGCAACACTTAACTTAGTCTCATGCTTCTCTTTTATTGGTCAACATTCTACACTATAAATCATTGTAGGACTTACCACCATCTTATAAAATTTTCCCTTAAGTTTAGGCGGTACGTTTCTATCACACAATAGGTCAAATGCATTCCTCCACTTCAACCATCCAACTTGAATTCTACTAATAACATCTCCATCTATTTCACCATCATTTTGAACAATAAAGCATAAATATCTGAATAGCTCACTCTTTTTAATGACTTGTTCACTTAATGTCACAACACTACCACTATAACTTCTATAACTAAAATTACACTCCATATATTTAGTTTTAGATCTACTTAAATGAAAAATTTTAGACTATAAGGTTAGCCACTATAATTCCAGTTTCTCCTGGACTCCTTCTCTAGTCTTATCAACAAGTAGAATGTCATCAGCAAAAACCATACACCAAGGTACATCTTCCTATAAATTCCTAGTAAGAACATCCACAACTAAAGAAAAAAGATAAGAGCTTAAAGCAAATCCTTGATGTAATCCAACTGAAATAGGAAAATATTTTGTCAATCCTCCTTATGTTTGGACACAAGTAACAACTCTAGTATACATATCCTTAATGACTTGAATAAAACCAATATTAACTCCTTTATTTTCTAGAACTCTACAAAGAACATCTCTTCAAACTTTATCATAAGCTTTCTCTAAATCAATAAATATCATATGTAGATCCTCCTTGCTTTCTCTAAACTTCTCCATCAAATCTCTTAATAAAGGTATAGCATCCATAGAAGATCTCTCTAGCATGAAACCAAACTGATTGTGAGAAACTTTTGTATCACATCACAACCTACATTCAATTACTCTCTCTCCCATAAATTTAATGTGTGACATATTAACTTAATTCCTCTATAATTTACACACTATTGTGCATCACCTCTATTCTTAAATATAGGAATCAACAAACTCTTTCTGCACTCATCTGACATCTTTTTAGTCTTTAAAATAAAATTAAAAAGATTTGTAAGCCAAGCAATTCCTTGATCTCCTAAACATTTCCTCACTTCTATTGGAATATCATCAAGTCCTACTATTTTTTCACATTTCATTTTCTTTAAAGCTTCTCTAACTTCAGATTTATTGATATGATGAAAAAACAAAATTTTTTATTTTTGTTTAAGGTATTAAGGTTGCAAAAATCAATCATATTTTCAAATCCTTCATTGAAAAGTTTATCAAGATACATCATCCACCTATTTTCAATATCCTTTTCTAAGATAAGCACTTTATGATTTTCATCCTTAATACACCTCAATTGAGCTAGATCTTTACTTCTCCTACTCTTTGGTTAGCTAACTTACACATACATATTTCACCTTCTTTGGTATCTAATCTATTGTATAAATCACTAAAAGCTAAATTTTTTGCATCATATATTGCTTTCTTAGAATCTCTACGTGCAACTTTATATTATTCCTAATTTGTTGAGTTTTTATATCTAAGCCAAGTTTTATAACAACACTTCTCATTAATTTATTATTTCTTGCACATTCTGACTCCACCATCAACTATTTTTATTAAAAGAAGTTTTTCCTTTTGATTCTCCAAGCACATTTTTAGCAACTTGCTTAATTTCTCTTGCTACTATTTCACACATAACATTAGCTTCCTTATGAACATCCTAAATTCTAAGCTCTTGTAGCTTGTTCTTAAAAAAAAATTTATTAGTGTTTTTTAAGTGCCCCCATCTAATCCTAGGATAATAATTTGTTTTATTTTTCATCTTCCAGTCTTTCATCTTAAAATCTAAGACTAATAATCGATGTTGGGTATTTAAACTTTTACTTGGAATTACCTTACAATCTTTACAATCTAAATGATCTATTTTTCTTATCAGAAAATAATCAATCTATGTTTTACTAAATCAATTTTTATAAGTAATAATATGCTCATCTCTTTTCTTAAATAAAGTATTAGCAACTAGAAAATCATAGGCTAAAGCAAAATTTAATATATACCTACCTTCTTCATTAGGCACTCCAAATCCATAACCACCTTGAATACTTTTAAAATCTTATACCAATCTACCAACATGTCCATTTAAATGTCCTCAAATAAATAATTTTTCTTCAAGAGGTATCTTTTGTATTTATCCCTCTAATTCATTCCAAAATTTTTCTTTTAAGCCTACATCCAAACCTACTTGAAGAGCATAAACACTTATAACATTGATAATCTTAGTATCAATAATAATTCTTAAAGTTATAATTCTAACTCCGCATCTATTAATATTTATAACATTATTCTTCAAACTTTTACCTATAATCACACCTATGCCATTTCTAATTCGACTTCTACCAGAATACCAAAGTTTAAACCCTAAACTATCTATCTCCTTGGCTTTCTTCCAAACACATTTAGTTTCTTGAACACATAAAATATTTATTTTCCGATGTACCATAATATCTATTAATTTCATTAGTTTACCTGTAAGAGAACCTATATTCGAAGCTCCTAACCTAATTCTAGTTTCATGGACTAACTTCTTTGCCGCATCCATCCATAATGTGGGAACCATGGCATATTTAACACTGCACTCGGACATCGATGCAACATCCCTTACACATTTTCCACTATATTCAGGCCATACAGTGTGTCGCTTCTAGGGGATGCCCTAGCATTAACATAATATTTTGAAGGATTCATGTCATGACTCATTCGACAAGTTTTACATAAATAAAATTAAAACTAAACCTAAAATAAAAATAAGATAAACTTAAAATAAAATAAAATAAAAACATAACTCTAAAAATAAATTAAAAATAAAACCTAAACCGTAAACTAAAAAAAACCTGAACCTAAAATAAAAATAAAATAAACCTAAACTTAAACTAAAATAAACTAAACTAAAATCAATAAAACCTAAACCTAAAATAAACTAAACCTAAACCTAAACTTAAACCTAAACCTAAACCTTAAAGAAAATAAGATTAGCTAAAAATAAACTTAAACGTAAATTAAAAAATAAATCCTAAAAATAAACCAAAAATAAAAACCTAAAACCTAAACCTAAACCTAAAAATAAAAAATAAAACCTAAACCTAAAAAATAAAATAAAAATAAACTAAACTAAAAAATAAACCTAAACCTAAACTTAAAAGATAAACTAAAATAAAAAACTAAAACTAAAATAAATAAACTAAACTAAATAAATACAAAAATAAACCTAAATAGAAATAAAAAATAAAATAAACTAAAATAAATAAAAATTACACTAAAAACTTAGGAGTTTAGTTAATTTGATAGAAAATAAAAAAATAATAAAATAATAAAAAACCTTGACCTTAAACCTTAAACCCTAAAACTAACCATAAACCCTAAACCCTAAACTAACAACCCTAAGCCCTAAAACCAACAACCCTAAACACTAAACCTTAAACCTTAAACCGTAAACCCTAAACCTTAAACCCTAGAAACCTAAAAACCTAAACCTAAATAAAATAAAACCAAAAACTAAAAAAATAAAAAACCTAAACCTCGATAAAATAAAAAAATAAAATAAAATAAAACATAAACTAAAACCTAAACCTAAACCTAAATCAAAAAGTAAAATAAAAAAATAAAAAAATAAACTAAAATAAAATAAATAAAAACTTAAACTAAAAAAAGAAAATAAACCTAAAAATAAAAGACATAAATAAAATAAAAATAAAATGTAAAATATAAACAAAGTAAAATAAAACCTAAACCTAATAAATAAACCTAAAAATGAAACCTAAAAATAAATGAAAAATAAAACATAAGCCCTAAACTAAAAAAAACCTAAACCTAAAATAAACCAAAACCTAAACTAAAATAAATTAAACTAAAATAAATAAAACCTAAACCTAAAATAAACTAAACCTAAACCCTAAACTAAATAAAATAAAATAAACTAAAAATAAACGTAATCCTAAACAATAAAATAATAATAAAACCTAAAAATAACCTTAAAATAAAAACCTAAAACCTAAACCTAAAAAAATAAAATAAAAACCTAAACCTAAACCTAAAAATTAAAAATAAAACTTAAACCTAAAAAATAAAATAAAAATAAAACCAAACAAAAAATAGGCATTAACATAAACCTAAACCTTAAAAATAAAACTAAAAAACCTAAACTAAAATAAATAGACTAAAATAGGTAAAAATAAAAGATAAACTAAAATAAATAAAAAATAAACTAAATAAACTTAATAAACCTAAACCTACCAGTTTACTTAATTTTAAAAAACCCTAAAATATAAAACCCTAAACCTTAAACCCTAAACCCTAAAATAAACCCTAAACCCTAAATCCTAAATCATAAACCCTAAACCCTAAACCCTAAAAAACCCTAAACCCTAAACTCTAAAACCAAAACCCTAAATCTTAAACCCTAAACCTTAAACCCTAAACCCTAACCATAACCTTAAACCCTAAACCCTAAACTAACCTTAAACTAACTGTAAACTGGAAACCCTAAACTCTAAAAACCCTAAACTTTAAAGCCTAATCTTTAAACCCTAAACTAACCTTAAACCATAAACCCTAAAGACTAAACACTAAAGCTTAAATCCTAAACCCTATACCTAAACCCTAAACCCTAAAACCCTAAACCTTAAAGCCTTAAACCCTAAACCCTCAAAGAAAAAAACCTAAAACCATAAACTTTAAACCCTAAACCCTAAACCCTAAACCGTAAACCCTAACTTTAGACCCAAAACCCTAAACTTAAACTAAAAGTAACTAAATAAATTAAAAAAACTAAAGCTAAACCCTAAAACTAAATAAATTGAAACCCAAAGAATGGGCAGAACCTTGATGGCAGGACCATCACCGTCAACCAAGCTTAGACTACATCTAGCGGTGGAGGCGATGGCAGAGGCGGCAATTATCGCCGTGGTGGTTGGGGATCTATAGGTGTTGGTGGACATGGAGGTGGTGGTCGGAGTAGTGGTGGTAATAGAGGAGGGAGAACCGTAGGAGGTTACAACTATGGTGGTGGCCGAGGGAGAGATCGAGGGTATGGTGGCGAATCCCGCTACTCGAGAGGCTGGGGTGGTTCTGATGGGAACTGGTGAAATTAAATAACGATCGATCCAATCTGCAGCTTATGGAACTGTGGCTTTATAGTAGAGATAATTCTAGTTATCTAGGGTTTTTTATTTGCTCTAAGTGTGCACCTTTTTTATCTATGTTTTTGCTTGTGTCTTAGGAAACTTGGTGTGTTACTTGGTTGATGAAATCAGAAAGAAGAAATGTTGAATCTAAATTTGTTCTCTTTAAAAAAACAAAAACAAAAACCCTTAACTCTAAACTAAAACGTGAACCCTAGACCTATGTCATAAATCCTAAACACTAAACCTTAAACCCTAAAATTCCTAAACCCTAAGCCCTAAGCCCTAAACCCTAAATCCCTAATCCCTAAACCTTAAATCCTAAACCCTAAACCCTAAACCCTCAACTAACCCTAAACCCCAAAGAAGAAAAATCTAAAATCATAAACCTAAACTAAATAAAACCTAAAAATAAAATAAATAAAAAAACCTACACCAAAATATAATAAATAAATAAAATAAAATAAAAACCTAAACCAAAAAAAGAAAATAAACTAAAAACTAAACTAAAATAAAATAAATAAAAACCAAAACTAAACTAAAAAATAAAAACCTAAATAAAAAAAAACTAAACCTAAAATAAAAATAAAATAAAAACTAAATAAAAACCTAAACCTAAAAAAAAACTTAAAATTAAACTTAAACCCAAACATAAATAAACTAAACTAAAATAAATAAAACTTAAACCCAAACTTAAAATAAACTAATCCTAAACTTAAACTTAAACCCTAAATAAAATAAAATAAACTAAAAATAACCTTAAACCTAAACTAAAAAATAAAACCTAAAAACATATAACAACTAAAACCTAAACCTAAAAAAAGAACCTACACCTAAACCTAAAAAAAAACAAATCCTAAACCTAAAAAAATAAAAATAAAACTAAACTAAAAAAATAAACCAAAACCTACACCTAAATCTAAAAAATAAACTAAAATAAAAAAACCTAAAGTAAATAAATTAAACTATATATAAATATAAATAAACCTAAATAAAATAAACTAAAATAAACAAAAAAAAATTACATAAGCTAAATAAACCTAAACTCTGGGTTTACTTAATTCAAACAATATAATTAATTAAAACTCTTAACCTAACCAAACCTAAACTCTAAACCCTGAACCCTAAAACTACAACCCTAAACCCTAAACCCTAAACCCTAAACCTTAAAACCTTAAACCTTAAACCCTAAACCATAAACCCTAAACCTTAAACCCTAAACTCTGAACCCTAAACCCTAAAGCCTACAACACTAAACCCTTAACCCTAAACCCTAAAAACCTAAAAACCTAAACTTAAACTAAATAAAACCTGAAAATAAAATAAATAAAGAAACTTAAACCTAAATAAAATAAATAATGTAATATAATAAAAAACCTAAACCTAAACCTAAATCTAAATGTAACAATAAAATAAAATCAAGAAAAATACTACATTAAAATAAAATGAATAAAAACCTAAACTGAACTTCAAAATAAAATAAAAACCTAAAAAAAATTAAAAACTAGATTTAAAATAAAACTAAAATAAAGCTAAAATGAAATAATATAAAAACTAAATAAAAACCTAAACCTAAAAAATAAAGCTAAAAATAAATAAATAAAAAAACTTAAACCCTAAACTAAAAAAAACTTAAACCTAAAAAAATAAAATAAAATAATCCTAAACTTAAACTAATATAAATAAAACCTAAACTTAAACTTAAAATAAACTAAACCTAAATCCTAAACTAAATAAAATAAAATAAACAAAAAATAAACTTAAACCTAAATTAAAAAATTAAACCTAAAAATAAACCTAAAATAAACTCCTAAAGCCTAGACCTAAAAAGATAAAATTAACACCTATACCTAAACCTAAAAATAAAGATAAAACTTAAACTTAAAAAACTAAAATCAAAATAAAACTAAACTAAGAAATAAGTATAAACCTAAACCTAAACCTAAAAAATATACTAAAATAAACAAGATAAATGAAAATAAATAAACCTAAAATAAATAAACTAAACTAAATAAAAATAAAAAATAAACTTAAATAAAAATAAAATAATAAAATAAACTAAAATAAATAAAAAATAAACTAAAGGAACTAAAAAAACCTAAACCTACCAGTTTACCTAATTTTTTTTAAAAAAACCCCTAAACCCTAAACCCTAAAAACCCAAAACCTAAAGCATAAACACTAAACCCTAAACCCTAAATCCTAAAACCATAAACCCTAAAATCCTAAACCTTAAACCCTAAACCATAAAACCCTAAAAACCTAAAAACCTAAAAACCAATGAACCTAAACCTAAACTAAATAAAACCTATTAATCAAATAAATAAAAACCTAAACCTAAATAAAATAAAATATAATAAAAACTAAAAGCAAAACCTAAACCTAAACCTAAAAATAAAATAAAATAAAAATAAACTAAAAAAACCCAAACAAAATTAAATAAAATAAAAACTCAACGAAAAATAAAAATAAAATTAACCTAAAATTCAATAAAATACAAACTAAATAAAAACCTAAACCTAATAAATAAATTAGAAAATAAAACCTAAAAATAAATAAAAAATAAAACCTAAACATAAGATAAACAAAATAAAATAAACCTAAACTAAAATAAATAAAAGCAAAATGTAAACTGAAATAAACTATAGCTAAACCTTAAACTAAATAAAATAAAGTAAACTAAAAATAAATGTAAACTTAAACTAAAATATAAAACTTAAAAATAAACCTAAAATAAAGAAAAATAAAATAAAAACCTAAACCTAAATTATAAAATAAAAATAAAACTAAACTAAAAATATGCATAAACCTAAACATAAATCTAAAAAATAAACTAAAATAAATAAAATAAAAAATAAACAAAACTAAAATAAATAAAAATAAACTAAATAAACCTAAACCCATTGATTTACTTAATTTAAAAAAAAAACTAATCCTTAAACCCTAAACCCTAAACCTACAACCCTAAACCCAAACCCTAAATCCTAAACCCTAAACCTTAAACCCAATACCTTGTACCCTAAACTCTAAAAAACCCTAAACCCTAAACCCTAAATCTTAAACCTTGAACCCTAAACATATAACCCTAAACCCTTAACCCTAAACCTTAAAACCCTAAACCCTAAACCCTAAACCCTAAACCCTATAACCCTAAACCCTAAACCCCAAACCCTAAACCCTAAACCCTAACCTTTAAACCTTAAAAACCTAAAAACCTAAACCTAAATTAAATAAAACTTAAAAATAAAATAAATAAAAAAACTAAACTTAAATAAAATAAAAAATATAATAAAACACAAACCTAAACTAAAATCTAAACCAAAACCACAACCTAAACATCAAAATAAAATATAATAAAAAATAAAAACAAAACTAAAATAAAATAAATAAAAACCTAAACTAAACTACAAAAGAAAATAAACCTAAAAATAAAAAGCCTAAATAAAATAAAAATTAGAAGTAAAGTAAAAATCAAATAAACATAAAATAAAATAATTTAATAACTAAATAAAAATCTAAACTTAAAAATAAATAAAAAATAAAACCTAAACATTAAACTAAAAAAGAACTTAAACCTGAAATAAATTAAACATTATCCTAAACTAAAACAAACTAAACTAAAATAAATGAAACCTAAACCTAAACCTAAAATAAACTAAACCTAAATCCTAAACTAAATAAAGTAAAATAAACTAAAAATCAACATAAACCTAAACGAAAAAATAAAACTTAAAAATAAACCTAAAATAAAAACCTAAAACTTAAACCTAAAAAAATAAAATAAACACTTATACCTAAACCTAAAAATAAAAAATAAAACCTAAACCTAAAAAATAAAATAAAAATAAAACTGAACTAAAAATTAAGTATAAACCTAAACCTAAAACTAAAAAATAAACTAAAATAAAAACATAAACTAAAATAAATAAACCTAAAATAAAGAAACTAAACTCAATAAAAATAAAAAATAAACCTAAACAAAAACATAAAATAAAATAAACCAAAATAAATAAAAAATAAACTAAATAAACTAAATAAATCTAAACCTACCGCTTTACTTAATTTAAAAAAAATCCTGAACTCTAAACCCAAAACCCTAAACCCTAACCCTAACCCCTAAACCTTAAAATCCAAAACCCTAAAACCCTAAACCTTAAACCCTAATCCCTAAACCCTAAACACTAAAAGCCTAAATACCCAAACCTAGACTAAATAAAACTAAATAATCAAATAAATAAAAAAACCTAAACCTAAATAAAATAAAATAAAATAAAAACCTAAACTAAAACTTAAACCTAAACCTAAAAATAAATTAAAAAATAAATTAAAATAAAATAATTAAAAACCAAAACTAAAATAAAAAATTAAATAAACCTAAGAATAAAAAACCTAAATAAAATAAAATAAATTTAAAATAAAATAAAATAAAAACTAAATAAAAACTAAAAAACCTAAACCTAAAATAAATAATATAAAATAAACCTAAACCTAAACTAAATAAAAATTATAAATAAATAATAAAATAAATTAAAATAAATAAAAAATAAACTAAATAAACTTAAACATATCGGTTTACTTAATTAAAAAAAAGAAAATGCAAAGCCATAAACCCTAAATCCTATGCCCTAAACCCTTAACCCTAAACACTAAACCCTAAGCCTACAACCCTAAACCCTAAACTCTAAACCCTAAAAAAGCCTAAACCCTAAAGCCTAAAAGCATAAACCTTAAAACCTTAAACCCTAAACCCTAAACACCAAACCCTAAACCCTTAACCCTAAACCCTAAACCCTAAAACCTAACACTAAACCTTAAACCCTAAATGTTAAACCCTAAACCTAAACCTAAAGTAAATAAATTAATTAAAAAATAAACCTAAACCCTAAAACATAAAAAAAATCTTAAATAAAAATGCAAATAAAATAATAGAAAAATTAACTAAGTAAACATAAACCTACTTATTTACTTAATTTTTTTAAAATGAACCCCAAACCCTAAACCCTAAGCCCTAAACCCTAAATCCTAAACCCTAAACCTTAAACCCTAAAATTAACCCTAAATCTACAACCTTAAACCCTAAACCCTGAAAACATTAAACTTAAACCATAAACCCTAAACCTTAAACTAACTCTAAAAACCTAAACTAAACTAAAAAAAGGAAAAAACCTAAATAAAATAAAAACAAAACCTAAAACAAAAATAACATACAACTAAAATAAGAAAATTAAAAACTATATAAAAAACCTAAACCTAAAAAAAATAATCCTAAAAGTAAAACTTAAAAATAAATAAAATATAAACCTAAAACTAAAAAAAAACCTAAACCTTAAATAAAAGTAAAATAAAACTAAATCTAAACTAAAATAAATAAAACCTAAACCTGAACCTAAAATAAACTAAACCTAAACGTAAACCTATCCTAAATAAAATAAAATAAACTAAAAATAAAACTAAACCTAAACTAAAAAATAAAACCTAAAAAAACCAAAAATAAAAACCTAAATCCTAAACCTAACAAATAAAATAAAAACTTTAACCTAAAAATAAAAATAAAAAATATAACTCAAACCTAAATAATAAATTAAAAAATAACAATAAACTAAAAAATAAACATAAACCTAAACCTAAACCTAAAAAATAAACTAAAATAAAACCTAAACTAAAATATATAAACTAAACTATAAAAAATAAAAAATAAACCTAAATAAAATAAACTAAAATAAATAAAAAATAAACTAAATAAACCTAAACATACAGGTTAACTTAATTTCTTTTAAAAAATCCTAAACACTAAACCCTAAACCTTAAACCCTAAACCCACCCCACCTAAACCTAAACCACTGGCTCTAAACCACTCCTACCCACCCTAAACTAAAGCTAAACCAGACCTTTGGGACTACCCTAAATGCTTTGACCCTACAAAGACCCCAAACCTACACCCAAATCTAAATAAACACACTAAACCCTAAACTAAACTAAAACCCAGAAACCTGCATAAACCTAAATGCTAAATCCCTAAACCATAACCCCTCCACCTCAAAACCCCTAAAGCACACTAAACCCTAAACCCTAAACTCTAAACCCACCCTAAAATAGAAATTTGGACCACCTTAAACTCTTGACTTAAACCCTAAACCCTAAAAGCATAAACCCTAAAATCCTAAACCCTAACCCTAAACCTCAAATCATAAACCTAAAGCTAAAGTAAATAAATAAATTAAAAAATAATCCTAAACCCAAAAACTTAATAAACCTAAACCCTAAGAATCATAAACTTGACAATAAGCATCACGCCAAAGCTTATTTATCGCAATGGAGTTGAAGGCGATCACAGGTAGAACCTTCTACCACCTTGCCTCATGAGATTACTGAAGTTAACCTCCATAGTGGAAAGGTTCTACCTCCTAGGGTAGCACCTCTAAATAGAGGGAAATAAGTCATTGGTACAGAAGATCGAGAAGCACTTTCACAGGATACTCCACCCTTCAATATGCTTGTGGAAGACCAGCCGATGGTGGACTACAACATCCTTTCTCATCTAAGAAAATTTTCATCTAAGATAAGCATATACGATGCCCTTATCTTATCCAAGGAGATGAGGGAATCACTAATCAAGGCAATCCTTGATCCTAAAATATGCTTAGCTCTGCTGACTATTATAGGTGAGGAAGCACACTATGCAAAAAAAGTCCAAGGCATCACCTTCACAGATGAAGACCTTCTACTGGTGGACTTGGAGCACAACCGTCCTCTATACATCACAATCGACATGGACAGGTTCAAACTCACCAGGGTTCTCATGGATTACGGTGCATCAACATTATGAATCTAAAGACCCTTGCCTATTTGAAGATCAACATCTCTACACTCCAAGGAGATAGGATGATATTGAGAGGATTCAATGATCAAGGTGAGTGAGCTTTAGGTTCTTTAGTGTTACCATTGGAGATCGGTGACTAGAACATTGAAGCCAAGCTCTACATCATTGATTTGAAAACTTCATTCACTTCTTTATGTGGAAGGCCTTGGATACATTAGAACAAGATCATTCCATCCTCCCTTCATCAGTACATCAAGTTCAAAAAAGATGGAATTGAGTACCGTGTCAATGGGGATGAAAAGCCATTTTTAGTTAGAGATTGAGATCTATGAGGATGCAAACTACTATCTTGCTCAAAATACCCTTTATCATGAACTTGGAAAAATTCAAATGCAAATATAAAAGCAAAAGAAAATGAAGTAAAAGAAAATATAAAAGAAAATGAAAAGAAAAATAAAAGACCAAGTGAGCAAGAAAGGGGATTTGAAGAAGAAGTGAACCCGCATATCACATTCCACCCACAGTTCATTCCATCATATGGACATGTGGGTAGGATGGTTCAACCTCTACCAGGTAGAAGTAGAGATAGAAATAGAGGCAGTTCCAAAGGTGGGAGACCCCCTAGTTACCCTTCAGCCAATAGAGGTCATGTTCTAGTTCATAGGAGTACCCCTACTATTCATATAGACTTGGAATCCAGCTTAGAGGATGAGTCTAATGTGATTAGTATACTAGCCAACCCGTCTCAGTGGGTTCCATTGGAGGTGACTTTTGATCCAGCCAGAAATGAAGACCAGGCCTCCAAGAAAAGCAAAGTATTTGAATCTAGTTTATGTGAAACTATTTGGCCGAAGGTGGGAACCTTAGCTCTAACCTCACTTACATCTTTGAAAGTTGAAGGTTTAGTAGTTAAGGAAGTCCCTATGTCCTCTAGTGACATGAAGTAGAAGAGGTTCTTTTGGGGTTCATCATCCTCAAGTCCAGAGCTTGATGTAGGACTTGAGGAAGATACTTTTAAAGAATTAATGGAATTACCTTTTAACTTTTACTCACCTTATGTTTAAAATCTTATATAGAAAGGTTTAGGTCCTCACACATGGTCCAAGCATAGGTCAGAATACTTTGGAAAGCTATGGAACAACATAGGTAGGAAAGCACAATCCAGCGGGGAGGATTGATGCAGTGGGTCTGTCGATGATGAAGATTATTACCTCATTATTATCAACCATTTGAGTTTGATAGTTTCTTCTCACACATCCCCAACTCTTATGAGAATGTGTGTTTAGAAACTTCAGATGATCCAGATGATCTTCAAGTTAAAGATGCATTGCCAGAATATGAAGAGGAGATTCATTCAACAATCGACAAGCTTAAAGAATTCAACCACAGGAAAGAAGAAAATCCTCACCGGACTTACATCAATTCATTGCTGAATGAAAAAGAAACCAATGACTTAATTATGCTATTGATTGAGTTTAAAGACTACTTCTCATGGAGTTATGAAAAAAAGGTCGGATCATCTCCTAATGTAGTAGTCCATAAGCTAGAAATATACCCTAACATTACCCCTATTAAGAAAGCTCCTAGACACATGCGATTAGAAATTGAACAACAGGTCATTTCTGAAGTCAAGAAACTAATTGATGCTGGTTTCATTAGGGAAGAAAAATATCCTACTTGGTTAGCTAGTGACATCCTAGTTAAGAAGAAGAATGGCCAAATTTTCATATGCATCAATTTTAGGGACTTAAACAAGGCATGTCCTAAGGATGAGTTTCCTCTTCCTATACCAAAGTTAATGGTGAACATTGCCTCATCTCATTCAATCTTTTCTTTCATGGATGGATCATCTGGCTATAACCAAATCAAGATGTCTCTTGAAGATGAGAGAAACACTACTTTTGAACCCCCGATAAGAATCTTCAATTATAGGGTCATGCCTTCAGCCTTAAAAATGTTGGTGTTACATACCAACGGGCCATGACTCAGATCTTTAATGAACTCATCCATCATCAAGTTGAGTGCTTTGTTGATGATCTAGTAGTCAAGATTAGAGAAAAGGAAGACCACCTCTTTGATTTGAGAGTAATTTTCGAACGGTTAAGACAACATAACCTCAAAATGAATCCCTTGAAGTGTGCATTCGGAGTAGCTCTAGACAAATTCCTTGAGTTTATTGTCTGACATTAGGAAATAGAAATAGATCCTAAAAAGATTAAAGCTATCTTAGAAATTCCACCTCTTAAAAGTTTAACTCAACTCAGATCCTTTCAAGGATAGCTTGCAGATCTAAGACGCTTTATAGAAAAACTTATTGGGGAGATGCAAACCATTTTCAACACTTATCAAAAATGATGCCAAGTTCAAGTGGGATGATAAGTGCTAGCACACATTCAAAGACATCAAAGAGTACTTGGTGAAGCCAATTCTAGTATCTCGTGCCGATACTTTATCTCGCATTGGATGACTTTCTGGTGTTTCTGAAGCCAATGACGTGAGGAAGGAAAGTGCTCTCTACTATCTCAGTCATTGTGTAATCCTTGCTGAAGCAAACTATCCACCTATTGAGAAATATTGAATAGCTTTGATCTTTGCATCTCAGAAGCTATGACACTATATGCTTTCTCATAATGTGAACTTGATCTCTCGAACCAATCCACTACAATACCTCATGAGATAACCAATGCTTTTTAGATGTTTGGCTCATTGGTCCATGATACTCTCATAGTTTTATATCACATTTATACCCCTCAGTTAGGTAAAAGGATAGGCACTAGATGATTTCTTAGCAGAACACCCACTTCTGATTCTAGTGATGATCTCCCCGATGAACAAATTATGAACTTAGCAGAGGCCAATAACCGTCAATGGGAGATGTATTTTGATGGTGTTGCTTCTTTTATTAAAGGTGAAGTACCATGATCTATTCTCCCAGGAAAGGCATGGGTCGGAATAGTTCTTCTAACTCTAAACTGTAATGTGATGAGATTCTCATACTATCTTTCCAACCCTTGCACCAACAATGAAGCTGGGTATGAGGCTTTGATTGCTGGTTTGGAGTTATCCATCACTATCAGTGTCAAGAGCATCAACATCTTTAGGGATTCTCAGTTGGTCATCAACCAGATTGTTAGGTCCTACTAGGTCCTCAAACACAAGCTTCATTATTACTATGAGTATACCATGAAGTTGTTGGCCCAACTTCCTGAAGTCACCATCTACAAGGTTCCCCAAGTAGAGAACATAGTAGCAGATGCCTTGGTTAAACTTTCCAGTGAATTGGCATGTCTGGAAGATGAGTCCAATTCAATAAGGGTCTAAAATAGACAAGTCCTATCCTTTATTGATTTTGAACTCATCAAGAGACTTTCTCTTAAAGGGGAGGTTGCCATTGCTAAAATGGACAAGGAGTTAGATTGGAGGCAACCGTTCATAGAGTATTTGAACACTGGCAAACTATTTCATGAAAAGTCACAAGTCCATCAGGTGAAATAGAGAGCTTTTCCTATGCTCTTATCGATGGCACCCTGTACCACCAGTCCTTTGATCAAATGTGGTTACGTTGTTTGGACAAACATGAAGTCTGTGGCATTATAATCGAGATATACTCAGGTGTATACAAATCCCATCAATCTGGTCTGAAGATGAAGATGAAGATCAAAAGACTTGGATATTACTGGCCTTCTATGCTCACAAATTGCATGGACATAGCTAGGAGATGCCATCAATGCCAAGTGCATGGTGTGGTCCTTCACCCCATTTTACACCATACTTTGGCTTCATGGCCATTTGAGTGTTGGGGTACCGACATTGTAATTCTGATCGATCCTCCTTCCTCCTAGGGGCATCGGTTCATCTTAACTACTATCGACTACTTTTCCAAGTGGGCAAAAGCCATCCCACTAAGAGAGGTCACAGCTCACCATGTGCTTCAATTTTTCAGGAACCATATCATATATAGGTTCGGGGTGCCTCGATGAAGTATATCCGATAATGGTACTGCATTCAAAAGTACAAAGATCAACACTTTCTTCAGAAGACATTGTATAGATTGGAGATACTCCACCATCTACTATCGAGAGCTAATGGTTTAGCAGAAGCATTCAACAAAACTCTCATCCAGATATTTAAGAAGTCTCTTGATGAGAACAAATGACAGTTGAATGAGCAATTGGTTGAAGCTTTGTTGGCCTACCACACCACATTCTGAACTCCAACTCAGTCTACCCCATTTTCCTTAGTGTATGGGTTCGAAGCCATTCTTCCTTTAGAAGTTCATCTCCCATCACTAAGGATAGCACTAGGTATCAAGATCACTATAGAGTGTAATGCAAAGTTGCAGTTAAAAGAGCCCAAAGGTTTGGAGGAGAGTCGCCTATGGGCGTGCCAGAACCTCAACTTGTACAAGGCCAAGATGATTCAATCTTTCAACAAGCTGGTCTACCCCAAGTCTTTCTAAGTAGGAGAACTTGTGTTAGTCCTAAGGAGACCAATTGTTGCCCATTGAAAGATGGGAGGCAAGTTTGAACCCACTTGGGAAGGCCCCTATGTCATAGAGAAGGCTTACCAAAGTGGATCTTATTAGCTTATTGATTATAAACGAGAACACCCGATGCTTCAGATTAATGGGCTCTATCTAAAGAAATATTACCCATGAAACAAGACTTATTTAAAAATATATCATTAATAAAAAGAACAAAATCTGATTCCATTCATAAAATCTTCTCTTCTTTCGAAGTGTTGTTTTCTTATCTTGTGAATTCACCATGACATGTATAGGGTAGGTGTAAGAGTCCCCCGGTGGCATCCTATCCCTCTTTCATAATATAAACACAATATCTCGATGCTTTTAGAATATGTGTAAGATAACCCGAGAGGTATCCTATTTTGAATAACATAACTAAGTTAGGTGTGAGAGAGAAGACATCCTTTCTTGGTGGGAATTCTTGTTTCCATCCGTGGCATCATTTCATAATTCCTTAGCGTGTTTTAAGGTAGGTGTAAGACTCCCCCAGAGGAATCCTATTCCTTTTAATACATGCACAAAATAAACCCAAATCTTTTGTCTTGAGCTACTTAATGTGGGAGCAAACCCTTTGTGGCACTCACTCATTAGCTGCTCTCGGTCGGGTCTACATGCTACCTCGCAAGTATGTCACCCAACTGGTCATTTGTTGGAGGATGAGTCCTTGAGCTTTCTTCTTAACTTGATCATAGCAACACCTAAGAGCACCTTGTTAGAAAGGTATTCTTCACTGCCCAGCCAGAAATCTACCTCATGTTGACTTCATTTAAAAATATGTGAGTCCTAGTGCTTTCTTCTTGAACTAGCCATCATGCTCTTGCTAGGTCTAGTATATTTTGAGGTTTAGGATAAGTCACCCAGAGGCTTCTTTTCTCTTGACTTCTTTTGAGTTGATATAAGTACCCCAGTGCCACTTACTTGGTAGTCACCCTAGGTCGGATAACACCTATCGAGTGGAAGACAAACTATCCCAGCAATCAATTTTGTTATAGGAGGATGTGAGTCCCTGAGCTTTCTTCCTAGGTTGATTGTTGCAAACCAACGGGAACCTTAGGTTGGTTGATGTTTGCAATACTGATAGCGACTCACCCGGTGAGTACACCACTCTTAGCAGATATGAGTCCCCATTCTTTCTCCTTGAGTTGGACAATGAATACCTATTGGATATATGACTAGACATGTCATTTTCTCCAGGTAGTTAGATTAAAGCTTTACTAGCCCCATCCCCTACAGGCACTCTATTTGGATCAAGTCATTTGCGACCCCATTTAGACACTACTCGGGTTACTTTTGGATTGGATAGTTCCCCTTTCCTAGTAGCCACCCCTGTGGTTGGAGAATTTGTTCAGCGGATGTGTAAATTTTTCCTTAGTTCAATAAATCTGAGATAGGTCTAGGGTGATATAAGCTCCTTCTCAGTTTGATCCCTCATAAACTAACAGGCCCATGTTAGAACAAACTAAAATAAACAAAATTTAATTCACTTAAGGATTAGAAATTTAAGCCCCCAAAGGGCCCCTTCTCCTAAGCAGGCATCCTATTTTTAGGGTAGTGTTAGCAGAACTCCTTATAGGAATTGCCTTACTACCTGAGTTGAGATAAATCCCTGGGTCAGTACTCACTCTGTAGTCTCCCTTAGGTTTGGTTCAATCTATTTTACCATAAATAGGTTACCCCAACAATCATCTTGCTTTGAAAGATGTAATACTATGACGCATTCTTTCTTTGATTGTATTGCCGTGGTGACCTAGGTCGTTTGATTTGTTACCCAAAGCAACCGATCACCCAAAGGATCTTTTCTAGTGGAATATGTGAGTCTTTCAACCCTTGAATTGATCATTTGCGAAAGGCACTCCTTTGGTTGGAAAGTTCTCCCATCGACTGGGAAGCTACTCCCTTTGGTTCATTAAATCTGAGATAGATCTAGGCTTCTATAAGCTCCTTCTTAGTGTGATCTATCGCAAATAGATGGAATCCATCAAAATAAAAAAATTAAAAATAAAATTAATCTTGACTATTCTTGTGCTGATTTAAGTCCCCCAATGGCATTCACTCAATAATCGACTAGCTCAGTTTGATTTGGTGATGATCACCCCAATGGTCCTTATTTCTAGAAGATATAAGTCCCCTTACTTTCTTCTTAATACTTGACCATTATGTACCAAAAGACATTTCCCCTTGGTTGGATAATCCTACCTTGTAGTTCGTAGACTACTCCCTTTGAATTGATAAATCTAAGTTAGGTCTAGGCTTCCATGGCCCCTACTCAGTGCAGTTCATCGTAAACCTATGGGATCCATCATAATCAAAATAAACAAATCTAAAATTGAAATCAATCTTGACTATCTTCAAGCTAATCTAAGCCCCCCAATGGCATTCACTCAATAGTCAGCCCTAGGTTGGGTTCAATTTATTGTCTTGCCAATAGATTAGCCAAGCAATTGGTCTTTACTTGGAGGATATATGTGTACTACGCTTTCTTCCTAGTACAGTTGCTGCATACTGAAAGGCATCCCTTGGTTGGTTAGTCCTACTATGTGCTTAGTAGACTACCCCTTTGGATTGGTAAATGCTTAACCTCCATGGCTCCTACTTGCAGTCTATTGCAAACCAAAAGGGTTCATCCTAAAAATTCAAACCTAACAAAATTTGAAACAAATTCAACCCACTTCCTCAGTGGAATTCAAATCAAATATTTTTCTCCTCAGTGAGATTCAAATCAAACCAAACCTTTCATGCTCTTGTGGATGACTTGAACCTGCTTCCCTAGTGGAAGGTTCACACTTTATCCCTTAGTCAATTCTTCCCTCTCTCTTATGTCTTGGATATAAGTAGAGCCACATTACACTAAGCTCTAAATTCTTTCTATTCTTTGGGCTAAGAATAGATTGTTTCTGTTAGTGTTTGTGATCTCTCATTGTTGTTGATCATTTTGGTCAACACCAATATGTGCGGTGTTCTCGTCAATCACACCACAACTATTGGGCACCCTTTGTTGACTTCTTTTTTAGAATGAGCTCTCAATGCCTCCATCTTAGACATAGGACTCCTTTTATACTTTAAGAGTTCTTTAGTCTTAAGACACATCTAGTGGATAGGTGGATACTCAGTCATAGACATAGAAGAAATTCATATGAATAGGTCATGCCTTAGGGGTGTTAGGAAAACTTCCCTACCCTTAGCTTAAACATTTCCTCACCTTCCTTCCTCCAAGTCAAACTCCAAATCAATCTTAATTGATTTTCTCCAAACTCAAATCAATTCCATGATTGAACTCCATAATTGAAATCCATGATTGAAATCTATGATTGAAACCCATGATCAAAATCCATAAAAAATTCCTAAGACAAAATTTTGCTTAGATTTTCTCATACATCATTTATATTCTCATTTATATGCACATATATAATTGAAATATAAATTCAAACCCATCAAATCAAATTCAAAATTCAAAATCAATTCATGAAATTTTCCTTAAATCCTTTAAATTCCCTTTAATGGATTTAACCTAAATCTTGATCGAACCTATTCAAACTCATGGGATTTTCTCAAAACTTATTTATATTCACATTTATATTCATATATATAAATAAAATATAAAAATCAATTAACCAAATAAAATCTAAAATTAAATTCCAACTTAAAACTCCCTTAAATCCTTTAAATTCCTTTAATGGATTTAACTAAATCATGATCAAACCTATTCAAACTCACATTTTCTCAAAACTTATTTGTATTCTCATATATAAATGAAATATAATTATAAATCAATCCAATCCAATTCAAAAATTAATTTTCAATTTAAAAATTTTCTTAAATCCTTTAAATTCCCTTTAATGGATTTAACCTAAATCATGATTAAATCACTTCAAATCCTTGAAATTTTCTCATGATCCATTTATATTCTCATTTATATTAACATATATATATGAAATATAAATTCAAACAATCAAAACCAATTCCAAAAATCAAACTCAAATCCATTCAAACCCTTGATTTTATCTCATGGTTCAATCAATCCTACAATCACGAGCTCATATATAAATCCAAACTTCAATCTTTCAATCAAAACTCAAATAAAAAATCAAACCCAAAACCCTTTCATATTCTTCCTTTGAATATGAAATTTTTAAATGGATCAAAACCCATTTGACTTCAAACCACTTGTAAATGGATTTATATTTCAATCATGAGTCCATGTACAAGATCAACCAACTTCAAATCAAGCTTTGACCAAGCCATTTGACCCACTTAGTCTTACTTGACCCAAAGTGACCTAAAGTACCCTTATCAGCTATTTTGATCCTAACAAAATTGGATTGAACCAAACTCTTATTTGCCTCTCATCATGATCAACAATCATCATGGGATGATCAATCAATCAAATTGGGTCAAACCAAGTCAACACTTAACCCAAAATGAGACCTTACATAGACAATTTCCACCATAGGCCAAAATGATTGAAAGCATTGATCTAAGTTCACTCATGACCTATGTTTGAACTTGACCAAGCCAACATTTGAGCCTAACCTAGCCCAATTGGCTCACCCAAGTTGAACCATTTTGACCTAAAGGGTCAAAATGTGTCAAAACTTGATCTAAGCCAAATTAATTGGAACCAATGGGTCAAGTCCATTCCAAATCACTTGTGGAACTTGACTAAAGCGTCAATTGGACAACTAAACCCAAGCTAGCCCAATTGACCTTAGACCCAACCTGACTTAAAGGGGTCATGTTGAGCCAAAATTGAATAACCCAAATTGATTGGAAACAAAGATACTAATCCACTCCATATAACTAACCTAACCTAAACCTACCCTTGACCTACCTCAAATAGGTCAAATGGGTCAAATAGGTCAACTTGACCCATTTGACCTAAATGAAGTCATATGAGAAAAAATAAAATATATACCAAATTAAATCAAACCCAAGACAGCAAAACATTTTAAATTGTCATATGAACTTGACCCAACCCTTGGTTTGACCCAATTTTTGACCTAAATGGGTCAACATGAGCCAAACCCTATCAAATGGATTCCAAATCTAATGAGACTTGGTCAAACCTAGTTTCTCCACATACCCAACATGTCCAAAGTAGAAAAATAATAAAATGACCATCCTACCCCTAGTCCATAGAACAAATTTTAGCCTAACTAATGGGTAATTTGGTCATACCCTCTTCACATTCACTTGAGGCTTTCCTAAAATCTCAAGGGGACTTAGTGATGAGTGGTGCACCCAACCCAATGGGTTTGGGGCAGCCCATTTGGTCCCTAGAACAAACTCAACCCCTTAGCTTAAAATTGAATTCTCAAACTCCCTCTCAAGCTCAAATTCAAGCGCATGGGAGGCTGACAATCCACTCATTGGATCAAACCAATCATGTGCACACTCAAAATAGATCAAATAAACCTCCCAATATGATCAATTGGATCAAAATGGCAAGAGCATTGTCGGACGTCCGATCCTTCAAGGGGGAGATATACTCCCCATAATTCAATTCAATTCTCACTTGCCCTCAGTCAATTGAAGTTAAAGAACTCATAGTAAACATCAGAGAGCACTCCCAAGCTTCTTAGAGAGGATTATAATTCCCCATTTCTCAGTTTTGCATAGTGCCAAAATAGGGGAGCTCAATCCATTAGCCAATTTCTTCCTCACTCAATTTCCTTCCAATTGCTCTTGCACACTTCATCTAAGAGCTAAGTCAACTGCACTTAAGATTCTATTGGAGTTTCCACAATAAGGAAGGATCAAGTTGGATTAAAGCTGAAGCTCAAGCAAGGAGGAGTTGGTCCACACATTGATCTACTCAACCTCAAGTGCTCATACTCTCAGCAAGGCTTCGTCTTAACCAGATGAAGCTTCTCCAAGGGAATCGAGCACCGATGATCACCTCCGGCAAGGTATTGGATTTTTTGATCACTAAACTCAATGTGTTGTGGAGCTTTGTGAAGGAAATTTTCACCCCATCAATTTTTGACCGTTGGATTTGCCGCTCTCTGTCCTTAGATGGTGTGGGTTGAATTTGGTTTGATTCTATGCTATATCTAGCTTGGACATTTTCCTTGATCATGGACGGTCTCTATTGATCAAGGGGAAAAACTTGGATGATCTCATCCATCCATTCGTGTAGTTTAGATGGACGATTGAGATTATTTAACATGTTTAGATATATGTTTATCCTTTGTAAAATGTGCGGGAGGGTGGGGGGATCCTTAGCCATACAATCTTTGATGGGATTGCAAAGGATTAAAGCGTGTTCGCCATCGACACCATCAATGAGGTGATAAGTTATGTGACACCTTCACGGCACGATGCTTGTAAAGCATGCTGACCGCCGCCGCCACGACACATTGCGCTATGAGCCATGGAATAGTTAGGGATTAATATAATGAATTAATTAATTTCTAATTCACTTAGAGACCTTCAAAAATTCATAACTCTTGCTACAAAATTCAAAAAATTATGAAATAAAATCCTATTGTTAGATAATTAAACCCATAACATTTTAAATTAATTTTGATGAGTTTTAAATTTTGATTTTGTCTGAATTTAAGTTTTATTAGAAAGTTTATTTTAATAATTATTTTTTAATTAGGCCTCTGATTAATCCTGAATTTTTTGGGTAACTTTTAGGGGATGACTTATGCCTCTCATAATTTTCTTGGGATTTATTGTATTCTTGATTAGACTAATTGCATATGGTTTCCTTAATTACCCTTATTATGTAATTAAGTATAATTAGGGTATGATTAGTGATTTTAACCTATGATTTGGGTTGATTAAGGTCAGATCCAGTGAGTAGGAGGTTTATGGAATATTTTTGGGCATTTTCCCTATGCTATTCCCTAAACCCCATCTTCTATCATTAATCTCCTCTTAATTAAGGGTTAATTCATTAATTATCTCCTTAATCAATTTTTAAAAATTCTAAAAAGCTTTAAAATTTAATTAATTTACTTTGGGTAGATGCTTAGTTGTTTAATAGCCTAAGTTCAATTAAGGAAATCAAAACCTAATTCACATGTGTGAAAGGGTGTTTTGAAATTACATAAGCTAAACCTCGTAGCTTAATTAACTTTTAATTGTGAGCTAAATTGCATTAGGCCTTTGCATTATTAGGTGCATTACAAATTAAAATTCCTTGTGGGTTTGATGTCATCTCATTGGGTCATAATTATCTAGTTGATTCTTCTAAGGTGGTGTAGGTAAAGGCTAATTAAGCTACTTAATTCATACCTTACCCTAATGAACACTAAAAAATGGATCTAATCACCTAAAAATTAAACAACAATATCAAACACATGTGGGAATGGGTTGGGAACAGTAAACTCATCTCACCTTTTCAAAATTAAATTAAATTTCAAACTAAATAAAAATTACTTTGAAATTCACTTTGATTTATTCTAAATTTTCTTATTCTATAGGAATGTCTTTAGGATTTAAGTGAAGTGAGTTTATTTACATGCTTACATTACTTTGAATCTTTCCCCAACATGTTAAGTTGCATGCCACATGAATTCTTGCATTCATAATTTTGAAATTCAAAATTTAAAATAAAATTGTTTATTTTATGTCAAATTTGCATGTGTTGACTAAAGTAGAAATATGAGTGGCTATTAACACTACTAAATCAAAATTATTTTCAAAATACATAAGTCAAATACCAAATCTGAAAGTGTGCTACTTATGCCTTAAATATAACTTTGCATGAGATAGATTATAATGTCATGCTTAGTATAGGTTTCCTTTTTTTTATGTTAGCATAGCTTTGAATAGGAGTTGATAAGATGTAGGGTTCATTTGAAAAGAACCCAACACTTACTTAATTCTATACCCTATTCATTCCTATGAAATCACCTAAGATGGGTTGCTTATACTTGCATGCATAAATTTCATAAGATAAAATGAATCCATCAAACAACTTTTGCATTTTCCTTTTCTATTTCATTTCTTTTATATACATGCTTGTATTTAAGGAAAGTGGAATATTAGTCTAGACAACCACGAGGTTGTGAGGCTTTAAGTATCCCTAAGAAGGTCTTGTACCTTACACCTCTGGTTAACAATGGCACTGTACTCACTTATGCCTTTCCTACTTTCATGTATGTATGTGAAAATTTGGATGAGGAAACCCCTTCTTTTACTTAAGAAAAAAACCATGCATATTCAACTACTAACTTTCCTTAAATTGATTACTTAGCATCCATCATAAAGTGTGTTAAATACTTTCATTTGCATACATAGATATACTTAGATTCCATCCATGTGCATGTTATATATGTTGGGAAAGAAATGAAGTAATATGTTTTATGTGAGTTTTGATTCATTTTATTTAATCTTAAAATGTCTTTCTTTTTGAATAAGTTTTTTTAGAGTATTTTCTAAACTTAGGATTTATTAGAAAATGTAATCAAAAAATTAACCTAAATGAAACTAAAATGTGAATCTACTTTAGAAATTACATAGGTTAGGGAAGGAAAGAGAGGTTCTCTTCTCTTTCCCTCTCTTCATAACTTAGTAAATAATTGTAGGATCCACTTAAACCAAATCAAAACATGAAATAAAATCAACCCAATACACTTAAACAACTTAAATGAAACCCTCTTCTATGTTGAACATGTTCTTCACACTTAGAAAATTTGAACTTAAAGCCATAGTTAAGCATACCTCACAAGCCTTTAAAGCACACACATTAGCCTATGTCACCACTTCTAGCCTTAGGTTAGGTCGGTGCATGGTTTGATGTTATGTTTTGTTTTGTGATATATGTTTTAGATTGGATGTTAGGGTGTATGCTCATAGAATGAATGGTAGGATGTGCAAAGTCTAACTATTCTTTTCTGCAGGGGATTGTGCTTAAGGGGCGCTATCATAAACAAAAATATACATGCTTTTGCTTGAAAGTGCTTTATACCCATAAGCATAATCCATAGGTTAAGTGGACTTAGTTCACCCATGTGTGGGGTGATAAGTCCAATATACATGCTTGGGATTTGTGCGGTATGTTTTAGCTAATCTTTATTTTGCAGGTGTTATTTAGATTTCCACTTTTCCTTTTCATGTAAAAATTTGTATAATTATGATTTTGGAATGATTGTTATGGGGATTAGGATAAGGATTGGTCATAAGATCATATCTTATGCACCATGTGAAGCTTTAGAGCATCCACCTTCCAATCATCCAAATGAAGGAACCAAAGAAAGAAAAGAAGAAGAAGAAGAAGAAGAAAGAAGAAATGAGAAGAAGGAAGAAAGAAGAATAAAGATTGAAGACCCCCATAATAATTAATTCCTTTGCTTATATTGTAATATGATTCATTTGTAATTCTAGTTGTATAAGGGTAGAGCTTGACTACCCATATTTGATATTTTCAGGTTTGTACGGTGGTGTCCGACCACAATGGCCATTTATTCTTTTTGTGATTAGCTTTATAAATTGATTGATGATTTATTTAGCTTTTGCATTAAGTGGCAAGATTTTCCTAGTTTCTTCCTTGCTTTAAGTATGGCCTAGATCTGGATTAGGCTCTGTAGGGAAAAATAAATCTTTTACCTAACTTAACAATTCAAATTCAAATTAAACAACTCATAACCTCACCTAAAGCTTAGGTTTAGAATGAAGATAAAAGAATTAGCAACCCCTTAGGTGGATGAGCATTTCTTTTATAATATCATGCACAAATGCATCTTATTTCACCCTTGATTAGAGGGCTTCCACCTTGCCGAGAAACTTCGACCTTTGAGAGCCATGGTGGAAACTCACCTCCTCCCTTCTCACTGATTTTAGCCAATAATCTTCTTTCTCATGCATTAGTCATAAAAAATCCTATTAGCTTGAGTCAAAATATTTATCCAAAAATGAAAATAAAATGAAATTTGAAATTGCATTAGATTTAGGTCATTTGATGCATGTCCCTTTACATGATCTAGTCTCTTTAGGGAGTGAGTTTAAAGACTTAATCTCTTCCTAAATAATAATAGCCTAGCTATCTTACATAAACATAATGACTTGCCTACATGTATTTCAAATCGTAGGAGATATTTGTCAGCCACCCCCAGGCGATTGTAAGTCCAAACTATCAGGTGGTTTGTCCTCTCTTATGGAGGCAAACCAATCACCCACTTTTTTTCCTTAGATTTAGGTTATGCTTCTGGCCCTCACCGAGGCTCCTTAGATTTAGGTTCTGAGGTTGCTTCTCTTCTTTGTGGGTCATAAGCATAATTCCTAACCTCTTAGGTATTTCCTTAATCTTGTGTTAAGGAATCCAAAGTCTTAAAATTCTAATGAAAAATGTAACTCAAACAAACTAAGTCAATTTCTAAAATGTAAAGCCCAACTATAGGATAGTTTGAGATGCTCGTTAGGTTCCTTAGCATTGTGGGCATCTCTTACTCATCTCTCATTTTGGCTTTGATAATAACTCCCTCTTTTGATCAATCCCATTTTGATCTTCAAATATAAACCAATCAATTGATAGTCCTTTCCTATTCAAATCTTCAGAGAAAATGATCATTTACCTTAATCGAGAGTTTTCCTAAGGGATCCCATCCATTAGGATGTAATTAACTATAAGGGCTTGCCCCTGTAGACAACTTAATGAACTCGATTTAAAATAAATCTTGCTTTACTTTTCCATATAAAGTAGGGGAAGAATCCCTTGTACATATGCAGACCCATCATCCTTAGGAGTCCTTATTGAGGTGATTAGGTACATTAAAGGGTAGTGACTTTTATCTTTCGAGATAGTACACTATACCTTGATGACGTACTCGATCACCTGAATAAGTACATCTACAAAACTATGTGGCATCCTAAAAAGATGAATTTCTATAAGGGTCGTGTTCTCTTTCATTTCTCACAAACAGATTTGAAAGCTGACTATGAGACCCCTATATAAATTTTTAACCATAGGGAGGTAGTAAGCCGCATCCTCATATATGTTGACCTTGTGAACTGTAAAAAGGCTTGAGATCTCTTTTGACATAACAGACGATCCCACCTCTCACGAACTTCATACACTAATGTAGAGAGGATAGAACTATGTTGTTCTCATGTATGCATGGTCTCCCAAGGAAAGCATTGAAAGATGTAACCGTGTATATAATGTGATACTTGGCTTCGATCATCCAATCATCTATCTCTAAGGGAAACACTATGGAGCCTAAGGCTTGTTGACCTCACTTTTGGAGTGCAGATTCAATCTTCTCATATTATACTTAGGAGTCTTCTAGACATCAAGATTTCCCTAATCATAAGACACTTCTAACAATTAGGTAAACACTTAACCTAAGCCTAAACACTTAGAAGGGTTAACCATAGGATTAGGTAATGCCTTTGGGATTAAGATAGTCCACCTACCCTATAACCCAAATCCAATCCATGTTCACCTTCTCAAACCAAACCTCAAGTTCAATTCAAACATCAAATTCAAATCTAAATCCAAACCAAATTCCAAAACCAAATGATTAAAGCCCATGATCAAATCCAAACTTGAAACCCTTCCTAAGCCATATAACCTATCCTATGGACTTAGCCAAATCTTAATCCAAATAAATCCAAAATTAATTGATTTTCTCATAATGAATTCATATCTTCAATCATCTTCCTAAACATAAATCAAATTTACATTCGAATGATCAAAAGTAAATCAAACTAAATCAAAATAAACTGAAACCCTTCCTGAGCCATATGACCTATCCCATGGACTTAGCCAAATCTTAATCAAAATCAAGTCAAACTCAATTTATTTTCTCATAAATCAATCATATTTTCAATCATCTTTAGAAATTTAAATGAAATATACATTTAAATCATCAAAACTGAGTCAAACCAAATCAAAATCCAAACCTGAGCCACATGACTCAATTCCGTGGACATAGCCAAATTCTTTCATTCCAGAACACAAATTCAATTGATTTTATAATGAATCAATCATACCTTCAATCATATAAATGAAATCTATAATCATCAAGCTAAACCAAAATCAACCCAAATCAAACCCAACTTAACCCTTTTGACTTGAAATGTTCAAATGATCCAAAATCCATTTGAACTCAAGCCAATTGCAATTAAATTTATATATTAATCCCAAATCCATATATAAACTCAACTAAATCAAACTCTACCTAAATCAAGCCAGCTAAACCCAATTGGTCCACTTGACCCAACATGGCTAATTTGATCTATTTGAGCCAAGTTCTAATCCTACCCAAATTGGATTGAACCAAGCCCATCAAAACCTCCCATCATGATTGTTGATCACCCTAGGTTGATCAATTGTAACAAATTGGGTCAAACTAGGTCAACTTAGTCATTTTACCAAGTCAACCCCTTTACCCATATGAACCCAAACAAGCAAAATTACAACCTTAACCAAATCCCTTGAAACCAATGATTCATACCAAATCAAAATCAATATTTGAATATGACTTGACCTTCAATTGAGTCAAACCAAACCTAATTGGCCCTCTTGAACCAAGTTGACCCAATTTGACCTAAAAGACTATATTGTATCAAATCAAAATATAAACCAAATTTATTGCAACCAATGGCTTAAGTTTATTCAAAATTGATTATTGAACTTGACTAAAGCCATGATTGGACCAAAGCCATGATAGAACCCTAAAGGATCAAGTTGGCCTAAACTAAAACCAAATCAAATTTAATTGAAACTAAAGCCTACAATCATCTTTGATTGGTCAACTAAACCCAAACCAAAACCTAACCCAAGTTAATTTGTCTAATTTGTTCAAATTGGTCAGCTTAACCCATTTGACCCAAATGAATTTAAATGAGCCAAAATAAAATCTAAGCTAAACTAAACCAAACCAATTGAACAAAAAATCCCAAATGATCATATGAACTTGACCCAAACATTAGTTTGACCCAATTTGACCAATTGGTTAACTTGACCCAACCTAACCCAGCTTGATCTAAATGAGTCAAATTGAGTCAAACCTAACCAAATCAACTCCAATTTACTTGTAATTTGGGCTAACCCATTTTTGGCTCATTTCAAATCTACCCAATTCAAATCCAATGCCAAATAATCATTCTACCCTTAAGTCAAGGGCATCACATGAGATAAATCACCCATGTAAGTGGTCATTTTCATTCCTTGGCCACTAGGTACTCTCCCAATGGTCCACCTAGGCACTTAGGACATTGCCCAACCTGGCCCAAGGGTGGTTGGGTCGGCCATAAACCTTGGGAGGTGAAATCACCTCACCCTCCCCATTAGAGCATTTGAAACCCATAGGACACTCATGATTTATCCTTAGTAGCCACCTCCACACCTTCAACCAACCAAGCCAAGCCAACTCACCTCCTCCCTGCCACCCATTACTCCCTAAGATGGTCGGATTGCCACTATAAACCAAACCCATTCCCACCATCCGATCAAGATGAGGGGGTATACACCCCCCTCATTTCCACTAAAACACACACAAAAATCATTCCTCAGAGCCCTAGCTACCCAAGATGACCCGCTAGAGCCATTCCCTAAGCTCCCAAGCTCATTCCTATATCAAAAAATGCCATTCTTGTCTGTCTCAAAATAGGACACTCCCATTTTTTACCTAACTTTCCCATTTATCCATCAAACTCAAATTAACTTTGGACACACCTTCCCTAGGCCTCATCGAGCAAAAATGAATCATCTCCTAAGCTTCCCAAGCACTGGAGGTGGGACTTCAATCAAAGCCAAGCTCCAAATTATCAATTCTTGGCCTTCTGAGTGAACATTGAGGAATTGATCCAATTATTGCTCAATAGGACTTCATCTCCACTAGATGAAGCTTCCTCAATCGCTCAGCCACCGGCCTTGAGCTTTCTTGCTATGCCAAAACTAATCCAGGAGCAATACGTAACTGAACGAAGCATAAAGAAAACTTGCATCTCGTGTGTTCTTGACCATTGGATCCCCTCCGACCGATGTCATGAAGGTGTGAGATCCTTTTGGAGTTGATCCAAGCCCGGGTAAGCTTGGATCAAGTCAGTAATGGAGGACGGACTCCATTTTCCCTCACTCGTATGATGTTAGATCACTCATCATCTGTTTTGAGTGATCAAAATGGACGGTCGTGATTAGATTTACTAGATCGACCTAATTTAATCCTATTAATCTGTGGGCTTAATCATAGTGGTCTAATCTTAAATCGGATGGTGGACGAGAAAGCGCATTCGCCGTCATCACGTAGGTGCTAAGTCAGATAAGTTTTATGTTTCCAATCCTACAGCGCCAGATGGAAAGCATGTCGCGTTAGTGTGCCACGTGGTGCCAACAGGGTTAGGCTTTAATTAGGCTTAATTAATAATTTTTAATGGTTGAAACTTCTAAAAATCATAGAAAATCATAGAGAAATAAAAAATTCAAATAAATACTTATTTTAAAGGTATTTTAGAGGAAAATTAATTAAAAATGATCTTAACTAATTTTAAATAGTAATTAAAGTTTAATTACAAAATTAATTAGCTTAATTACTCCTTAATTACTTGAGAAATTAATCCCAAATTTTGTGGGTTAATTTAATGGGATCGCCTCAGCCTCCCATGATTTTCTTGGGATTTATTTCTCACTTAATTAAGAAAATTAACTAATTAACCTTAACTACTCTTTTAAGTTAATTAATGATTAATTAATCCCATGAACATTAATAAATTAGTTAATTAAGTTTATTAATCATTGTTCAACATTTAGTGAACTAAGGAATAAGGGCCCTTTCCCTAAGTTCATTTTAGCATTTATTTAAAATCAAATTAATTAAGATTTAACTAATTAATTAAATCACTTAATCAAATTGAAATCATAATCATATCAGACCTTAATTAATTGAAACATGGGGTGGATCTTTAGGTGTTTAATAACCTAAAGTAATTTAGTGAAATTATGGATAGTCCACATGTGTGAGAAAACCATAAGAGTAACTAATTAAGTCCCTTAATCTAATTAACTATTAATCATGAGCCAATTGCATTAGGCCCTTTTTATTTCTTAGGATCATTGCAGGTTTATTTTCCATGAATATCATGTTGCCTCATAATTATTTAGTTAATTACTTTAAGGTGACATAGATAAGAGTAATTAATTCATCTAATTAAGGGTTCAACGTTATTAACCCATAAAATTAACTTAATTACATTTTCTTAAATTAAATCTAATCACTAATGTGGGAATGAGTTTGAAATAGTAAGTGATGATTTCTCTTCTTATCTTTAAATCAAATCAAATCCAAAACTTAATTAATAAAGAAGCTTCGATTTGCTTTAAATAATCTGATTTGATTTGACTATCCATAAGAACTAGTTTGGTTGAATAAATCATTTGCTTATATTTGACTATCCTTCTTCCAATCATGTTAAATTTGGTATGTCATTTGAATTCATGCATCCATCTTTCCAAAATCATGTAAAATAAAATGGATTTACTTTATGTAAGCTGGCATGTGTTGATTTAATTTAATATATGCATGGATATTATCATTATTAAATCCAAATGTATTTTAAAAAGCTTATAAATGAATAATAATATGAGTTATGATGCTAGTTATAAATACATAAGAAATTCATGTGTTTATAGCTTAAGTGTATGAATTTTAAGTTCTCTTTCCTCTATTCATGTGTTGATTTATATAAGATTGAATGGTAATGGGTATATATTCTAAATATCCCAGGAACATGAAGCTTTAGCCAGCCCCAAGGAGGTCATTTGATTACCTCACTTCCTTGGTTTAATAATGACACATACCCATTTGATTTCATTCTTATGAATTTCAACATTAGAATTTGGATAAAGCTTTAATTCATATATATAAATGATTCAATAAATAAAATATACAATCTTTGAATGGTTTTCTTTCCCACATTTATGTATACATCCATGTGTGTCCAAGAAAAGCAAGTATATCCTGGACATCCCGAGAATATGAGTTTCATTATTTCCCAAGGAGGTCATTTGATTACCTCGCCTCGGTTTAACAATGACACATACTTATCTATATCTTTGCACATGTATATGTATATGTGATTAGTGAATGAAAATCCCATCTTACATTAAAATTGCATGCATTCATAATTGACTAAGTGGTTGAATTAATTAGTCATATGATTTGGAGTTTACTTCCTATGTTCATGTATACAAATTTACATATGTTTGAAAGCAAATGGGTATATAGTCTAGACATCCCGAGAATACGAGGCTTTAGATAGCTCCAAGGAGGTCATTTGATTACCTTACATCGCTAGTTTAACAATGGCACATGCCTATTTAATTTTATTCCTATGTCCTTTTTGTATAATAATTTGGATAAAGTTTTAAATTAATATGTTTAAAGAATTCAAACAAATAAAATATAAATTCTAAACATACACATACATTCATCATCTAAGGTGTCCTAAAATATATTTCATGTATAAACATTATTAAGATTAAATCATATGCTTGTTACATGTGATGGAAAGGAATGATTTAATATATGTCATGTGGTAGTAATTCAATTATATTAATCTTAAGATGCCTTTCATTTTGAATAGGATTATTTAAAGTGAACCTAGATATAGAATTAATTAAATAATTTAATAAGCCATTCACTAAAGAGAACTAAATCAAATTAATATACTTTAGAAAGTGACTTAAAGTAGGGATGAAAAAGGGCAATCCACTTTTCCTCCCTTTATAACACTTAGTTCCTAAGTGTAATCAAATGAAATAAAAGAAAATTAAAATTAAAATTTACAAATCAATTAAACTACTTCAAGTGAAATCAACCTTTCATGTTAAATTGAATCCTTCTACACATACAAAATACAACCCTAATGCCTAACAAGACTTACCATACACTTAATACATTACAATTAATTCACCACTTCTAGCTCTAAGTTAGGATGGTGTATGATGTGATATATGATTTTTTATGATGTATTATTTTAGATTAGATGTTAGGGTGTACGCTTCGTAGACTAGATGATAGGCCAATATTTGTCTAATCATGTTTTCTATAGGGGATTATGCTTAAGGGATGCTTAAAAATAAATGTGAATGGTCTTTTTGCAGGTTGCTTAAATCTTTAAGCATAATCTAAGTTAGGATAGGTGGGCTTAGTTACCCATGTGTAGTGTGCTAAGTCCAAATTATAAATACAATTTCTTGGGATTATATGTATATTTAGCTAACATCTATTTTGCAGGTTAGTTAGATTTACTTTTCCCATAGAAATGTAATTTTTTCAATAGGAATAAGGATTAGTGCTATGGGGGGTTAGGATGAGCAATGGCCAGAAGGCTTTATCCTGGAGTGCCCTATGATGCCTTTGAAGCAAGCATCATCCAAATAATACAATTATAATTATTCTTTCATATTCTATAAGGATATTATGATAGAAAGAAGATCTTTATTTTATGATAGTTTATATAAATGTTATGTTTACATTATCATTTAAATGATTAATGCTTAATGTGGGATTAAGATAAAAAAGCTTTTCTACCCAACCAATCACTCATAACTAACTTTTAAACAACTCATAACCTCATCATAAAGCTTAAGAGAAAAATAAGATAATTAAAAGATTTAGTAACCACTTAGCTGTATGGTTATATGTTTCACATCATGCAAGCATATTCTTTCTCTCAAGAACATGAAGGATCTCCATCCTTGCACGATAAAGGAATGCTTGACCTGTGAAGGAATCCCTTGTGGTGGAGAACGCCTTCTTCTAGTTGATTTGACCTATAACCTATTTCATCATGCATTTAGGCATAAGAAATCTTAAAGCCTCTGTCAAAATGATGTGTCTAAAATAAAATAAAATTTGAAAATATTTTGCATCTATAGATTAAGTCATATGCTCATACCACTCATGCTCTAGTCTTTTTCTAATTAAATAACTACCCTAGCTATCTTGTAATTTATAATGCTAGACTACATGGTTTTAAAATCATAGAAGTTAGTAGGAGGCCACTCTAGGTGGTTATAAGTCCAAAAGTTAGATAATTTACTCACTCTTGTGGAGGTAAACCCTTATGTCCACCTATCACTTAGATTTAAGACATGCTTTAGCTTGTACTGAAACTTCCTAGATTTAGGATCATAAGTACCTATTTCCTTCGGGCTACGAGCATAAATCCTCACCTCTTAGGCATTCCCACAATCTTATTTTAGTAGATTATAAGCCCTAGTAATCTAATTAAATTTCAACTTAAAATACATAAATCTCCTAGACTTCAAAATTAAAAATCCCAACCATATGATAGATTTGAATGCTCATTAAACTTCCTAGTATCATGAGCATTTTCTACATATTTTATTTGAATTCTAAAAATAAGTCTTCTCCTTGAACATTCCCAATTGATTTTCGAAATACAACCAATCTTTTGATAGTCTAACCTTGAAATCTTTGGAGATGATAATTGTCTACTTTAATCGAGAGTATTCTTAGGAAATTTTATTTCCTAAGATGTAATTAACTTTAGTGGCTTGCCTCCATAGGAAACTTAAGAACCTGGTTTAATATAAACCCTACTTTATTCATCCATGTAAAGTAGGGGACAAATCAACAGTACATTTGAAGACCCATCATGACTAAGGAGTCCTTATTACATGATTAGGTCCATTGTAGAGTGATGTCTCTATCTTTCAAGATAGTACATAATACCTCAATCTTGTACCAGATCACTTGAAAAAGTATCCCTCCTACGATCTGTGTGGTGCCCCTCGCCCCCGTATACATCCAAAATTAACACCACAAGACCCTCTCTCCTAGTACATTGAATCCTCTCAACATCATCCTTTCTTTTTAGAGTTTGGAGATGTCAATCCTTAAGTAGGCAAGGGTTCTTAGACTCATAATATTGATTGATACACCTGGGTCAACCAAAACTCTGGATAGCTTATATTTGCCAACATCCACTATAATGTAAAGAGGTGTGCTCGGTCATCCCTAGGAATAAGTCTTCATCGCTGAATGTAACTCCTAAGATGTCCTTCGAGTGGCATGCCTCCTCTTTAGTAGATACCGAAGCTAAGCATATCTCTAGATCAAGTAAGGCCTTAATTTGAGATTCCCTCATCTCTTTGGATAAGACAAGGGCGTAGTATA
Organism: Cymbidium sinense; assembly: GCA_021442155.1. Taxonomy (NCBI): domain Eukaryota; kingdom Viridiplantae; phylum Streptophyta; class Magnoliopsida; order Asparagales; family Orchidaceae; genus Cymbidium; species Cymbidium sinense. The sequence goes on along the minus strand of CM038214.1, from coordinate 269,425,209 downwards.
TGCTTAACTTAGCTGGAAACTTTGTAAGATGAGTTAGGACATTGTAATCAACTCTAGATTGGTCCTCCCTTAGCATATCCATGGGTGGAGCATCCTTTGGAGGGGCTATCTGCTCACTCAAACCAATGACTTTCTTACCCTTATCCTGAGGTGCTACCTTAGGAGGTAAACTTTGCAACTACGTAAGTTGACTATAATGATGAGGTTATGGAAAGTTCTACCTTCTCATCTGGTATACCTATAGCTTCTCCTATGGGATTCTCAAAGTTAGTTAACTCCAAGTCAATCTCAAGAGGTGAACCTGATTAATTTAGAGAAGGATAGTTTGACTCTGAATCAAAAAGGAAAGGATTAGAACTACTAGAGCTATTAATTTTATTTAGACTCAGAGAGCTTTCAATAGGAATAAAATCAAGAGTATTAGAAGTAGACAATATATAAGTAGAATCAACTTTCTTCATTAATTTCTTTTTGGGTGGAGGTACGTAATAGAAATCAAGTAAAGTAAGAGGATTAAGGGATTTAGTGCTCTTATCCATAAGTACAATGCTTTTGTTGGTAGAAGAGGAGCTAGCAGAAGAGGTGGTAGCGCAATGGAGGGAGTACTGCATCGATGATGGTGACGCACCGACTATCTTAGGCAAGTATGGTGAGTGGCCGCTTACCCACCCCGAGTTATCCTTTGTAACTAGCAAACCTTCCTTGGTGTTAAAGGTTTGAGATACTTCAGGCACTTGCAAGGAAAGCTTCATGATTTTAGAAATGATCTTCTTAGAGGATTGGGATAGGGAGATATCCTAACCTTCTTTGGTCTTAAGAGGATCGCAAGTATCCTCAAGGATTACTCTAACAGAACTAGATGGTTGTTCTAATTAATATTCTTTAGGGATAATTATGGCTCTCAACTTATAGCTGCACTCAAGCTAGTCCTTAAAAGTGATACAATCCTCTAAGACATGGCCTAACATGCAGTGGTAGGGGAAATAGCTAAGATCATCGCTCTTGCCTAGTTCCTCCGACCTCTTAGGCACTGGTAACTAAAAATCAGGTTTCTTTAATAGATTCTTAAAGATTTTCCTATGGCTTATTCAATCTATCAACAAGAGTAGGTGGAAAGTAGCTACCTAGCGATTGATATGAATACCGCCAGTAGGTAGGTGGTGGTGTCATTGTGGTGGTTGCGGGCCAATATGATGGCCGAGGTGGTGGAAGAGGAGGTGGCAAAGGAGGCTGAGCTCAGTCTCTCATCAACTCTGGCTAGCTCCTTCCCTCTATCCATTAGCAAAACTATCCCTAGCTTCTTCTCACACATTCTGCGGCTTGGGCCTAGATGATTAGTCGGGAAAGGGCAACTATTTGGCTTCTTCTTGTTGGCTAGCCGCCTTGTTGATTAATTTCTTGAATATTTTGATGGTAAAGCCCTTAAGCATGAAGGCGACCAGGCCATGGATATTCTTGAGAAGAATCTCAATGTCATGCTGTTCGGATAACTGTGGTTCCCATTTCATGCACATGTTGTGCCACCTGAGAATGTGATAAACAAAGGACTAATTGAGTTTCTATTTCTCTACAATGAGGTCACCTATAATGACTCTCTACTGAGCTGCAGCAAACCTCTTGATGAAGAGGTACTCCAACTGAGCAAAAGTCTTCATCGAACCATTGGGCTATTCGGTGCACCAATCAAATGCAACACTTGGCAGACTGCTAAAAAAATAGCGGAATAGGAGTGCACTGCTACCACTAGTGTGTTGCAACAGCTGGCTCTAATGTGTGAAATGTGTTATCATGAGTTCCAACTGCCATCAAAGAACTTGAAGGATGGCAGCACAAAACTCTAAATAAAATAAAAACTAAAACCTAAACCCTAAACCCTAAACCTTAAACCCTAAACCACGAACCCTAAATCATAAACTAACCCAAAACCCTAAACCCTAAAAGGCAAAAAAGCTAAACCTAAACTAAATAAAATGTAAAAATAAAATAAATAAAAAAACCTAAACCAAAATAAAATAAAATAAATAAAATAAATACAAACATAAACTTAAACCTAAACCTAAACCAAAAAATAAAAAATAAAAAATAAAAACTAAAATAAAATAAAATAAATAAAAATCTAAACTAAATTAAAAAATAAAAAACTTAAATAAAATAAAAACTAAACATAAAATAAAAATAAAATAAACCTAAAATAAAATAAAATAAAAATAAAATAAAACACTAAACCTAAAAAAAATAGAAAAAAAAAAAAAAATTAAAACTAAACCCTAAACTAAAAAATAACTAAACCAAAAGTCAATATGAAATAAACAAAATAAATTAAAGCTAAACCTAAATTAAAATAATGTAAACTTAAAATAAACTAAAACTAAACCTAAACCTAGACAAAAATAAAATAAAATAAACTAAAAATAAACCTAAACCTAATCTAAAAAATAAAACATAAAAATAAACATAAAATAAAAGCCTAAAACCTAAACCTAAAAAATTAAAATAAAAACCTAAACCAAAATAAAAAAATTAAAAATAAAACCTAAACCTAAAAAATGAAATAAAATAAAACTCAACTAAAAATAAAACTAAACTTAAAAAAAAAAATTAAAATAAAAAAGCTAAACTAAAATAAATAAACTAAACTAAATAAAAATAAAAAATAATCTTAAATAAAAATTAAAAATAAAATAAACTAAAATAAATAAAAAATTAACCAAATAAACTAAATAAATTTAAACCTACTGGTTTACATAATTTTTAAAAAAAATACTAAACCCTAAACCCTAAATCCTAAACCCTCAACCTTAAACCCTAAAACTAACCCTAAACCCTAAACCCTAAACCCTAAAAACCATAACCCCTAAAGCCTAAACACTAAACCGTAAACTCTAAACACTAAACCATAAACCCTAAAACCCTAAACCCTAAAACCCTAAACCTTAAACCCTAAACCCTAAACCCTAAAAACCTAAAATCCTAAACCTAAACTAAATAAAACTTAATAATAAGATAAATCAAATACCTAAACCCAAATTTAATAAAAAATAAAATGAAAATAAAAATAAACTAAAATAAAATAAATAAAAACCTAAACTAAATTAAAAAATAAAGTAAAAATAAGAATAAAAAACCTAAATAAAATAAAAACTACACGTAAAATAAAAATAAAATAAACCAAAAATAAAATAAAATAAAAATGAAATAAAAACCTAAACCTAAAAAATAAACCTAAAAATAAAACCTAAAAATAAATTAAAAAAAACCTAAACCCTAAACTAAAAAAAAACCTAAACCTAAAATAAAAAGTAAAATAAACAAAATAAAATAAACTTAAAACTAAACTTAAATAAACTAAACTAAAATAAATAAAACCTAAACCTAAATCTAAAATAAAAATAAAATAAGCAAAAAAAATAATAAACCTAAACTTAAACTAAGAGCAAAAAAATAATAAACCTAAACCTAAACTAAAATAAATAAAACCTAAACCCTAAACCTTAAACCCCAAACCAAAACCCTAAACCCTAAACCCTAAACTAACACTAATCACTAAACCCTATAAAGCCAAAAACCTAAACCTAAACTAAATAAAACCTAAAAATAAAATAAATAAATAAATAAATCTAAACCAAAATAAAAAAAAATAAAATAAAATAAAATAAAAACATAAATTAAAACCTAAACCTAAACCTAAACCAAAAAAGAAATTAAAATAAAAAGTTAAAAATAAAAAAATAATAAATTAAAATAAAATAAATAGAAACATAAACTAAACTAAAAAGAATAAGAAAACCTAAATAAAATAAAAACTAAACCTAAAATAAAAATAAAATAAAGCTAAAATAAAATAAAATTAAAACTAAATAAAAACCTAAACCTAAAAAATAAACTTAAAAATAAATAAAAAATAAAACCTAAACCCTAAACTAAAAAAACACTAAATGTAAAATAAAAATAAATTAAATTAAAGATAAACTAAAATAAATAAAACCTAAACCTAAACATAAATTAAACTAAACCTAATTATAAACCAAAACTAAATAAAATAAATTAAACTAAAAATAAACCTAAACATAAACTAAAAAATAAAACCTAAATAAAAACCTAAACCTAAACTAAAAAATAAAACCTAAAAAAAAACCTTAAATAAAACCTAAAACCAAAACCTAAAATATAAAATAAAAACTTAAACCTAAACCAAAAAATAAAAAATTAAATAAAAATAAAACTCAATTAAAATAAAAAAGCTAATCTAAATTAAAAAAACCTAAATAAATAAACTAAGCTAAATGAAATAAAAAATAAACTTAAATAAAACTAAAAAAATAAAATAAACTAAAATAAATAAAAAGAAATAAAAATAAACTAAATAAACCTAAACCTACCAGTTTACTTAATTTAAAAAAAAACCTAACCCTAAACCTAAACCCTAAATACTAAACACTAAACCCTAAACCCTAAACCCTAAAATTAACCCAAAACCCTAAAGCCTTAACTGAAAACCCTAAACCTAAACCCTAAACCCTAGACCCTAAAACCTGAAACTCTGAAATGCTAAACCCTAAATCGTAAAAACCTAAAAACCTAATCCTAACCTAAATAAAACCTAATAATAAGATAAATAAAAATACCTATACTTAAATATAATAAAAAATAAAATAAAATAAAAACCTAAACCTACAAATAAAATAAAATAAAAAATAAAATAAAATTCAAATAAAATAAATAAAAAATAAACTAAACTAAAAAAAAGTAAACTTAAAAATAAAAATTGTAAATAAAATAAACACTAATCGAAAAACAAAAATAAAATAAAATAAAAATGAAATAAAAACATAAACCTAAAAACTAAACCTAAACTAAAATAAGTAAAACCTAAACCTAAACCTAAACTAAATAAAATAAAATAAACAAAAAATAAACCTAAACCTAAACTAAAAAATAAAACCTAAAAATAAACCTAAACCCAAAAAATAAAATAAAAACCTAAATCTTAAAATAAAAATAAAAGCTAACCCTAAAAAAAATAAAATAAACTCATTTAAAAAATAAAAAACATAAAAAAATAAACTAAAATAAAACCTAACTAAAATATGTAAACCTAAAATAAATAAACTAAACTAAATAAAAATAAAAATAACCCTAAATAAAAATAAAAAATAAAATATACTCAAATAAATAAAAATAAAATTATAAACTAAATAAACCTAAACCTACCATTTTACTTAATTTAAAAAAAACTCGTAAACCCTAAATCATAAATCCTAAACCCTAAACCCTAAACCCTAAAACTAACCCTAAACCCTAAACCTACAACCCTAAACCCTAAATCTTAAACCCTAAAACCCTAAACTCTAAACCCTAAACCCTAAACTATAAACACTAAACCCTAAACCCTAAAATCCTAAATCGTGAACCCTAAACCTTAAACCCCAAACCCTAAACCCTAAAACCTACAATTGTAAATCCTAAATCCTAAACCTTAAACTCTAAACCCTAAACCCTAAACCCAAAACTAACCGTAAACCCTAAACCCTAAATTAGCCCTAAATCTTAAACGCTAAACTAGCCCTAAGAAGAATGTCTGAGCCAAGAACATCACCTTCAACTTAGCAGATAATGGAGGCAAAAAGGCTATTATTGTGGAGGTGGGGGCCTGAGGTGCTAGGAATGAGGGTGGTCAATGGTGGTTATGGAGGTGGGAGGAGATCTGAGGTTACAACCATGGAGGTGGCATAGAGATCGGGATATGATGGCGATCCGCTACTAGACTGGTTCTAAAAAAGAAATAAGAATAATCTGATCTACTACTTATGGAACTCTATCTTTATAGTAGAGACAGTTCTACTTATCTAGGGATTTTGATTTGCTCTATGGCTGCTCATTTTTTATCAATATCATTGCTTCTGTCTTAGAAAACTTGGCATGCTACTTGGTTGATGAAATCGAAAAGAAGAAATGTTGAATATTAATTTGTTCTCCGTTAAAAAAAACATAAACCCGAAACTAAAACTTAAACCCTAAACATAAAACCTAAACACTAAACTCTAAACACTAAACCTTAAACCCCAAACCATAAACCCTAAACCCTAAACCCTTAACTAACCCTAAACCCTAAACCCTAAAAAGCTAAAAACCTAAACTAAATAAAACCTAAAAATAAAATAAATAAATCAACACCAAAATAAAATAAATAAAATAAAATAAAAACATAAACTAAAACCTAAACCTAAACCTAAACCAAAAATAAAATAAAATAAAAAATAAAAACAAAACTGAAATAAATAAATAAAACCCTAAATGAAACTTTAAAATAAAAAACATAAATAAAATAAAAATTAAACCTAATATTAAATTAAAATAAAATAAAAACTAAATAAAATTCTAGACCTAAAAATAAAACCTAAAATAAATAATAAATAAAACTAAACCCTAAACTAAAAAAAAACTAAAGATAAAATAAAAATAAAATACAAAAAATAAATTAATCCTAAACCTAAACTAAAATAAACCAAACTAAAATAAATAAAACATAAACCTAAACCTAAAATATACTAAACCTAAACCCAAACCTAATCTAAATAAAAATAATCATCTAAAAATAAACCTAAACCTAAACTAAAAAATAAAACCTAAAATAAAAACCTAAAATCTAAACCTAAAATAATAAAATAAAAACCTAAACCTAAACCTAAACTTAAAAATAAAAAATAAAACCTAATCCTAAAAAATGAAAAAAAAACTCAACTAAAAAATAAACCTAAACCTAAAAAATCATCTAAAATAAAAAACCTAAACTAAAATAAATAAACATAAAATAAATAAACTAAACTAAATAAAATAAAATAAACCTAAAAAAAATAAATAAAAATAAACTCAAATTAAAATAAACTAAACTAAACCTATCATGCTTTATTAAAGAAACTAAACCTTAAATCCTAAACCCTAAAATTGATCCTAAACTTACAACCCTACACCCTAAACCCTAAACCTTAAAACTCAAAACCTTAAACCCTAAACCCTAAACCTTAAATCCTAAACCCTAAACCATAAATCCTAAATCCAAAATCCCTTGACCCCTAAACTTGAAACCTGAAAACCCTAATCCCTAAACTCTAAATCCTAACTCCTAAACCCTAAACTTTAAACCCTAAATAATATACCCTAAACCCTAAACTCTAAAGTAACCCTAAACCCTAAACTAATGCTAAACCATAGACCTTAAACTGACCCTCAACCATAAGAATGGGTAGAACCTTGACAGTAGGAGCATCACCGTCAACTAGGTTGTAGTACCTTATAAGATGCTTTAAAATGTTTTAGTATATTATGGTATTAGGCCTTATAGTCTAGATTAATATAAATCATAAAAATATTGATATAATAAGTCAGATGATGAAATTTGTTAAATTTGAAATGGGAATTAGGTTGTAGTACCAAAGGTGTGCTACACCACTTGTAGTCTACAAAGTAAGATTTAATATTCAAAATAAATATTATTTGTTGTAGCATAGTATAGCATCATATATCATAATACATTGTTCTGCACATTTTAAATTTCTTTAGTTTTTTATAATCATGCAATCTAGCCTACAGTAGCATTATTTATAAATATGTTGATTTAGATAATAAAATGGTCGAATTTGGACAAATTCATAAGAGCTGGAGAATGACATCATAATATATTATTTCAATTTAAAATATGTAAGTGATATGACTCAAATATTTAGTTTTTTTATTGTTGAGACTAATTTTATGATTTTTTATCTTAAACAATCCCTTGTGATGTGATATGCAATATAATATAATAAAATATGTTATATTTTATTATAATATAGGATTCCATAACATAGTGTGGTATCATGCATTATAACATACTATTGTGTATTACTACTTATTGTTTAGCATATTTTAGTTTATTATAGTATGATGTAGTAGAGTTTGTACATGTATAATTCATAAAAATACTAATTTATACACTGAGATGATGGGATTTGGCCAAACTTAAGGTAAGCTTCAAGGAACATCATTAGGCTGACATAGTGTAGCATCATGCATTATAACATACTATTGTGTATTACTATTTATTGTTTAGCATATTTTTGTTTATTATAGTATGATGTAGTAGAGTTTGTACAGGTATAATTCATAAAAATATTGATTTATACACTGAGATGATGAGATTTGGCCAAACTTAAGGTAAGCTTCACGGAACATCATTAGGATGTGCTATGGTGTGTCATTTAATCAAATGAATGGAATTTTGCATCCAAAATAAACGTTCATTTTTCAACCAAATATTATAAAATTTTTGCTTAAAGTGATTCATTTTAATGTGTAATGTAAGATAATATATTATATGAAAGCATATTAAATTATAATGTACATAACAATATAACTTCATATATATATGAATGTGGTGGCATGTTACTAAATGTTATTATACATTTTAGTATGTTTTACATTATAATAATATATTGGGTCAAAACTCACAAAAATGTTAATTTGAAGGTTAAGTTAGAAGAATTTGGCCAAATACATGGCACACACCAAGAAGCAATACCAAAATTATGCTATTTTGCACCATTTCTAATAGAAAAAATAACAATTTTACATCCAAAATGAACATTATTCATATTTTGAGAAAATTTTGTTATTTGTTCATTTTTAAGTGATTATAATGAGGTGTAGTGTTAGACAATATATTATATTATAGAAAATTATAATATAACATCATATATTATATATAATATAGTGTTAATTCACACTATAATATGTTTACCATGATATTGTATAGTTAGTTTGAGCTTAAACCATCAAAAATCATAAAATGTTGATTACAATATTAACATGATGTAATTTGAATGAATAAATTATTAGGCTTTTGGTTGAAGCATTAAAGGTGTGCATAAGAGAAATAAGATTTGATGAGAATTACATGTCAAGGACATGGAGGGAGATCTGTTAGGGGATCACACATGCATTGGACATGACATGTGAGGGGTCTATGTCGAGGGCATAGAAGAAGAAAATCTGCTAGGATAAGGTTTGAATTTGATTTTATTATATGATTTATGGAAAGAAGATCTGCTGGGGATAATAATCTATAATCCTCCAAGGATTAAGATTGAATAGACTTTAATTTTTTTTTATTTTAATTGAAGTGGATGCATATCTGCTAGAGATATGGGCTTGAGTCTCCTTGGGATCAGGTATATGAACCTTCCACTAGGGAAGCAGGTTTGGGCTATCCGCTGGAGATTAGGATTTGAGTTTAATTTCATAGATTTGTTTGGGGATGTATCCATTGGGGATAAGAGTTTGGTTGGATTTATTTGATTTAGACTCTACTAGGTGAGTTGGTTTAATTTGGCTCCACTAGGGAGGTTGGTTTTGAATTTGATTTGTTTTCTTAACTTATTTATATACGATTTGGGGCTCAATTGGGAAAAATTATATGATTTAACTCCACTAGGGAAAATTAGATTGGGTTTAATTTCATCCGCGTTCATGTATAGACCCAATCGGTGTATGATGGACCACTAAGAAGGAGCTATATCAGCCTTGACCTACCACAGGTTTACAAATCCAAAGAGATAGTCTATTGGCTGTAGGGTAGAGCTAGCCAACCTAAGGGGTTGCCTTTCAGTGTGTAATAGCTATGCTAAGAAGAAGGCATAGTAGACTTACATCTTCTAAAGTGACGAACAACTGCTAGGGTGGCCTGTTGGATGCACAATAAATTGAACATGACCTAGGGCGACTATAGAGTGAATGCCACTGGGAACTTATGTTAACTCAAAAGTAACTAGGATTAATTTTAACTTAATTTTATGTTATTTTATATGGTTTGTTTGGTTCTGTTTGATTTCAAATTGAGGGCATATCCGCTGAAGATGTGAGCTTGGTCAAATTTGATAGATTTAATTTTTTGGTCATGTTGATGTGTGATGGACCCATTGAGAAGGGGCTATATCGAACTTGTACTATTTTAGATTTACAAATCCAAAGGGATAGTTACTGGCCCTAGGGCAGAGCTAGCCAACATAAGGGGTTACCTTTGTGTGCAATTTTATGCTAAGAAGGCATATAGACTTATATTTTCTAAAGTAGGGAACAACCATTGGGGTGACCTGTTGGTAGCATAATAAATTGAACCTGACTTAGGAGCGACTATTGAGGGGATGATGTTGGGGACTTATATCAACTCAAGAGTAGTTAGACAATTCCTATAGGGAGTTTTGCTAACACTGCCTTAAAGATAGGATTCTTGCTTGGGAAAAGGTACTACTATGGTTGTCCTTCTAATCCACAATTGAATTATATTTTATTTATATGTTTTTATGGACTCTATTGGTGTGCGAGGGACCACACTGAGAAGGGGCTATGTTGGCCTTGACTTGTCTCAAATTTACTGGACCAAGGAAGAATCTGCACATCCACAAGACAGATTCTCCAACCATAGGGGTGGGTACTATGAAATAGGGACTGTCCAATTCGATAGTAACCCGGGTATTGTCTAAATGGGTTCACAAAGTACATGATCCAAATATAGTGCCCACAAGGGAGGTGCTGCTAGGGGCGCTATCCTGAGCCTTGGAAAGAAAGCCTACAAGTGTACCGTGGCCAACTCAAAGAGAAACCGTAGCAAACTTACATCTTCCATGAGTGGTGTATCTTAAGGTACGAGAACCAATCAACCTAAGGTGTATCTATCAGCATAGTGAAAACCAACCAACCTAAGGTGCCTGTCGATGTATAACGATCAATTTGGAAACAAAGCATGTAGGCTTACAACTTTCCAAGCTGAATTGATCATCAGGATAGTCTATCATCGGAGGGACAGATATTATCTGACCTAGAGCGACTACTAAGGTGGCAGCCTCGAGGAAGGACTTGACCCAAACTTGAAGCAAATAGGAGGGAAGGAGCCATTAGGGTAGTTATCCTAAACCTTAAATATACTCAACCTAGTTAGTGCATGAAGGCTAATCCAAGAAGAAAGCGTAGCAGACTCACATCCTATTAAATGAAGCAAACATGAGGTAGCTTACCAGCCACATAATAAGGCCTACCAAACTAACAAGGTGCTCTTTGGTGTGTAGTGGCCAAGTAAGGAAGGGAACTATAGTAGAGTTACATCGTCTAAAGCAAGAAGACCACTGGGATGACACACTAGTAGGGTAGCATGTCAGCCTGACCTAGAGCAACTACTAAGTGAGTGCCACTAGGGAATTATCTCAACTCACAGTAGCTCGAGATAAAAGATATATGTTTATTTTATATATTTGTGTATAGTTTATGTTTTTGTTGTGTCAATGAAGGATATGATGCTACCCGAGTTTGTTATACCTACCGTAAACACATCATGGTGGATTCACAAACAAGAATACTTCAACATGGAAGAGATCGAATTCGAAATGGAATTTTCATTATTGATAATTATTTTGAAACATGATTTATAACATATCTTTAAGTAGAGCCCATTGATTAGAAGAATTGGGAACTCTCTTTTTTGATTAATAAGCTGATAAGATCCTCCTTGGTAGGCTTTGTCTATGGCAAAAGGACCTTCCCAAGTTGGTTCAAACTTGCCTCCCATCTTATGATGGGAAATAATCGACCTCCATAGAACTAAAATAAGCTCTCCTACTTGAAAAGTCCTAGGATGTACCAACTTATTGTGAGTTTGAATCATTTTAACTTTGAATGACTTGAGGTTTTGGCATGCCCGTATGTGTCTCTCCTCCAAACTTTTGAGCTCTTCAAACCGCAACATGGTGTTCTGCTCTGTTGTGATCTTACTACACACAACTATCCTTTATGATGGGAGTTGGACTTCTAATGGTCGAATGGCTTCACACCTATACACTAAGGAGAAAGGAGTATATTGAGTTTGAGTTCTATATGTGGTGCGGTAGGACAACAAGACTTCAACTAATTGCTCATGCCATTAACGCGTTGTTATTGAGTGTCTTCTTTAGTATTTAGATGAGAGTTTTCTTGAAGGCTTCTACTAAGCTATTTGCCCTTGAGTAGTTGATGGTAGAATATCTCCAACCTATGGTGTGTCTTCGGGCAAAGTTGTTAATCTCGGTGCTCTTGGATGCAGTACCATTATTAGATATAATTCGTTGTGGCACTCTGAACATATATACGATATGGTTCCTAAAAAATTGGAGCACGTACTGTGCTATGACTTTTTTGAATAAAATCACCTTTGCCCATTTTAAAAAGTAATCAGTAGTAGCTAAGATGAATCAAAGACCCTTGGAAGAAGGAGGATCAATTAGACCACTATGTTGGTACCCAAACACTTGAATGGCCATGAGGCTAATGTAAGATTTAGAATGTTGGGTGGTTGGTCCAAGACTACACTGTGTATTTTACATTGGTGGCATCGCCTAGTCATATCCATGCAATCTTTGATCATCGATGACTAGTAGTATTCTAATCTCTTGATCTTAGCTTTCATCTTAGGACCGGATTGGTTGGCTCCACATAATCCTGAGTGTACCTCGGTCATGATCTTACAGGCTTTATTCTGGTCTAAATAATGTAACCACATATGATCGAAAGATTGTCGGTACAAGACATAATCCACAAGAGTGTAGGAAAGTGCTCTCTGCTTCATCTGATGGGCTTGAGACTTCTCTTGAGATAGTTTGCCTTTATTTATGTAATCCATGAATGGTTTCCTCCAACCTAACTTTTCATCTTTCTTGGCAATGGCAACCTCAAGTACATTTTGATGAGTTTAATATTAATAAAGGATAAGACTTGTTTATTTTGGACCTTTATTGATATGGACTCATACTCAAGACATGCCAACTTCTTGGCAAGCTTGGGTAAAGCATATACTACAATGTTCTCTCATCGAGGAATCCTATAAATGGTAACCTCTGGGATTTGGGCTAATAACTCCATGGTGTACTTATGGTAGTGATGGAGATTCAACTTTATAACCTTAAAGGACCCAACGATTTGGTTGATAACTAGTTGAGAATCCCCAAAAATGTTGAAGTTCTGGTTGCTTAACGTAACGACTAACTCTAGACTGATAATTAGAGCCGCATATTTGGATTTATTGTTGGTGCAAGGATTGGACAAATGATTTGAGAATCTCATCACATCATGGTATAGAGTTAAGAGAACTGTTCCTACCCCTACCTTTCCTGGAATAGTAGATTATGGTTCTTCTCCTCTTTGAGAGGAAGCTGCACCATCAAAGTACATCTCCTAGCAGTGAATGCTAGTATTCCCTAAGTTCATGATTTGTTCATCAGGGAGATCATCACCAAGTGGGAAGTCAGTAGAAAGTGGGTGTGTTGCTAGGAAATCCACTAGTGCTTGTCCTTTCACCGCATGGAGGGGTGCGAAGATAATGTCAAACATCGAGAGGATAATGAACCGTCATGCCAATGGTTCGAATAACATCAGTCGTCTCATGAGATACTATAGTGGATTGATCCTAGAGATTTAGTTCACTTTATGAGAAAGTATGTAGTGTTGTAGCTTTTAAGATGCAAAGATTAAAGCTAGGAAATACTTCTTAAGGGGTGGATAATTAGCTTGAGAAGAGATTAAATGATGGTTGAGGTAGTAGAGTGTGTTTTCCTTTCCTTCATCATTGACTTGGGCCAACAAAGCACCAAGGGAGTCTTCTAACATAGCAGTGTAAAGTATGAGCTGCTTGCCCAGGATAGGGGCTGCTAGAATCGGTGGTGTCATCATGTAATGCTTGATTTCTTTGAAGGCATCCTCGCACTTATCATTCCATTTAAACTTGGCATCCTTTTTGATAAGTGCTATGAATGGCTAACATATTCCCGATAGGTTTGATATAAAGCATCTTAGATATGACAACCACCCTTGGAATGATTTGACTTGAGTTAGGCATTTTTAATATCACCTGGATCTTCTCCAGAAGATTTCAATTCTCTAATGTTAGATAACAAACCCAAGGAATTTCCTTGAAGCCACTCCGAATGGACACTTCAGGGGGTTCATTTTGAGGTTAAATTATCTTAACTATTTAAAAGGTACTCTCAAGTCCAAAAGATGGTCTTCCTTTTCTCTACTTTTGACCACGAGATCATTGACATAACACTTGACTTGATGATGAATAAGTTCATCGAAGATTTGAGTCATAGCCCATTGGTATGTAGCACCACATTTTAAGGCTAAAAAGGCATGACCTTATAGCAAAATATTCGATTCTAAAAGTAGTGTTTCTTTCATCTTCAAGGGTCATCTTTATTTGGTTATATCTAGATGAGCCATCCATGAAAGTGAATACTGCATGAGATGAGGCAATGTCCAGCATCAGCTCTAGGATTGGTAGTGGAAATTCATCTTTTGGACATACCTTATTTAAATTCTAAAATCAACGCATATGTGAATTTGGCCATTCTTCTTCTTAATTGGGATAATGTTGGCTAACCAGGTAGGGTATTTTTCTTCCTGAATGAAGCCAACATAGATTAGTTTCTTTACTTTAGAAATAAACTATTATTTTATGTCTAATCACATGTGTCTAGGAGCTTGCTTGATAGGGTTAGCAGTAGGCTCTATTGCTAGTTTATGGACTGCTACATCACGAGCCATTGATGGCTTCTCTTCATAACTCCATGCAAAGTAGCTCTTAAACTCAGTCAATAGCCTAACTAAGTCATTGGTTTCAATTTCATTCAACAAAGAACTAAAGTATATCGGTCATGGATCTTCTTCAATTCCTAAGTTCATTCCCTTGAGCTCATTGTTGGTTAACTTGATCACTTCTTCAAATTCTAGCGGTGCATCTTTGACTTCAAAATCATCTAGATCATCTGAAGTTTCTAAGCACAGCTCCTCATATGAGTTAATATGATTTGAAAAGAACCTATCAAATTCTAAATGATTGGTGATGACTAAGCAGTAATCATCATCATTGATTAGACCACTATCAAAATCCTAGTCCCGCCTTGATTAAGAGCTTTTGCATTTGTTCTTCCATATTCTTTCAAATTCTTATGCTTTGACCCAAGTATGTGGATTAACCCATTCTTTGCTAAATTATGAACACAAGGCAAGTACCAATCAAAAGATAATTTTATTAAATCTTTATATGAATCATCCTCAAGTTCTACATCAACTTCTTGACTTGAGGATGATGCTCCCAGAAAGAACCTCCGAGTCTTCACACTGGGATGACTTAGGGGCTTTTAACTACCAAACCCTCAATTTTTTTGAGGAAAGTGGTTAGAGCTAAGGTTCCCAACTGATGCCTAACTATTTCACATATAGACTTGGATACACTTATGCTTTGCTTTGGAGCTTGGTCTTCATCGCTATCTGGCTCAAGTGTCACCTCCAAGGGAATCTACTATTGAGAAGAGCTAGTTGGTGTGCTAACCATATAAGACTCATCCTAAACTAGATTTTAAGTCTATATGGATAGTGTGTACTCCTTGTTGGGACATATCTTTTATGGCCAATAGAGGTTTTCCACCCACCCTCAGAAGCCTCTTCCTCCGCCGTGGAGGTTATCATCCTACCCATATGTTTGAATGGAGTAATGAACTATGGGTGGAATTCTAATGTCGCTACTTCCTCCTCCAAGTCTATTTTCTCTTTATTTTCTTTTATTTTTTCTTTTTCTTTTCTTTTCTTTTTCTTTCTTTTATTTCTTTTTTATTTTCTTTTTTTAAACTTGGCCAAGTTCAGAGAATAGACTTGTTAATTTTGAGGGAGGTAGTAAGCCACATTCTCATATATGTCAACTCGTGAACTAAATGGCTTGAGATCTCCTTTGAATAGAGATCCCACCTCTCACAAACTTCATACACTAATGTAGAGAGGATGGAACTATGTTTTTCACATGCATCCATTGTCTCCCAAGCAAAGCATTGAAAGATGTATCCAAGTCTATAATGTAAAACTTGGCTTCAGCCTAATCATCTATCTGGAAACACTATGAGCCAAGGCCTGTGACCTCACTTTTGGAGTGTGGATTCAATCTTCCCATCTTAGATTAGGAGTCTTAGACACTAAGACTTCCTAGTCATAAGACACTTCTAACAATTAGGTAAACACTTAACCTAAGCCTAAAAAACTTAGAAGGGTTAACCATGGGATTAGGTTATGCCTTAGGAAGGATAATCCACCTACAACCCAAATCCAATCCATGTTCACCTTCTCAAACCAAACCTCAAGTTCAATTCAAACATCAAATTCAAATCCAAATCCAAATCCAAACCCAAATTCCAAAACCAAATGATTGAAGCCCATGATCAAATCCAAACTTGAAACCCTTCCTAAGCCATATGACCTATCCCATGGACTTAGCCAAATCTTAATCCAAATCAATCCAAAATCAATTGATTTTCTCATAAAAAATTTATATCTTCAATCATCTTCCTAAATATAAATCAAATCTACATTCAAATGATCAAAACTAAATTAAATTAAATTAAACTCTCCTTCCTAAGCCTATCCCATGGACTTAGCCACATCTTAATCCAAATCAAGTCAAACTCAATTGATTTTCTCATAAATTAATCATATTTTTAATCATCTTCAAAAGTTTAAATGAAATATACATTTAAATCATCAAAACTAAATCAAACCAAATCAAAAATCCAAACCTAAGCCACATGACCCAACTCTATGGACTTAGCCAAATTCCTTTATTCCAAAATCCATATTCAATTGATTTTCTCATGAATCAATCATACCTTTAATCATATTCACATATATAAATGAAATCTACAATCATCAAGCCAAAGAAAAATCAACCCAAGTCAAACTAACTTAACCCTTTTGACTTCAAATATTCAAATGAACAAAACCCATTTGAGTTGTAATTGAATTTATATATCAATCCCAAATCCATATATAAAGTCAACTAAATCAAACTCAACCCAAAATAAAACCAACTAAACCCAATTGGTCTGACCCAAAGTGGTCCAATTTGACCTGAGGATAGTTTTAATTCTATCAAAATTATACTGAACCAAGCCAATCAAAACCTCCCATCATGATTATTCATCATCCTAGGTTAATCAATTGTCACAAATTGAGTCAAACCAAGTCAACTTGGTCATTTGACCAAGTCAACCCCGTTACCCATATGAACCTAAACTAGCCAAATTACAAACTAAGACAAATCTCTTGAAACTAATGATTCATACCAAACCAACACCCAACCAAAGCTAATTTGGCCAATTTGGTCAAATTGATCAACATAACCCATTTCACCCAAATGAATTCAAATGAGCAAAATCAAATCTAAGCCAAACTAAACCAAACTAATTGAACCAAAACATCCTAAATGAACATATGAACTTCACCCAACCCTTGATTTGGCCCAATTTGACCAATTGGTCAACTTGACCCAACCTAACCCAATTTGACCTAAATGACACAAATTGAGCCAAACCTAACCAAATAAACTCCAATTAACTTGAAATTTGGGCTAACCCACTTTTGGCTAAGTTTAAATTTGCCCAAATCAAATTCAATGCTAAAGATAATTCTATCCTTGGCTCAAGGGCATCACATGAGACAAATCACCCATGTAAGTGGTCATTTCCATTCCTTGGCCATTTGATACTCACCCAATGGTCCACCTAAGCACTTAGGACCGCCCAACCCAAAGGGTGGTTGGGTTATTATGACCCATGGGAGGTGAAATAACCTCACCCTCCCCATTAGAGCATTTAAAACCCATAGGACACCCATGATTCCTCATTGGCGACCACCTCACCTTCAAACCAAGTCAAGCCAACTCACCTCCTCCCACGCCACCCACTCCACGAGATGGTGAAGGTCACGATCCCACCATCCGATCAAGATGAAGGGGGGTATACACCCTCTCATTTCCACTCAAATAGACATAAAATTCATTTCTCAGAGCCCTAGCTACCCAAGACAACCTGCTAGAGCCATTCCCTAAGCTCCCAAGCTCATTCCTCGATCAAAAAATACCATTCCCATCCATCCTGAAATAGGACACTTCAATTTCTGACATAACTTACCCATTTATCCATCAAACTTAAATTAACTTTGCACACTCCTTCCCTAGGCCTTGTTGAGCAGGAACAAACCATCTCCCAAGATTCATGAGCATCGGAGGTGGGACTTTGATCAAAGTCGAGTTCCAAATCATTGATTCATGGCCTTCCGAGCTAACATCGAGGGATTGATCCAATTGCTTCTCATCAGGGCTTTGTCTCCACTAGCTGAAGCTTCCTCAATCGTTCGAGCTACCAGTGTTGAGCTCTGGATATGTATGCTTCCAAAACTGATCCTTAGGAAAAAATGGGTTGGACCTTTTTGACCAAAACTTGCATCTTGTGTAATCTTGATCATTGGATCCCCTCTGATTGATGTCTTGAAGGTGTGGGATCCTTTTGGAGTTAATCCAAGCTCAAGTAAGCTTGGATCAAGTGAGCAATGGAGGATGGACTCCATTCTCCCTCACTTGCGTGATGTTAGATCACACACTATTTGTTCCGCATGATCGAAATGAACATTCATGATTAGATTTGCTAGAACTATCTGATTTAATCCTATTAAGCTATGGGATTAATCATAGCCACTCAATCTTAGATCGGACGACAGACAAGAAAGCATATCCGCCACTGCCACATAAGCACTGAGTCAGATAAGTTTTAAGTAGCCAATCCCATGGCACCATGTGGAAAGTGCACCGCATCAGTGCGCCACATGACGCCAATAGGATTTAGCTTTAATTAGGCTTAATTAAACATTTTTAATGGCTGAAACTTTTAAAAATCAGAAAAAATCATAGAGAAATCAAAATAATGCAAATAAGTAGTCATTTAATAGGTATTTAAGAAGAGAATTAATAAAAAATGATCTTAACTAATTTTGAATAGTAATTAAGGTTTAATTACAAAATGTATTAGCTTAATTACTTCTTAATTACTTGAGCAATTAGTCCCAAATTTTGTGGGTAAATTTAACGGGATGACCTTTGACTCCCATAGTTTTCTTGGGATTTATTACTCACTTAATTAAGAAAATTGACTAATTAAACCTTAACTACTCTTTTAAGTTAATTAATGATTAATTAATCCCATGAACAGTAATAAATTGGTTAATTAAATTTATTAATCATTGTTCAATAGTAAGTAAACTATGGAATGGGGTTGGGACCCCTTTCCCTAAGTTCATTTCACCCTTTTTTAAAATGAAATTAATTATGATTTAACTAATTAATTAAATCACTTAATCAAATTGAAATCATGATCACATCAGACCTTAATTAATTAAATCATGGGGTAGATCCTTAGGTGTTTAATAATGTAAAAGAGTTTAATGAAATTATGGTTTGTCCACATGTGTGGGAAAACCATAAGAATAATTAATTAAGTCCTTTAATCTAATTAGCTATTAATCATGAGCCAATTTCATTAGGCCCCTTTTATCTCCTAGGATCATTGCAAGTTTATTTTCCATGCATATCATGTTGGCTCTTAATTATTTAGTTAATTACTTTAAGGTGACATAAGTAAGGGTAATTAATTCATCTAATTAAGGGTTCAACTTAATTAACCCAAAAACTCAACTTATTACATTTCCTTAAATTAAATCAATGGGAATGGGTTTAAAAAAACAAGTGATGATTTCTATTCTCCTCTTTAAATGAAATCAAATCCAAAACTTAATTAATAAACGAGCTTTGGTTTGCTTTAAATAGTTTTATTTGATTTGATTGTCCTTAAGAACTAGTTTGGTTGAATGAATCACATGCTTATATTTGATTGTCCTCTTTCCAATCATGTTAAATTTGGTATGTCATTTGAATACATGCATCCATCTTTTCAAAATCAAGAAAAATAAAATGGATTTCCTTTATGTAAACTTGCATGTGTTGATTTAATTTAATATATGTGTATATTATCACTATTAAATTCAAATGTATTTTTCTTATAAATGAATAATAATATGTGTTATGATCCTAGTTATAAATACATAAGAAATGCATGTGCTTATAGCTTAAGTGTACGAATTTTGAATTCTCATTCCCCTATTCATGTGTTGATTTATATAAGACTAAATGGTAAGGGGTATATAGTCTGGAAATCCTAGGAACATGAGGGTTTAGCAAGCCCCAAGGAGGTCATTTGATTACCTCACTTCCCTAGTTCGTTACTTGGTTGGCAAAATCGAAAAGAAGAAATGTTGAATCTAAATCTGTTCTCTGTTAAAAAACATACCATAAATCCTAAACTATAAATTAAAATATAAACCCTAAAACCCCTAAACCCTAATCCTAAAAGCTAAACCATAAACCCTAAACCCTAAACCCTAAATCCTAAAATTCTAAACCCTAAACCCTATGCCAAAAAAATAAAAACCCTAAACCAAACACTAAACCTAAACCTAAAACCCTAAACCCTAAACCAAAAACCATAAACCTAAACAAAATAAAAAAATAAAATATATGAAAAACCTAAACAAAATTAAATTAAATAAAATAAAAACATAAACTAAAACCAAAACATAAAAAGAAAATAAAATTATTAATAAAAACTAAACTATAATAAAATAAATAAAAACTTGAACTAAACTAAAAATTAAAAATCTAAATACAATAAAAATTAAACCTAAAATAAAAATAAAATAATCCTAAAAAAAAATAAAATAAAGATTAAATTAAAACTTAAACGTAAAAAATAAACCTAAAAAATTAAACTTTAAACTAAATACAAACTAAAACCTAACCCTAAACTTTTTTAAAAAAAACCTAAACCTAAAATAAAAATAAAATAAACCTAACCCTAACCTAAAATAAACTAAACTAAAATAAATAAAACCTAAACCTAAACCTAAAATAAACTAAACCTCAACCTAAACTAAACTAAATATAATAAAATAAATTAAAAGTAAACTTAAAATTAAAAAATAAAATCTAAAATCTAAAATAAAAATAAACCTAAAACAAAATTAAATAAAAATTAAACTATGCCTAAAATAAAAAATAAAACCTAAAAATAAGTTAAAATTAAACCTAAACCAAAACTTAAACCTAGATTAACTAATAATAAATACTAAACTAAAATAAATAAAATAAATAAAAATAAAATATACCTAAATATAAAATAAATTAAACTAAAATAAAAAAATTAAATAAACCTAAACCATGGGTTTTCTTAATTAAATAATAAATTAAAATAAAACTTTAACCCTAAACCCTAAAACTAAATCAAACTCTGGCTCTAAACCCACTCCTACTAAACTCCAATCTAAACCCTAAACACCACTCTAAACTAAACCTAAATAAATACTAAAAAAACTTATACTGACCTAAACCCTACTAAACCCTAAATCTAGGCCACCACCACAATTAACCCTAACACTACCCTCCACCCACTGCTAATACTAGGCCCTAAACCCTATACTATGACCTGGGCCACCCAGGCCAAACCCCAAACCTAAACTCCACTAATAAACCCTGAGCCCTACCAAACCTAAAATCTACCTAAACTAAATAAACAGATAAAAAAACTTAAACCTAAATAAAATAAATATAAGATAAAATAAACATAAAGATCTTAAACCTAAACCAAAAATAAAATAAAATAAAATTGAAATAAAATAAATAAAACCTAAACTTAACTAAAACTAAAATAAACCAAAGAATAAAACCAAAATAAAATAAAACTATACATAAAATAAAATAAAAAATAAAACTAAATAAAATAAAACTAAATAAAACCTAAACTAAACCTAAAAATAAAATCTAAAATAAATAAAATAAAACTTAAACCCTAAACTAAAAACCTAAACCTAAAATATAAATAATAATAATAATAAAATAAACTTACTAAAAAATAAGCTAAATAAATAAACTATAAACTAAACTGCCTCCAAAACCACACCTAAACCAAAACACTAAACCCTAACCCCACCCTCACTCTAAACCCTAACTACTAAACCCTAAACTCTAAACCTTAAACTCCCTCCAAAAAAACTACAAACTAACCCTCCCCACCAAACCCTAAAAGTTTAAAACCTAAAAATAAATATAAATAAATCTAAACCATAATAAAAAATAAAAATAAAAATAAACATATAAACCTAAATAAACCTAAATAAAAATTAAAATAAAATAAAACTAAACTAAAATAAAATAAAAAAACCTAAACTAAACTAAAACATAAATACCTAAATAAAATAAAAACTAAATCTAAAATAAAAATATAATAAACTTAAAATAAAATAAAATAAAAGTTAACTAAAACATAAACAAAAATAATAAACCTAAAAATAAAACCTAAAAATAAATAAAAAAGAAAACCTAAACCTTAAACTAAAAAAACCTAATCCTAAAATAAAATTAAAATAAACCTAAACCTAAACTAAAATAAAATAAACTAAAATGAATAAAACTTAAACTTAAACCTAAACTAAATAAAATAAAATAAACTAAAAATAAAGTTAAACATAAACTAATAAATAAAACCTAAAAATAAACCTAAAATAAATACCTAAAACATAAACCTAAAAACATAAAATAAAAACATAATCCTAAACCTAAAAATAAATAATAAAACTAAACCTAAAAAGTAAACTAAAATAAAAAACCAAAAAATACTAAACCTAAAATAAATATACTAAACTAAATATAAATATAAATAAACATAAATAAAAATAATAAATAAACTAAATAAACCTAAACCTACTAGTTTACTTAATTTAATAAAAATTAAAAAAAATTAAAAAACCAAACCCCAAACCCTAAACCCTAAAACTAACCCTAAACCCAATACATGTAAACCCTAAACTTACAACCTTAAACCCTAAACCCTAAACCTTAAAACCCTAAACCTAAAACCTTGAACCCTAAATCCCAAACCCTAAACCCTCTTGGCCCCTGGCTCTGCTTTGGTGTTCCTTTATTTTCCTTGCGCTGTTCGATCCTTTTCGATCTTAATTTTTGAATTTTTGGTCTCTGTTTGGCCGCTAATGTGAGTGTCCCTTACTCTTTCAATGGCAGAGGCACCACTTTCCACATAGCTGAGCTCTTCGAACTTGGAGGCATCGGCTAGGGCTTCCGATTTACAAGGTATTATGGATCTGACTCCATCCGTTACTCTGCCTGCTGTTAAGTCCTTCAAGGATGCATTATCTGGTAAGAACAATTCCTCTAATGCTTCAATCAATTTGATCTCAACATCTTTTCGTGGAATGCTGCATGTGTGTGGCGTGGAAAAGTTGGTGAAGCCTTTTGAATTCTCTTTAGTTGGTAAATTTTCCTTACATCGCCCAACTCTTGATAACATTCGATCCTTTTTTTCATAGACTAAAGCTCTATGGTGTTTTCACTATCAGATTGATTGATCCTAGGCATATCCTTATTCAGCTATCTAATGGCTTAGATTACTTAAGAGTTTTTGCTCATCACTCCTACTTTGTGTGTAATTGTCAAATGAGACTTTTGAAATGGTCTCCTCTTTTTGATGTTAAAGAGGAATCCCCAATTGTTCCTTTATGGCTAGCTTTTCCAAACATGAGAATACATTACGTTACCCATCAAGTTCTCTTTGCGGTTGGGCTCTCTTTGGTCGGCCCCTTCAAATTGATCAGGCCACCACTGCGAGATCATGGGCATCAGTTGCTCATATTTTTGTTATTGATATTACCGAAAAGTATCTTAAAGAAGTTTGGATCGGCTTTGAGAAATTTGGGTATAATAAAAAAGTGGAATTTGAAAATTTCCCTATTTTTTGCACACATTGTAAGATCCATGGTCATGATCACTCTGAATGCTTTGTTTTGCATCCTCATCTTAAAAGAATAAATTGTGGGATCCTAATCCCTCTCTAGAAAATGAAAAAATATAATTTGCTTATGTGCCTAAAGTCACTCAAAATGGAACTCACCCTCCTACCCCACTCTTTTATTATATCTGATTTGCCTATTGGAGAGCCATCGAGCTTGGTAAAAAATAATGCTTATGAGGTTTGTGAGGAGGCTAATGATAACTTACTTAACATTGCCTCTAATTGTAATAATTTGGCCTCTCAAGACAATACCTTGATTCATATGAACCCTGATGGTGATTTGAATGGGAATTTCAAGTTGGATCAAAATCTCAAAACTAATTCTGGAATTGTTCTGAATAATGTTGATACTTTGGTGACGGACCAAAATCTGAAAAGTAATCCTGAAAATGAACATGAAATTTGTGTTATTAATGGTTTCACAACCTCTCCTTCTATTAACCTTCAGAGTGATACACATGCTAACCTAATTTCTCTCGACCTTGAAGGGAAATCACCATTAGAATGCTTTGATAGATCTTGGTCCTACTATGAATATCACAAACCACTCTCTTTGATGGAGATACTTTGGATATAGATAGACCTTTTCAAGCTATTAAAAAAATCCCTTAAAGCTAGAATGTTCACTAATAGCTCCACTAGAACCACTAGATCTTCTCTAACTTCCCATAAATAATTGTTTCATGTTTTCTCTTCTCCTTGCTTTTTATTTTTTCAGTTATCCTTTTTTCTTTCCATCTAATTTATTATGATCAATTTTCATATTTGGAGTGTTCGGGGTATTGGGACTCTCATTGTCTGCAACTGTATTAGAATCCTTTGTCGTACTCATAATATAGCCTTACTTATTGTTATTGAACCATTTATACACTCTTTTAAGATTACCCTTGTTGCTAGAATGCTGGGCTTTCAAAATTTCTTTTATAATATTAGTAATAAAATTTGGTGCTTTTAGAATAATGTAATCAACATCTCTATCTTTGATGATCTCTAACAATTGGTTAATTTTCAAATCTCATTGGGTGAATTTTTACACTCTTGGTTCCTTTATCAATCTTGTAATAGAGTGATAGAACATCCTTTGGGATAACTTAAGAACCTTTGCCTCCTCTATCAACAAACCTCGTTGGTTGGGGTGACTTCAACACTATTCTCGCCTCTAAAGAAGGGGAGGTTGCTCCCAACATTCACTCTATGGAAGACTTTCTAATATGATTCTTGATTGCAATCGATTGAAATTAGTTTTTCAGCTCACTATGTGGCATAACTCTAGACTCACTTGATAGGACCCTCTTTAATTCCCTTTGGATCAATCAATGGCCCTCACTTCTATTGAGCATTTGAACTTTGTCGACCATGCTCCACTTTTAATGTCAAAACTCCTTCCGACACTATCCTCCCCTACCTCTTTTAGATTCCAAAATATGTGGATCCAACATAGTGATTTCATTAATGTTGTTTCCATTAATTGGATGACCCCTATTCATCCAGACAATTCTGTTAACGGCATGATTTGGCTTTGGCTTAAGCTTAAAGGACTTAAACAAAACCTAAATTGATGGAACAAGCATCATTTTAAAAATCTTTTTTACAATCTCAAAAATATGAAACAATTAGTTTGCTCCCTTGAACATGCTGTGTTAACTGACTCTAATAAGCTTGATGATTTGAAGGTAGCTAAAGATAACTTGATTAATTATCAGAATATGGAAGAAACCTAGTGCTAGCAAACATATTGCGATGGTGACGTAAATACAAGATATTTCCATGCTCTTTCAAAAAAGGAAAGCCTTAAACTCTATTAAAAAAATCAAAAATGTTAATGGTATGGATCCGATAATAATGAAATTAAAGATACATACAACATTTTAAAAACTTATTAAACAACAACCCTTCCTTAGAAGCCCTCTCTAACACACACCTGATCCCCTCAACGGTTACTAATGATGACAACCACTTGCTCACTTTGCATCCTACGGAAGCTAAGATTTGTAGTATTCTCAATTGCATGAACACTAATTCGTTGTCGCGACTACACTCAATTCTTTCATTGTTTCTATTATTAAGTCTGACCTTGTTGATCCTGTTGTTGATTTTTTTGATGGTAACCCTTTACCAAGATATTTTTCTAGCACTTCCATTGTTCTCATTCCCAAAACTAATAATCATGATTCTTCGGGTGATTTTAGACCTATCAGTCTTTGCACCTTCTTTCATAAACTCATTGCTATATTAATTGCTAATAGGATTAGTCTGTTGTTGCCTAAAATTATTTCCCCTAACCAAACTAGCTTTGTTGAAGGTAGAGCTATATCTGATAACATACTTCTAGCCCAAGAGCTGATTCATGACATTGACGTTCCTACCAGAGGTGGCAACATCCTCTTCAAACTGGACATCTCTAAAGCTTTTGACAACCTCTTGGGATTTCCTCTTTCAAATTCTTCATTTTCGATATTTTCATCCTCATCAAAATTGTATTACCAATGTTTGGTTCTCCATTATCATGAATGGTGAGTCCCTAGGTTTCTTTACTTGATGCATTTTGCGATAAGGAGATCCCCTTTCACCCTCTCTTTTATTATTGTGTTGAATACCTTCGAGGAGCTGAATGATCTTTTCTACAAAAATCCTAACATGTTTTTAGAACTCCTCTTTCTTGTTTCTCATCTTAGTTTTACTGATGAGTTTATAATCTTTAGCAATGTCTCTATTCTGCACATTAAAACTATTAAGAACCTTTTATATAAATTTGGCAATGAAAGCAGCCTCTTTCTAAATGAAGTAAAATGTTATTTCATTCCTTCCTCTAAAATCCCTAGAAATAGGATCAACCAAATCTTGAGAATTACTAATTTTCAACAACAACAACTTCCTATTAATTATCTTGGTGCTCCGCTTTTTAAAGGTCGAAAAAGATCTCATCTTTTTGATGAGCTAATCTAGAAAATTTCTAATAAAATTTCTGTTTGGAAATTCCATTTACTCTCTTTCGGTGGTAGGCTCACTTTAATTAAGAGCATCCTTAACTCCATGCCTTTATACCTCATTCAAACCATTATGCCGACCGATTCTATCATTAACAAAATTGAGCGCCTCCTTAACAAATTTTTCTAGGGCTCTAATAACTCCTCTAAAAGAATGCACTGGACCTCTTGGTATAAAAGTTGTGGCACTCTAGCTAAAGGGGTTCTTGGTTGTAAGCCAATCAAAGAAGCTATCACTACCTTTTCCTATAAACTTTGGTGGAATTTTAGGAGTAACAACAATCTTTGGGCTAATTTCATGATTGCTAAATATTACCAGGGTAAGCACCTCTCATTACCATAAAAGCGGAGACTCTCCTATTTGGAAAAGACTTTGTTCCAAAATCTTTGTCAATAATCATTAATTTCCTTGGGATTAACTCTAGCTCCTCTTTCTTTTGGTAAGATAACTGGACTGGAGGTGGGTCCATTGACGACTTACTTTCTACCCACTCCACTGCTGCTATTAAAGTGAACTCTTTCTAATAATGTGAAACAATAGTAAGCTTCGATTATATTCTTTCCTTTTAAACAAGCTTACTACTATTCCTATCATTTCTAGCAATCAAGATCGATCCTTTTAAGCTTTCACATAATGGTGATTTCAACTTTAAAATGTTAGATTCACATTAAAGAAGCTCATGATTTTTCCAATGTATTTTTAAAACTATGGAATAACACTATCCCTACTTCTTATTCTGTTCTTACTTGGCGTATATTGAAAAACTTCATCCCTCTTGACTCCTTGTTGTGGGGTAAAGTTTTCAATTACCTTCAAAATGCCAATGTTGCTTTCACATTGAGAATGTGAATCATCTTTTTGTTAACGGGGCCATTGCTTCTAAACTTTGGATTTGGCTCTTTAACATTGTCATTTACAATGGCTCCTTAACTTTATACCAGCTTCTTAAAGTTTATTTTGACAACACTATTAAAGGTCACATTAAAGTCATAATTGCTCTCACTCTTATTTGGTTCATATGGATGGACCGAAATGATGCAAAACATCGTGGGATCCCTATGAACCATATGAGGATAATTGCTAGAATTAAAAACAAAATTTGTGACTTGCTTTATGCCAATTTCATTAACTACAAATAATTCAAAGGTTATAAATTGGTGGACAATAAACTGGGTTTTAACTTGCCGGATCAACCACATTGTAAAGATGACAAGATTGTCTATTGGGTAAAACCTCATGCTAATACTATTAAAATTAACATTGATGGCTCTGTCTCTCATAAAGGTTCAGGCTGTGGTGGCATTTTTAGAAACCTTAACGGTAAAGTCTTATGTTCTTTTGCTTACCCCCTTAATTCTTGCTCTGTTCCCTTTGCTGAGCTCATGGTAGTGTACAAAGCTCTTGAGATTTGCCTTCAAAAAGTTTGGCTCAATATTTGGATTGTGATGGATGCTCTTCTACTGATTGATCTTTTGACTTCCACCAAAATGGGCAATACATAATTGTACTATCTTCTCAAGCAAATTAGAGCTCTCCTTACCCAACTCAATTTTAAAATCACTCATGTATGGCTTGAGGGTAATGCATGTGATTACACCGCCAATCTAGATTGGATGGAATAAATTTCTTTGATCAACTAACACTACCTAAACATTTGCAAGGCTTGGTTAATCAGGATAATACTGGGCTCCCTTATCTCAGAAATTAATCTAACCTATTGGATTGACCTGGTTTAATACCTGTTTAACTAAATGATCACTTTCTACTTAGTGTTGTTATTTTGGTATTTCGATGCATCATCCGATATCTCACGCTTACTTGTTGATCTCTGGCATGTATGCTGGTTTAATTGCCATACCTTTAATTGGGAGCTCGCTTCTTGTACTATTAATGTGTGTTCCTTTGGAATTTCGATGCATCCTCTTACCTTACTAGTCCTTTTGTAGCAATGTGGAATTTGATGGTGGTTTCATTATCCCAACCTTGTTTGGGGTCTTACTGTTACTGGTAAGATGTTTCTTGTTTGTTGGAGGGAGATGTAGTACTTAATGCTCTATTTTTGGCTGTATTTTTTGATCAACAGGGATAGATTTCTTTTCTTTTTCTGGAATTATATTCTGGGACCCTTGCCTCAATGTCTAACTGTTATACTTCTGTATAAATTTATGGCTTACCCTAATTTATCTGATATTCTTCCCCTTATTATAGTTGTAGCCACTCCTATGCTCCATAACCTTACCTCCACAACAGAGAATATCCTTGCTATTATAACTTATTCTCTGCAGAATTGGAATTATTTCTAGAATTCTAATATTATTGATGTTGTGTGATTAGCTACTAGCCTCATATTATGTGTCTTGATGGATATCAAAGATGACTTTTCTTTGAACCACTTAATAAACTATGTTGTACCATTGCTCTTTATTGGTTTATCTTATGTAGGTGCAATATCTCGTGTTGATGTTTTAACTGCTATTATTTGATTTTGGGCCTTTGTGTAGGCCTCTATTGAGGTTGGACCATGGTGGCTTTTGCTTTTCTGCTTGATTTTCTTGTTAGCAATAAGGCTTTTTCTGATCTTTACATGTTTGTGGTCTTTCAAAATTGTTGCTATTTTTTACATCTTGGTTCTTAGAACACTTCCCTATCTATCCGGATCTTATGCATTGTCTATTTTGAATGGGTGGTTTTATGGCTAGCTTGCTGTTATTCTCTATCTTGGTTGTTGGCTGATCTGGATCATTGAATCTTATGTCCAGCATGCTGCTACTAGGGTTGTCCATCATGTTCAGTAGGGTGCTTTTGGTGTTATTTTGTTGATTTCTTTGGTTAACCTCATATACCCAACCTGCCAGGAGAGAAATTGCAATTTCCTATTTATTAATTTATTTATTTTTTATTTCATTACAGGATTGGACTTACTTATTGGCTTTTTAGTTTGTCTTTACTGAGGATGTGGGCTTAGCAAGCACTCATCCTTATCCGGAAGGATATTTATGTTTGTTTTCCTTGAACCCTTTTGTTTCTATTTTACATCTCTGAATTTTAATGGAGTTTTATATGGTGGGTGTAATAATTGTATTATTGTTTCCACTATTGGCCTTTGGAATTTTGGGTCCTTTGTCTAGCAGGTTGTCATTTTGGTTATTGGCTATTTCTTGCCTTTCAATTTTATTACTGTTTGTGCTATTAACATTTAGGCTGCTGTTAACATCACCTGCTGGTGTTTTTTCCATCCTCATTCTGCTAGTCTTGGCCAGACCGCTTCCCATTCTATCTGGGAATTAACTTATGCATTGTCTATTTTGAATGGGTGGTTTTATGGCCAACTTGTTGTTATTTTCTTTCTTGGTTGTTGGTTGATCTAGTTCATTGTGTCTTATGTCGAGCAAGCTGCTACTAGGGTTGCTTATCATGTTCAACAGGGTGCTTTTGGAGTTTTTTTGCTGATTGTTTTGGCTAACCTCATATACCCAACTGCCGTGAGAGAAACGCAATTTCTGTCAATTTTATTATCTTATTGCGTTTGGACTTACTTAATGGCTTATCGCTTGCCTTTAATGAGGATGTGGGTTTACGCTAGCATCATCTTTATCTGAAGGATTTTTCTATTGATTATCTTTTGAACCCATTTTGTTTCTATTTTACATCTATGCTTTCTAATGGAGTTTTATATGGTGGGTGTAATAATTGTTTTTGTTTCCACTGTTG
This sequence comes from Cymbidium sinense, assembly GCA_021442155.1. Classification (NCBI taxonomy): domain Eukaryota; kingdom Viridiplantae; phylum Streptophyta; class Magnoliopsida; order Asparagales; family Orchidaceae; genus Cymbidium; species Cymbidium sinense. The sequence goes on along the minus strand of CM038214.1, from coordinate 269,394,721 downwards.
GCTTTTGGATTTTTGGGTCCTTTGTCCAGCAGGTTATCTTTGTGGTTGTTGGCTGTTTCTTGCCCTTTGATTTTCTGATTTTTTTTGCTATTAACATCTGGGCTACAACTGATCTCTCTTGCTGCTATTTTATCCCTCTTAGTTCTATTAGAATTGTGCAGATCATTGTGATTATGCTTTTGCTTTACTTGATTTTAACCTATGTACTGTTTACTCTAAATGGATGGACTTATGGCCAGCTTGTTGGCTATTACTATCATGGCTGTTGGCAGAACTGGACTTTTGAGTTTGCTACTAAGCAAACTACTTTTGGGGTGTTATTTCTGATTATCTTTTATTGGAATTGTTTGTGGTGGTGAACAACCCTTTACCAGTTTTTCTAATCTGCTATTATATTCCCATCTCTTCTCTTATAGACTTCTGCAATTCCTATGAGAATTTGGGTTGGGGGTATGCTATCTTCCTTTACACTTGCTGGTTTCTAACTTCTGCAATAAGCAGGTTGTTAACATTTGCATTACTTACATTCATTGGACTTTTCCGGGAAATATCTGGTTGTTTATCTGTTTACCAAGACTGATATTTATTATTGTCATATACATTTGGGATGGAGTTAATACCATGTTTTGTATTTTCTGGTCGGATTTTAGGGTATTACATCGATCTTTTATTGCTTCTTACCTTTGTCCTCTTCTTTTTCCTGCTGTGGTGGGTCTTCTTGGTCTCATTAAACCCTTAGATCTGTTAAAAATATGGTTGACCTAGAAATGATGGCTTTCTTTCATTTGTGTTGGGATTATCATGCCATGGGGCCTAATATGATGACATATATTTTGCATGGGATCCTCTTATCCATTCTATTTTTGTCGCTTTCTTCTACTCTATATACTTTTGCTTATGTTTGTAATAAGGCTCAAAAGATCTTCTTCAAATGGCGATATCGTTTGTTGGCTATGATGGTTGTGATGATTTCACTCCCTTTTGGTTTGGTAGTAGCTCTTGTGATGTAACCCTTTTGCTGAAGTTTGGATGCTCATATTTGCATCTTCCCCAACTTGGTGAGACTGAGCATGAGCCTTCTCTACCACACTTCTTTACTATAATTCTCAGATTATGCTATTTTCAATTATCATTTTGTTTGTATTACCTTAACGGCTCTAACTTCTTTCTGTCTACAATTTTGCAGGTGCTTCTCTCTTGTCCTCTTGCAGGTTTGCTCCATAGTGTCATGCATTCTCACATCCTGTAGAGCATTGGCCCTAATCTTCCATTGGCCTCTTATGTTAATCAATTTGTATCTTTTGCTTGCTTTATTTTTTTCTTTTGATTTTGGCTGTACTTAGATAGGTGATTTACTCCCTAGGCTGATTGTAGCTCTTTGAGCAACAATTTTGGAGTTTATCCCCTTTAAGGACCATGTAACCCTCTTTTTGTGGCAATAAAATTCCTCTATATGGGGTTTCCTAAAAAAATAAAAAAAAAAACCCTAAACCCTAAAGCCAAAACCCTAAAAACCTAAAAACCAAAACCTAAACTAAATAAAGCCTAAAAATAAAATAATAAAAAACCTAAAACAAAATAAAATAGAAAAATAAAATAATAAAATAAAATAAAATAAAAACCTAAACTAAAACCTAAACCTAAACCTAAACATAAAAATAAAATAAAATAGAAAATAAAAACTAAACTCAAATAAAATAAACAAAAACCTAAACTAAACTAAAATAATAAAATAAACCTAAAAATAAAAAACCTAAATAAAATAAAAACTAAACATGAAATAAAAATAAAATAAACCTAAAATAAAATAAAATAAAAACTAAATAAAAAACCTAAACCTATAAAATAAACCTAAAAATAAAACCTAAAAATAAAATAAAAAATAAAACCTAAACCCTAAACTAAAAGAAAAAACCTAAACCTAAAATAAGCAAAATAAAATAAACCTAAACTTAAACTAAATTAAACTAAGCTAAAATAAATAAAACCTAAACCTAAACCTAAACCCCAAACTATATAAAAACAATTAACTAAAAATAAATTAATACCTAAACAAAAAAATAAAACATAAAAATAAACCTAAAATGAAAACATAAAACTTAATTCTAAAGGAATAAAATAAAAACCTAAACCTAAAATAAAAATATAACCTAAACCTAAAAAATAAAATATAAATAAAACTAAAAATAAAAAATAAACATAAACCTAGACCTAAACCCTAAAATAAACTAAAATAAAAAACCTAAACTAAATTAAATAATCCTGAAATAAATAAACTAAACTAAAGAAAAATAAAAAATAAACTTAAATAAAAAGAAAAAATAAAATAAAGTAAAATAAATAAAAATAAACTAAATAAACCTAAACCAACTGGTTTACTTAATTTCAAAAATAAACCCTAAACCCTAAATCCTAAATGCTAAATGCTAAACCCTAAAGCCTAAACGTACAACCCTAAACCCTAAATCCTAAAACCCTAAACCTTAAATCCTAAAGTAACCCTGAACCCTAAACCCTAAAGTCTAAACTCTAAACATTAAACCCTAAACCATAAACTAACCGTAAACCCTAAGCTAACTCTAAACCCTAAAGCCTAAACCCTAAAAGCCCTAAAGCCTAAAGCCTGAACACTAAACCTTAAACCCTTAACATTAACTCTAAACCCTAAACCCTAAAACCCTAAATCTTAAAACCTAAACCCTAAACCCTAAACCCTAAAAACCTAAAAACTGAAAAATAAATTATATAAAAAAACCTAAACCTAAATAAATTTAAAAAAATAAAATGAAATAAAAACTAAACTGAAACCTAAACCTAAACCTAAAATTAAAATAAAATAAAATAATAAAAATGAAATGAAACAAAATAAATAAAAACCTAAAATAAACTAAAAAAATAAAATAAACCTAAAAATAAAAATGTAAATAAAATAAAATTAAGACCCATCCGACCATCGCTATGGAACTGTGATCTTTACACTAGAGGTCTAGTTATCTAGGTTTTGAAGTGCTCTATGATTAATTTTTTAAGTTGTCACTTGTGTATTAGAAAACTCGGTGTGTTACTTTGTTGACGAAATCAATGAGAAGAAATGTTAAATATAAATTTGTTCTCTGTTAAAAATAATAAAACCAAAAAGCCTAAACCCTAAACTAAAACCTAAACCCTAAACCTAAAACCTAAACCTTAATCCCAAAACCCTAAACCCTAAACTAATGCTAAAACCTAAATCTGAAACCCTAAAATGCTAAAATCCTAAACCTAAACTAAATAAAACCTAAAAATAAAATAAATTAAAAAACCTAAACCAAAGTAAAAAAAATTAAAATAAAATAAAAACATAAACTAAAACATAAACCTAAACCTAAACCAAAACCTAAAAGGAAAATAAAATAAAAAATAAAAGCAAAACTGAAATAAAATTAATTAAAACCTAATTTAAACTAAAAAATAAAAAACCTAAATAAAATAAAACTAAACTTAAAATTAAAATAAAATAAACCTAAGGAAAAATAAAATAAAAACTAATTAAAAACCTAAACCTACAAAATAAACCTAAACCATAAAAAACCTAAACCCTAAAAAAACATAAACCTAAAATAAAATCAAATAAATAAAATTAAATAAACCTAAACCTAAATTAAAATAAATAAAACATGTACCTAAAAAATAAACCTAAACCTAAAAAATAAACTAATATAAAAACCATAAACTAAAAATAAATAAACTTAATTAAATAAAAATAAAAAATAAACATAAATAAAATATAATAAAATAAATAAAAAATAAACTAAATGAACTAAATAAACCTAAATCTACCAATTTACTTAATTAAAAAAACTTTAAACCCTAAATTCTATACTATAAACCCTAAACCTACAACCCTAAACCCTAAACCTTAGACCCTAAAAAACCCTAAACCCTAAACCCTAAACCCTAAAGGCATAAACCCAAAAACCCTAAACCCTAAACCACAAACCTTAAACCCTAAACCTAAACCTAAAGAAACTAAATAAATTAAAAAATAAGACTAATCCTTAAAATATAAGAAACCTAAACCCTGAGAATGGGAAAAATCTTGATGGATATCATCGAACCAAACGCCTAGATATAGAAGAAGTGCAAAGTGAGATGCATGGTGGGGATCCGAGGTGATGGATATGGAAGTGGTGAGCAAAGGATGATTATGGAGGTGGGAAGAGCGACGGAGGTTAAAACTTTGGCGGTGGCAGAAGGAGATAGCGGGGATATGATGGTGGATCCTGCTACATGAGATTTCGGGGTGGTTCTAATGGGAACTTGACAAACTAAAGAACGGCCGATTCCATCCACTACTTATGCAACTGTGTCTTTATAGTAGAGACAATTCTAGTTATCTAAGGTTTTTGATTTTCTTTATGTGTGCCTATTTTTGATCTACTGATTATGGAATTGTTTCATTACAGTAAAGATAGATCTAGTTAGCTAGGGTTTTTGATTTGCTCTATGTGTGCTCATTTTTGATCTATGTTGTCTCTTGTGTCTTAGAAAACTTGGCGTGTTACTTGGTTTATGAATTCAAAGAGAAGAAATGTTGAATCCAAATTTGTTTTCTATTAACAAAAAGTAAAAAACCTAAACCCTAAACTAAAACTTGAACCCTACCCTAAACCCTAAACCCTAAACCCTTAAACCCTAAACCCTAAACCCTAAAAACCCTAAACCATAAACCCTAAAGCCTAAAACCCTAAACCCTAAACCTTAAAACCTAAAACCATAAACCCTAAACCCAAAACCCTAAACCCTAAATCCTAAAACCTAAACCTAAATGCTAAACCCTAAACGTTAAACTTTTACTAAATAAAAATAAACTTAATATACTAAATAATCATAAACCTACTAGTTTATTTAATTTAAAAATATAAACCTTAAACCCTAAATCCTAAACCCTAAACCTACAACATAAAACCTACAACGTAGCTTAATTATAATTGGAATGAAAACAAACTTGAGAACTAAATTCCTATTTCTATTTTTGTCAAGCTTTGCAACATCATTATCTTTTCTAATAAACTGGATCAAATCCTTTTCAATATCTCTTATAATGGTGATTTCATTCTTAAAGGGGTTTGGAATTTAATTAGAAATAAACAGAACACCTCTAATGTTTCATTAAATTTGGAACAATATCATTCTCATTTCTTATTCAGTTTTAGCTTGGAGAATTTTTAATAACTTCATCCCGGTTGATTCCTTGCTCCGGCTTAAATGGTTTTACATACCTTTTAACTGCTATTGTTGCTTTCATATTGAAAATGTTAATTATGTTTTTTGTTAATGGTGTTATTACTTCATATCTTTGGATATGGTATGATGATTTATTTAACACTAACTATTTTCATGGCTCTCTCTTGAAGTTTGTTTCATTAAAACTATGAAAGGTCATATCAAAGTTTTAATTACTATTAGCCTTATTTGGTTCATTTGGATGGATAGAAATGATGCTAAATATCATGTCATCCCTATGAACCATAAAAGGATCCTTGTTAGAACAAAAGAAAAAATTCATGCTATCTTTAATGCAAATTTAATGAGCAATTTTCACTTTAGAGGTTATAAATTTGTGGCTAAAAAAATGGGTATCAATTTGCATGATGATCCTTCCTACAAGAGTATTAGGATTATACATTGGATTAAGCCTAAGATAAATTATATTAAGATCAATACTGATGGTTTTGTTTCCCTAAAAAAATATGGCTATGGTGGAATTCTTAGGAATTCTAAAGGCACTGTCATTTGTGCTTTTGCCTACCCCCTCAAAGCTTGTTCTATTATTTATGCTGAACTTATGGCTGTTAACAAAGATATTGATATTTGTTTAAGTAAAGGCCTCTTTAATATTTGGATTGAAGTTTATGCTCTTCTTTTACTTGATATGCTCAATAATAATAAAATGGGAAATGCTGACTTATTTTATCATCTTAATCACACTAAAAAGCTTCTTTCTCATGTCTGCTACAAAATTTCTCACATTCTTCGTGAAGGCAATGCTTGTGATAATTTCCTGGATAATTTGGGAGGGGAATTAAGTGAGCTCACTTTATTTGATAACTATAGCTTACCTAAGAATCTGTGGTCCGCCAACTGGATAGACCTTTAACTGATTAACCTTCTTTTGTTGATCTTTTTCTATGGTGGTTTTATTCAATCAATTTTTTGTTGTTTTTTTTGTGCTCCCCTCACTAGAAAGTTGTCTTTGCTAAGTTTATTTCTATACTTATACCCCCTTCTTGTTTACCCTATTGTATACTTGCCTGACCTTTTTTTGGGTCATTGTGGTGCTATTTTTAATTGGTTTTCCTATCCTCTAAGCCCGGTGGTTTTTATTTTATGGCTCATGCTTTGTGTCTCTAGTTGGGTTGTGGATGTGCTGGATTTGGCCTACCCCTTTAAGCAATGAATGTTGGGTTTGCCTCTGGTTTTGGCTAGCTGGGGCCTTTTTTGAATTAGATTTATAGATGTTATGGTTGGTTCTACTGGTTGTTGCTATTAATTTCATTCATCTGCCAGAAAATTATGGATAGTTATTTTTTATGGCTATTATTGGCCTCTTATGATTTAGCTTAGTTTTGGATTTTTTTTCAATGACTCTTAATCTCCTTTCCTAGTTTAGCTTAGAGGTTTCTGCTGGTTGGTTCCATCTGCCTTGTGAATTGGAGTTAGCTGTTCTATGGTTGTTGTCTCCCCATTTTCTCCTTTGTAGTGATTGCCTACTCTTTGGGATTTAGAAGGGGTTTTATTTTCCTCTAGCCTTGTTCCTTTCTACAGTTTTCCTGCTTGTGTTTGGGTGGTCCTCCTTGGCCTTTTATAGTTTGGCTGGGTGACTACCATTTTTTTTGGTTGTTAATTTTGGAGATTTCTAGGAGGGTTGCGGCTTTGTCTACTGTTGTTCTTTTCCCTTATTTTGAGCTCTATATTGGCTGTCTGTTGGATGGTTTTGTTTACTGACTAGGTTTTTATTTTTGGTCATTGGTTGGTTAGGTGGAGGATGTGTTTGATGGTTGGTTTAGGTGCTTTTGGTTGAGTTCCTTTGGTTGGGTTTCTGGTATGCTTCTGGGTTGGTTATCCTCTCTTAGGTGTAGATATTTTTTCTTTATTCTTGCTTCCCGATTTGGTTGTTGGTTTTCCTGCTGCTCATCCTATTGGCTATTGGCCTGGGTGTTTTTAGTGGCTATTTTGTTTGTGGAGGAAATGAGCTCTTGTCATTTTTTTGGTCTTATTTTAGGACTTATTGTTGAGGGTTGGCTGCTTGAGGGGTTTTTTGTGGCTATTTTCTTGCCTTGGATGCTTGTGCCATGGCTTGGTGTGTTGGGCTTGATGTTGGCTGTTAGTATTGACTCCCATTAGTTTAGTTAGCTCTCCTTATTTCTTGATATTTGCCTCTTGGTTGGTGATGGTGGATTTTCTTTCCTTTTGCTTGCCTTTGTGGTGGTTTTGATGGTAATTTATGGATGCCCTCTTGGTCTCTCTATTCTAAGACTTTCTTCTCTCTGGTGCTGCTTATCTTTTACTAGTTTGCTATTTAGGTGGATGTTTTTCCCTACGATTTGGATTGCTAGTGCTCTGGAAATAGTTATGGGTTGTTCTCACCACTACTTGTAACTGGATGTCGGCTTGATGTGTTTGGTCTATGGGTTTTGGTGGGTTAGCTAACGGCTTCTAGCTATTTTTCTTTATTTTTTGTGCGTGAAACTGGATCACAATGGATTATTTTGCCTTGGATGGTTGCTTATAGTAGGTATGTTGGCTATGATGGCCTTGATGTTTCCCTATATCTTCTCTCTGCTTGGTAGCATGCATATGATTGTAACCCTTCTCATGAAGTTTAGATACTCATATGTATTGTTACCCCTTGAGATGATTTTAATTGAGCCCAATCCTTCTCTTTCTTAGCTCTTTCTAAATTTTTTACTTTAGCATTTTCCCATGAGCTATGACCATTGCCTTTGTAGTTTTTTGCAAATTTCTTTTGTAGATTGGAACCTCATATATGGAATGATTTTTACTCAACCAACTCAAGTACTGTTGATGTGGATCTCGCTTATCTTCCCTTCTCAAAGGGATCATGAGCTGCTGCTGACTAGTCCTTTTACTATTTTCTTAAGTTTTATTAGTCTTTTGTGTCTTTTCTCATTTGCTTTTATGTTGTTGCTTTTGCTCTTTTATTTTCTTTTTTCATTGTACTTAGATGGGAGTTTAGCTCTTTAGGTTTCTTATAGCTCTGTGAGCAGTAGAAATTTGAGCTTTACCTTTTTTAAGGACATTGTATCTTTTATTTGTATGGTAATAAAATTCTAACTTTCCTTAAAAAAAAATCTAAACCCTATGAATGGTAGAACCTTGATGAAAACATCACCATCAACTGCGTCTAGATCTATGGAGGTGAAGGATGCTAATTATCGGGTGGTGGGGCATCCGAGGTGCCGATTGACATGGAGGTGGTGGTCGAGCAATGGTGGTTATGAAGGAGACGAAGGTTACAGCCATGGTGGTGGTGGAGGGAGAGAACCAAGATATGATGGTGGATCCCGCTACTTGAGAGGCTGGGGTGGTTCTGATGGGAACTAGAGAAACTAAATAATGGTCGATCCATCTATCTGAGAACTGTCTTTATAAGAGATGATTCTAGTTATCTAGTTTTTTGATTTGCTCTATGCATGCTCATTTTTTATCTATGTTATCGCTTGTGTCTTAGAAAACTTCATGTGTTACTTGGTTGATGAAATTGAAAAGAAGAAATGTTGAATATGAATTTGTTCTCTATTAAAAAAACCAAAAACCCTAAACCCTAAACCCTAAACCTAAAGCCTAAAGCCTAAAGCCTAAACCCTAAACCAAAAAAACCCTAAACCCTAAACCCTAAACCCTAAATAAATAAGTAATAAATTAAATATACTAAATAAACTAAACCTACTGGTCTACTTAATTTTTTTAAAAAAAACCTTAAACTCTAAATCATAAACCCTAAAATTAACCCTAAACCCTAAACCCTAAACCCTGAACTTACAACACTAAACCTACAACCCGGCTTAATAACAATTAGCATGAAAACAAACTTGAGAACTATATTCTGATTTTTTATTTTTGACAAGTTTTGTAACATCGCTATCTTTTCTAATAAACCGGGTCAAATACTTTTCAAGCTCTCTTATAATGGTGATTTAATTCTTAAAGAGGTTTGGAATTTTATTAGAAATAAATAGAATACCTCTAATTTTATCATTAAACTTTGGAACAATATCATTCCCATTTCTTATTCAGTTTTAGCTTGGATAATTTTGGATAACTTCATCCAATTGATTTCTTGCTCCAGCTTAAAGGGATTTACTTACTTGCTAAGTGCTATTGTTGCTTTCATATTGAAAATGTTAATCATGATTTTGCCAATGGTGCTATTCAAAACTTTGGATATGGTATGATGATTTATTTAACACTAACTATTTTTCATAGCTCTTTCATTATATCAACTTCTTGAAGTTTGTTTTCATAAAATTGTGAAAGGTCATATCAAAGCTTTTATTACTATTACCCTTATTTGGTTCATTTGGATGGATAGAAATGATGCTAAATATTGTGGCATCCCTATGAACCATAAAAGGATCCTTGAACTAAATAAAAATTCTTGCTTTGTTTAATGCAAACTTAATTAGCAATTTTCACTTTAGAGGTTATAAATTTGTGGCTAAAAATCTGCCTAACACTTTGCATGATGATCCTTCCTACAAGAGTATTAGGATTATACATTGGATTAAGCCTAAAGAAAATTCTATTAAGATCAATACTAATAGTTTTGTTTCCCCAAATAAATATGGCTGTGGTGGAATTCTTAGGGATTCTAAAGGCATTATCATTTGTGTTTTTGCATACCCCCTCAAAGCTTATTATGTTATTTATGCTGAACTCATTACTATTAACAAAGCTATTGATATTTGTTTAAGCAAAGGCCTCTTAAATATTTGGATTGAAGTTAATGCTCTTCTTTTATTTGATATTCTCAATAATATGGGAAATGCTAACTTATTTTATCTTCTTAATCACACTATAAAGCTTCTTTCTCAAGTTTGTTTACAAAATTTCTCACATTCCTCATGAAGGTAATGCTTGATTTCGCTAATTTGGGAGGAATTAAATGAGCTCACTTTATTTGATAACCATAGCTTACCTAAGCATCTCGTGGTCAATCTGATAACACTGACGCCTTCTTAAAGATTTTAACTTATGCTCTTTTGTTGATCTTTTGCTATGGTGGTTTTATTTATTTTTTGTTGGTTTTTTGTGCTCCCCTCACTAGTGGTTTTGTTGAGTTTCTTTCTATACCTAAACCTCATTCTATACTTACGACCTTTTTTTGGGTCAGTGTGGTTTTAATTGGTTTCTCTATCCTTGAGCTGAGTGGTTTTCTTTCTATGGCTCATGTGTCTCCTATTTGTGCTTGTGCAGATTTTAGCCTACCCCTTTTACCAATGAATGTTGGGTTTGCCTCTAGTTTTGGATGGTTGTGGCCTTTTTGAATTGATTTGCAAATGTTATTGGTTCTTGGTTGTTTTATTTCTTTTTCATCTACATGGCTATTTTGGTGGTTATTTTTCATGTATTGTTGGCCTCTTTGGCTTGCATAGTTTTGGGTTTTTTTGGTTGTTGTCTTTTTCTTTGTTTGGATTAAGGTTTCACTAGTTGGTTCCATCTCCCTATGAATTGGAGTTAGTTATGTGGTTATTGTCTCCCATTTTCTCCTTTGTAGTGATTATCACTCTTTGGGATTTGGAAGGGGTTTTGTTGTCTTCCTTTTTCATTACATTTGTTGTTTGTGGTTGGGTGGTCCTCCTTTCCCATTTTTAAATTGGTGTGACTACCATTTTGTTTCTTGGTTAAGATCTCCGTGGGTTGTGGTTTTTGTCTGTTGTTCTTTTTTTTTTTTGCTCTATATTGGCTCTATCCAGGTTGGTTTTGTTGGTCGACCGGGGCTATTGGTTGCTAGGTTGGTTGGTTGGTGGATGTGTTAGATGGTTGGTTTAGGTGCTTTTGGTTGGGTTCTTTTAATTGGGATTCCTGGTTATCCTCTCTTGGGTATTATTTTATTTTGTTTCCCAATTTGGATGTTTGTTTTCTTGCCACTGACTTTGCTTATCTCTGTTGGCTCGTCTGGGTGGTATTTTTGTTGGTGGAGGATAAAACTCTTGTGGGTTTTGGTCTATTTTAGGACTTGTTGGGTTTGGCTACTTGAGGGGTTTTTTATGGTTGTTCTCTTACCTTGGATGCTTGTCATGTGGCTTAGTGTTTTGAGCTTTATGTTGGTATATTGACTACCTTTGGTTTAGTTCTCCTTGTTTCTTGATATTTGCCTCTTGGTTGGTGATGGTGGATTTGCATTTTTTTGCTACCTTGGTGGTGGTTTTGATGGTAATTTTTGGTTTCCCTCTTGGCCTCTCTATGTTTAGCTTTCCTCTCTCTAGTGCTGCTTATCTTGTACTATTTTATTAGTTGGGTGGAGGCTTTGCCCTTGGATTAGGATTTCTAGTGCTCTAGAGATAGTTGGGTCTGGCCACCTGCCTGTAACTTCTAGGATGTTGGCTTTATGTGTTTGGTCTATTGTGGGTTTTGGTAGGGTTGCTTGGCCGCTAGCTATTTTTTTTTTTTTTTTGGTGCAAGGACTACATCACTATGGATTGTTTTACCTTGGATGGTTGCTTATATGTATATGAGATGATGGCCTTGATGTTTCCCATATCTTCTAGTTGGTAGCATGCATATGATTGTAACCCTTCTCATGAAGTTTGGATGCTCATATGTATTGTTGCCCCTTGAGATGATCTAAATTGAGTATGAATTTTCTCTTTCTCAGCTCTTTCTAAATTTTTACTTTCATTTTTTCATTGAGCTAACCATTGCCTTTTATAGTATTTGCAAATTTTGGTTGGAACTTCTCGGATGGAATGATCTTTACTCAACCAACTCAAGTACTATTGATATGGAGCTTGCTTATCTTGCCTCTCAATGGGATCATGAGTTGTCGACTAGTCCTTTTACTATTTTATTAAGTTTTATTAGTCCTTTTGTGTATTTTCTCATTTGCTTTTATCTTTTTGCTTTTTCTTTTTCCATTGTACTTAGATGGGGTTTAGCTTTTTAGGTTTCTTGTATCTTGTGAGTAGAAATTTGAGCATTACCTTTAAAGACATTGTATCCTTTATTTTTATGGTAATAAAATTCTAATTTTCCCTAAAAAAACCTAAACCCTAAGAATGGAGAACCTTGATGGCTGAACATCTGTTAACCGTGTTCAATTTAGATTTTATGTGGAGGCAAGGGGAGGCGATTATTGTAGTGGTGGTGGAGGATCTGGAGGTGCTGGTGGATATGGAGGTGGTGGTGGAGCATTGGTTAGGAGGGAGGAGCGATGGAGGTTATAGCCAATGTGGTGGAAAAGGGAGAGATCGGGGATACGATGGTGGATCCCGCTACCCAAGAGGTCGGGGTGGCTCTGATGGGAACTGGAGAAACTGAAGAACGGCCAATCCGATCTGTTGCTTATGGAATTGTGTCTTTACAGTAGAGACGGTTCTAGTTATCTAGTGTTTTTGATTTGCTCTATGCATGCTCATTTTTATCTATGTTGTCGCTTGTGTCTTAGAAAACTTGGTGTGTTACTTGGTTGATGAAATCAAAAAGAAGAAATGTTGAATCTGAATTTTTTTCATGTTAAAAAAAACCAAAAATCCCTATACCCTAAACTAAAACCTGAACCCTAAACCCTAAACCCTAAATCATAAAACCCTAAACCCTAAACCCTAAACCCTAAAACCTAAACCATAAACCTTAAACCTAAAACCTACAATCCTAAACATATACCCCTAAACCATAAATCCTAAACCCTACACCCTAAAATACCCTAAACCTTAAACCCTTAAATCCTAAACCCTAAACCCTATACCCCAAAACCCTAAACCTTAAACCTTAAACCCTAAAGCCTAATTGATAAACCCTAAAGCCTAAACCCCAAACCCTAAACCTAAACTTAAAGTAACTAAATAAGTTAAAAAATAAACCTAAACCCTAAAACCTAACAAACATAAACCTAAACCTTAAGAGTGGTAAACCTTGATGGCAAAACATCATCAACCATGCTCCTAGATCCAGTGGAGGTGAAGGTGGAGGTGGGGTTATCAGTGGGGGTGGGGTATCTAAAGGTGCTGGTGGATATGGAGGTGGTGGTCAGAGCAAAGGTGGTTATGGAGGCAGGAGGAGTGACGGAGGTTATAGCTATTGTGGTGGCAGAGGGAGAGATCAGGGATATGATGGTGGATCCCACTACTCGAGAGGCGAGGGTGGTTTTGATGGGAACTGGAGAAACTAAAAAATGGCCAATCCGATCTACTTATAAACTATGTCTTTAGAGTAGAGATAGTTCTAGTTATCTAGCATTTTTGATTTGCTCTATGCGTGCTCATTTTTTATCTATGTCATCACTTGTGTCTTAGAAAACATGGTCTGTTACTTGGTTGATGAAATCAAAAAGAAAAAATGTTGAATCTGAATTTGTTCTCTATTAAAAAAAAATAAAAAATCTTTAACACTAAACTAAAACCAGAACCCTAAACCTACGAGAGGCCAAGGTGGTTCTGATGGGAGCTGGAGACACTGAAGAATGACCAATCCAATCTGCTGATGGAACTATGTCTTTATAGTAGAAATGGTTCTACTTATCTAGGGTTTTTTTATTTGTTCTATGTGTTCTCATTTTTTATCTATGTCATAACTTGTGTCTTAGAAAACCTGTTGTGTTGGTTGATGAAACCCATAAGAAAAAATGTTGAATTTGAATTTGTTTTCTATTTAAAAAAAACCTAAAACTCTAAACACTAAACTAAAACTAGAACCCTAAACCCTAAACCCTAAACCCTAAACCTTAAAAATACTAAACCCTAAAACTCTAAACCCTAAACCCTAAACTATAAACTCTAAACCCTTAACCTATAAACTAAACTCCTAAACTAAACCTCCTAAAATTAAACCTAAACCTAAAAAACCTAACTCCTAAACTCAACCTAAAGTTTAAAAACCCTAATCAAACCTTTAAACCTAAACCTACCCTAAGTTTAAACCTTAAACTCCTAAAATAAACCTTAAACTTAACCCTAAAAAACCTAAACCCTAATTTTAAACTTAAACTCTAAACCCTAAACCCTAAATGAACCCTAAACCCTAAAACTCCTAAACCCTAAACCTAAAACCTAAAAGCTAAATTATAAACCCCTAAACCCCAAACCCAAAACCCTAAACCCAAAACCCTAAACTAAACATAAACCCTAAACCCTAAACCCTAAAAAAACTAAAAAAACCTAAAACCAAACCTAAACTAAATAAACCTAAAATAAATAAATAAACCTAAACCAAAATAAAATAAAATAGAAACATAAAATAAAACCTAAACTTAAACCTAAACCTAAACCTAAACCTAAAATAAAATAAAATAAAATAAATAAAAACCTAAACTAAACTAAAAAATAAAAAATCTAAATAAAATAAAAAACTAAACTTAAAATAAAAATAAAATAAACCTAAAATAAAATAAAATAAAAACTAAAGAACAACCTAAACCTAAAAAATAAACCAAAAAATAAAACATAAAAATAAATAAAAAATAAAACCTAAACCCTAAACTAAAATATAAAAAAACATAAACCTAAAATAAAAATAAAATAAACCTAAACCTAAACTAAAATAAACTAAACTAAAATAAATAAAACCTAAACCTAAACCTAAAATAACCTTAAACTAAATAAAATAAAATAAACTAAAAATAAACCTAAACCTAAATGAAAAATAAAACCTAAAATAACTTAAAATAAAACCAAACCTAAACCTAAAAAAAATTAAAATAAAACCTAAACCTAAACTAAAAGAAAAAATCAAACCTAAACCTATAAAAGAAAATAAAAATAAAACTCAAATAAAAAATAAATTTAGACCTAAATCTATACCTAAAACATAAACTAAAATAAAAACCTATGCTAAAATAAATTAACTTAAAATAAATAAACTAAACTAAATAAAAATATAAAATAAAGAAAATTAAAATAAATAAAAATTATGCTAAATATACTAAATAAACCTAAACCTACCAATTTACTTAATTAAATAAAAAGAAACCTTAAACTCTAAATCCTAAACCCTAAACCCTAAACCCTAAACCCTAAACCCTAAATCCTAAAAGCATAAACCTTAAAAACCTAAACACTAAACCTTAAACTCAAACCCTAAACCCTAAACCCTAAATCCTAAACATAAACCCTAAACCCTAAACATAAACACTAACCCTAAACCCCAAACCCTAAACCCCAAACCCAAAACCTAAACCTAAATTAACTAAATAAATTAAAAAATAAACCTAAACCCAAAAACCTAATAAACTTAAACCTAAACCAAAACCCTAAGAATGGGCAGAACCTTGACGGAAGGAACATCACCTTCAACCCGGCTCAATCTAGATCTGCAGAGAGGAGGAGGAGAGTTATCATGGTGGAACTGAGGTGGATCGACATGGAGGTGGTGGTCGAGGAATGGAGGTTACAATCGTGGTAGTGGAGGGAGAGAACTGGATATGATGGATCCTACCAGAGAGGGTGGTTTTGGTGGGAACTAGAAACTAAGAACGATCCGATGCGCTTACGAACTATGTCTTTACAACAAAGGTGGTTCTAGTTATCTAAGGTTTTTGATTTGCTCAATATGTGCTCACTTTTTATCAATGTCATCACTTGTGTCTTAGAAAACTTTGTGTGTTACTTGGTTGATGAAATTGAAAAGAAAAAATGTTGAATTTAAATTTGTTCTATGTTAAAAAAAAACCCTAAACCCTAAACTAAAACTTGAACCATAAACTTAAAATTTAAACTGTAAATCATAAATCTTAAAAACTCTAAACCCTAAACCCTAAACCTTAAACTCTAAACACCAAAAAAACCTAAACCTAAACTAAATAAAACCTAAAATTAAAATAAATAAATAAAACCTAAACCTAAATAAATAAAATAATAAAATAAAATAAAAACCTATACTAAAACATAAACCTAAACTGAAACCTAAACATAAAAATAAAATAAAATAAAATTTTAAAATAATAATAAAATAAATAAGTAAAAGCCTAAACTAAAATAAAAAAAATAAACCTAAAAATAAAAAATCTAAATAAAATAAATATTAACATAAAATAAAAATAAAATAAACCTAAAATAAAATAAAATAAAAGCATAGAAATAAAAAATAAAGCTAAAAAATAAAACCTAAAAATAAATAAAAAATAAAACCTAAATCCTAAACTAAAAAAAATGTAAACCTAAAATATATAAAATAAAATAAACCTAAACCTAAACTAAAAGAAAGAAAACCTAAAATAAACTAAACCTAAACCCTAAACTAATTAAAATAAAATAAACTAAAAATAAACCTAAACCTAAAATAAAAAATAAAATCTAAAACCCTAAAATAAACCTAAAACCTAAACAAAATAAAATAAAATTAAACCTAAATCTAAAATTAAAAATAAAACCTAACCTAAAAAATAAAATAAAAGAAACTAAACTAAAAAATAAACCAAAACCAAACCTAAAATTAAATTAAAATAAAATAATAAACCAAAATAAATAACTAAAGTAAATAAAATAATAAACCTAAATAAAAAAAAATAAAAAAAAAATAAAAATAAACTAAATAAACCTAAACTAAATTTAAAAAAAATCCCACCTAAACCTAAACCCTAAACCTAAACCTAATTAAACCTAAAAAAAAAAACCTAAACCCTAAAACCTAAACTAAACCTAAACTAAAACCTCAAACCCTAAACTAAACCTAAACTAAACTTTAACTAAACCTAAACCTAAACCTAAACCCAACCTAAACAAAACTATAAACTAAACCCTAAAAACTAAATCTAAACTAAAACCTAACCCTAAACCCTAACTAAACTATAAACCATAACTAAAACCTAAACCCCTAATAAACCTAAACCCTAAACTAACCTAAACTATAACCCAAACTAAACCAAAACCAAAACCTAAACCCAAAACCTAAACTAAACTAACCCTCAAATAAAACCCTAAAACTAAAAAATAAAACCTAAACTAAATAAAACTTAAAAAAAATAAAATAAAATAAAAATAAAAATAAACTAAAATAAATTAAATAAAAAAATAAAATAAATAAAATAAATATATAAAAAAAATATAAACTAAACTAAAATAAAATAAATTATGAATAAAAACTAATAAAAAAAAAAAATAAAATAAAATAAAAAATAAATAAAATAAAAGCTAAGAAAACCTAAATTTAAAAAAAACCTAAAATAAAACCTAAAATAAAATAAAAATAAAACCTAAACCCTAAACTAAAGAAAAATCTAAACCTAAAAAAAATAAACAAATAAAATAAACCTAAACCTAAACTAAAATAATAAATAAAACTAACCTAAACCTAAAAAACTAAACCTAAACCTAAACCTAAACTAAACAAAATAAATAATAAAAAAAATAAACCTAAACCTAAACTAAAAAATAAAAAAAAAATAAACCTAAATAAAAAAACCTAAAACCTAAACATAAAAAAAAAATAAAATAAAACTTAAACCTAAACCTAAAATAAAATTGAACCTAAACCTAAAAAATAAAATAAAAATAAAATTCAACTAAAAAATAAACCTAAACCTTAAAAACAAAGTAAAATAAAAAACCTAAACTAAAATAAAAAAATCCTAAAATAAAAAAAACCAAACTAAATAAAAAAACGTAAATAAAAAAAACTAAAAGAAACTAAAATAAATAAAAATAAGCTAAATAAACTAAATAAACCTAAACCTGTCGGTTTACTTAATTTTTTTTCTTTAAAAAAAGCATAATCCCTAAATTTTTAATGTTAAACCCTAAGCCTTAAAACTAACCCTAAACCCTAAACCATAATACTACAACACCAAACATACAAGCCTAAACACTAAACCCTAAACCCTAAACATTAACCCTGACCCTAAACCCTAAACCTTAACCCTAACACTAAACCTAAACCCTAATAAAAATAAATAACTAACTAATAAACCTAAACAAACATAAAGCCTAATAAAATAAAAACCCAATAACTAAACTAATAATAACGAAACTAACTAAACTTAAACTAATAACTAATAAACTTAAACTAAGAAACGATCTAAATAACTAATAAATAATAAATAATAACTAACTAGCTAATAACTTAAACTAACAACTAAACTAAACTAATAAACTAACTATACCTAATAATAAACTAACTAAATATTAATAACTAAAACTAATAGTAAAACTAAAAAAAACTAATAAACTAAAACTAAATAACTAATAACAAATAACACTAAACTAATAAACTAATAATAAACTAAACTAATAATAATAAACTAACCTAAAAATAAATTAAATAATAAATAAAACCTAAATAAATAAACTAATCCTAATAATAATAAACAAACCTAATAAACTAATTAATAATAATAAGCTAATAAAATTAATTAAACTAACAAACTAATAACTAATAATAATAAAAAATAAACTAAACTAAAAAAACTAATAATAAAAAAATAATAAAATAATAACCTAAAAAAAAACTAACTAAACTAAACTAAAATAATAATAATAAACTAAATAATAAATAAATAAAACTAAACAAAACTAAACACTAAACTAACTAAACTAATAAATAATGATAAACTAAATAGAAACTAACTAATAATAACAAATTAATAATAATAAACTAATAATAACTAAACTAACTAAATAAATAACTAATAAAGAAACTAACTAAAATTAATAAACTAATAATAATAATAAAACTAAATAAACTAAACATCGAACCCTAAACCTAAACTAGTAAAATTAATAATGATAAAATTAAAAATAACAAACTAGACTGAACTAAAATAATTAATAACTAAACTAATAGAACTAATAATAATAACTAACCTATAACTAAAAAAATAATTAACTAATAGTAAAACTAAACTAAATAAAACTAATAACTAACCAATAAAATGTAATAAACTAATAAAACTAATAAACTAAAAACCTAATAATAATTAATAAAAAATTAAAACTAATAATAAACTCAATAAAACTAATAAAATTAGAACTAATAATAAATAACTAATAACCTAAAATGAATAACTAATAAACTAATAAACTAACTAACTAATAAAACTAATCTAATTAATAAATTAATCTAAACCCTAATAAATAATAAACACTAAAACTAAACTAATAAATGAATTATAATAACTAATAATAAATAACTAAATAACTAACTAAAAATAAACCCTAAACATAAACTAATAAACCATAAAAACTAACCAATAAATAAACATAATAATAACTAAACCTTATAAACTAACTAATAACTAATAAGAAACTAATAATAAAACACCTAACTAAAAAATTAATAACTAACTAATTATAAACTAAAATTAATAACTAAAATAAAACTAATAAAAAACTAATAAACCTAATAAATAAAATAATAATAATAAACTAACTAACAATAACTAAACTAATAAAAACTAATAATAATAATTAATAACTAACTAAAGTAATAAACTAATAATAATAAAACTAATAATTAACTAATTAATAAATAACTAAATAACTATACCGTAAACCCTAACTAAATAAATAAACTAAATAATAATAATAATAAAATTCAAAATAATAAAAAATAACTAATTATAATAATAATAATAAACTAATAAAAAAATTAATCCAAAATAAAACTAATAATAAACCAACTAACGAGACTAATAATAATAAAAAAAATAATAAATAATAAATAATAATTAATAAAAAACTAAACTAAAAAACTAATAGTAATAAACTAATAAACCTAAACCCATAACTAAACTAATAAACTAATAAATAAACTAACAAAACTAACTAAAACTAACTAAAACCTAAATAATATTAAAACCATAAACTAATAATAATAACAACTAACTACACTAAATAAATAACTAACCAAATAATAAATAAACTAATAAACAAACTAACTAAATAAACTACTAATTAATAAATAAACCTAAACTCAATAAATAATAAAACACTAAAACTAACTAATAAACTAATAATAACTAATAATAATAAACTAAATAACTAACAAAACTAAACCCTAAACCTAAACTAATAATTAAAACTAATTGATAAATAAACATAAAAATAACTAAACCTAATAAACTAATGATAACTAATTATTAACTAATAATAAAACACCTAACTAAAAAAATTAATAATAACTAACTAATAATAAGCTAATAAACTAATAACTAAGTAAAACAAAACTAAATAAATAAATAAGCTAAATAATTAAACTAATAATAATAAGTAATAGTAATAATAATAGCTAATAACTAACTAACTAAACTAATTAATTAATAATAACAAAACAAATAATAACTAACTAATAAATAACTAAATAACTAAACCCTAAACCCTAACTAAATAAATAAACTAAATAATAATAAATAAACTTATAATAATAAACATAAACTAATAATAATAATAATAAACTTAAAAAAATTAATCTAAAATAAAACTAATAATAAATGAACTAACTAACAAATAATAATAATAATAAATAAATAAAACTAATAATCCCTAATAAAACTAAACAATAAACTAATCTAAAAAACTAATAATAATAAACTAATAAACCTAAACCCATAACTAAACTAATAAAACTAATAAACTAAACTAATAAACTAATAAATAAACTAACAAAACTAAACTAATAAAACTAAACCATTAACTAAAACTAACTAAAACCTAAATAATAATAAAACCATAAACTAATAATAATAACTAACTAAACTAAATAAATAACTAATTAACTAATAATAACTAAACTAACTAATAATAATTAATAAATAAACTAAAATAAATTAAACCCCAATAAACAAACAAACTAAATAAACTAATAAACTAAACCTAAACTCCCCCCTAAACTAACCTAAAATTATAATAATTAAAATGAAAAATAATAAAACTAAACTAATAACCTAAGTAAAAGTAAACTAACTAAACTAATCATAATACTAATAATAAACAAATACTAACCTAAAAATAATAAAATCTAATAATAACTAATAAAAACTAAACCTAAAACCTAAACACTAAAATGAAACTAAACCCTCTTATTGAGCGATTTCGAGATCCCTCGCATTCTTGGTGAGTTTTTGAGTGCTTTCTCTCTTGGTTTCTATAAATTATCGCTTTGATCGACATGTTCTTGTCATGATGATGTGACTCATGGCGCTTCAAACCCATCCATGGGGTAAATCCCATGTGCCAATGGATCCCGCTAGGGCATTAGATTTTTTGGGTAATCCTTCCTCTAAATTACCTACTATTACTAAATCTTTCAAAAGGCTTTAGCCTGTAAGAATTCCTCCATCGAGCCTCCTTTGAATTTGCTTCATACGACTCTTAAAGGTACTCTGACAATTATGATTTTAGATGAGGATATTGAAAGATTAGCTGAGCCTTTGGCCAAAGATGGAAGATATTCATTCTTTTTTTAATAGTTTAAATTTATCCGGTTCATTTTCTATCAATGATCCAAGGCATGTTCGATTAAACTTTCTAATGACCTTGATTACAGAATAATTTTTTCTAGGAGTTTTTACTATGTTTTTAATTGTTAAATGCATATTTTGATGCGAATTCCTATGTTTAAAGTTAATGAAGAGTCTCCTATTGTTCCCATTTGGATTTCTTTACCTAACTTGTATATTCATCTATTTGATCATTAAATTCTTTATGCTATTGGGTTAATTTTTGATTGGCCTTTGCAAGTTGATCAAGCAAGAGCCGCTTCTTCTAGACCATATGTTGGTAGAATTCTTGTAGAGATTGAAATTAAGAAATAATATCTGAAATAAATTTTCTTAGGTTCAGAGAAATGCGGTTATTTTCATAAAGTTGTTTTGAGAAGTTTCCCATTTTTTGTAATCATTATAAGATTCATGGGCATGAAATTTTTGAATGTTTTATTGCTCATCCCTCTCTTAGGAAGAAATTCACTAGTAAGAATTCAATTGTTGAAAAAATGATGATTCTCAAGTTGGATAAAGAAAAATCTACTTTTCAAAATTCTGATGTTTTGCAAAACCAGATTTCTGAATCCTCTAAAAAAGTTTTACCTATTAATGGTTTGTCTAATGCAGAAGGCAATTTTGGTGTTTTTGAAAATTTTTTAACTAATAATCATGCTCTAAGTGTTTCTTTCAAAGATTCTGTTAAAGGAAAGACTTTAGAGGTCATGGTTAATGATTTTAATGGTTTGGATGTTGTATAAGTCCTTTCATGATGATGATTGAATATTATGCTAACACCATTTCTTCCAATTGATATTGTTTTTCTTTCTCTTATGTCTACTTTAGATCATGGGAAAGAGACAATTTCTTTGCCTTCTTTGAGAGAATGGTGGTGAAAAGAATCTTCTTTTTGATATTTTAACTGGGTCCTAACAATCTTGTTAATATTGGTGATCCTTCTTTAAGAAATAAGATTTAGATACTGACAATTCTCTCATTGTGAATAGTTCTATTTTAGTTCAAAATGTTGGTTTTTTCTATGGTCGGTAATTCTATTGAATTTTGGTAATATGCTATATGTTTCTAAGGGATTTGAATCTTATTTTAATCCCTTACATGAATAGAAAAATCTGGATTCTCGCTTCTCTTCTTTTATGAATGAAGATAGGGAGGACACTCTTCATTTTGTTGGAAGGTGAAAATATAGATAATAAAATTTTGCTTCTTTAATAATTATGAAATGCTATTTTCTTTTCTAATTTAAAATGCATACTATTTTTGATTTTCGTTTGTCTAATGTTGTGGATGATTCTGAATGCTCTTCTTTGAAATTAATAGCTTCTATTGATACCCATGCCTTTTATAACAATTATGATTCATTTTTGGATGGAGATTTTTTAGAGAAAGGGCATGGTTATAAAATTGTTTACAGGAAGAAAAAAAAGTGTTCACATTTATGCCCCTCCTCACTTGCTGAGGGTTACTCATTCCAAAGCATCTTGAAAATAATCTCTCCTATCCTTGGTTGGTTTTTTTCTTTTGGATAGTTTTTTCTCTGTTGGTTGAGCTTTTGCTGTGTTTTTTCTTGCTAGGTGGAGTATTGGCTTCTCGGTTAATTTTCCTCCTTCTATCTTGGTGTTTCTAGCTCCTGCTTGTTGGGTTTTTTTTTGGTGCCCTTAGGACCTGAACCTAAACTAAATAAAACCTAAAAATAAATTAAATAAAAATACCTAAACCTAAATAAAATAAAATAAAAACCTAAACTAAAACCTAAACCTAAACCTAAAATAAAATAAAAAAAATAAAATAAACTAAAATAAATAAAACTAAACTAAACTAAAAAATAAAATAAACCTAAAATTAAAACATAAATAAAATAAAAAACAAAATGTAAGATAAAAATAAAATAAACCTAAGATAAAATAAAATAAAAAAACTAAATAAAACCTAAACCTAAAAAAAAAATAAACCTAAAAATAAACCTAAAAGATAAACCTAAACCTAAAATAAAATAAATCTAAACCCTAAACCCTAAACTTAAATAAATAATACCTAAAGCAAAGCCTAAAATAAACTAAACCTAAACCCTAAACTAAATCAAATAAAATAAATAAAAAATAAACCCAAACCTAAACTAAAAAATAAAACTAAAAAATAAACCTAAAATAAAACCTAAAACCTAAACCTAAAAAACCTAAACCTAAACATAAAAAATAAAACCTAAACATAAAAAAATAAAATAAAAATAAACTAAAATAAACATAAACCTAAACCTAAAAATAAACCTAAAATAAAACAT
This sequence comes from Cymbidium sinense, assembly GCA_021442155.1. NCBI lineage: Eukaryota > Viridiplantae > Streptophyta > Magnoliopsida > Asparagales > Orchidaceae > Cymbidium > Cymbidium sinense. The sequence goes on along the minus strand of CM038214.1, from coordinate 269,370,791 downwards.
AAACTAAAATAAATAAACCTAAAATAAATATTCTAAACTAAATATAAATAAAATAAACCTAAATAAAATAAAAAATAAAATAAATAAAATAAATAAACCTATATGTTTACTTAATTTTTAAAACCCTAAACCCTAAACCCTAAACCTAAATAAATAAATAAAAACCGTAAACCCTAAAACCTAAACCCTAAACCCTAAACCTTAAACTCGAAGCCCTAAACCCTAAACTAACCTTAAACCCTAAACCTTAAATCCTAAAACCCTAAACCCTAAACCTAAAACCTAAACCCTAAACCCTAAACCCTAAACCCTAAACCCAAAACCCTAAACCCTAAACCCTAAACCCTAAAACCTAAAACTAAACTAAATAAAACCTAAATAAATAAATAAAATAAAAAATAAAATCAAAAAAAAAACCCAAAAACATAAAATAAAACAAAATAAAAAAATAAAACTAAAAAATAAAATAAAATAAAAAAAACCTATAAAAAAAATAAACCTAAAATAAAAAACCTAAATAAAATAAAATAAAAAATAAAATAAAATATAAAACTTAAACCTAAAATAAATAAAAAATAAAACCTAAACCCTAAGAAAACCTAAACCTAAAATAAATAAAATAAACCTAAACTAAATTAAAAAACCTAAACCTAAACTAAAATAAAATAAACTAAAAATAAACTTAAACCAAAACTAAAAAGTAAAACCTGAAAATAAACCTAAAATAAAAACTAACACCTAAACCTAAAAAATTAAAATTAAAACCAAAACTTAAACCTAAAAATAAAAAATAGAACCTAAACCTAAAATATAAACATAATCCTGATCCTAAACCTAAAAATAACTAAAATAAAAAGCGTAAACTAAAATAAATAAACCAAAAATAAATAAAAAATAAAATAAATAAAAATAAAAAAAATAAAAAAATAAACTAAAATGAATAAAATAAACTAAATAAACTAAATAAACCTAAACTCTGTTTACTTAAAAAACTCTAAACCTAAACCCTAAACTACAACCTAAACCTACTACCTAAACCCTCTAACCCTAACCTAAACCCTAATCTAACCCAACTTAAACCCTAAACTAAACCTAAACTCTAAACCCTAAAACCCTACATCCCTAAACCCTAAACTAACCCTAAACCTATATAAACAAAAAACCCTAAAGCTCTAAACAACTTATGCCTAAGCACCAAACTCCATAAACACTAAACATAAAACCCTCAAAACCCTAAACCCTATACCTAAACACTAAACCCCAAACACTAAAACCCTAAACCTAAAACCCTAAACCCTAAACCCTAAACCCTAAAACCTAATAACCTAAACTAAATAAAACTATAAAATAAATAAATAAATAAACCAAATAAAATAAAATAAATAAAAAAAAAATAAACCTAAACTAAACCTAAAAAAATAAAATAAAATAAATAAAATAAAATAAAAAATAAAATAAATAAAATAACCTAAGAATTAAATATAAGAAAAGTGGATGTAAAATAAGAATAAAATAAACCTAAAATAAAATAAAATAAAAACTAAATAAAAACTTAAATTTAGAAAAATAAACCTAAAATAAAACCCAAAATAAATAAAAAATAAACCTAAAGCCCTAAACTAAAAAAAAACTAAAACTAAAATAAAAATATAATATACAAATTAAAATAAACCTAAACCTAAACTAAAATAAAAGAAATCTAAACCAAAACCTAAAATAAACTAAACATAAACCTAAATATAAATTAAGTAAAATAATATAAACTAAAAATAAACCTAAACCTAAACTAAAAAAATAAAACCTAAAAAATAAACAAAACCTAAAATAAAATAAAAACTTAAACCTAAGCCTAGAAAAAATAAACCTCAACTTAAAAAGTAAAATAAAATTAAAACTCAAATAAAATAAACCTGAACTTAAAAAATAAACTAAAATGAAAATCCTAAACTAAAATAAATTAACCTAAAATAAATAAACTAAACTAAATAAAAAAAATTTAAGCTAAATAAAATGAAAAAATAAAATAAACTCAAATAAATAAAAAATAAACTAAATAACCTAAATAAACCTAAACCTACCAGTTTACTTAATTTTTTTAAAAAAATTCTAAACCCTAAATCCTAAACCCTAAACCAAAACTAACTATAAAACCTAAACTAAACCTAAACCTAAACTAAACTACAACTAAACTAAACCCTAAACTAAAACCTAAACCCTAAACCCTATTAAACCTAAACCTAAACCCTAAACTAAACTAAACTAAACTTAAACCCTAAAATCATAAACTAAACCCAAAACTTAAACCTAAAACCCTTAACTATAAACTCAACCTAAACCCTAAACCTAAAATCAAACCCTAAATCATATAAACTAAACCCTAAACTCTAAACATTAAACCTAAACCCTAAACTAAAACCTAAACTTAAAACCCTAAACTCCTAAAACTAAAACCATAAACCCTAAACCTAAACCCTAAAACTAACCATAAACCCTAAACCAAACCTAAACCCTAAAATCATAAACCATAAATGATAAACCATAAAGTATAAACCTAAACCCTAAACTAAACTAAACCTAAAACCCTAAATAATCCTTAAACCCTAAGAATGAAGAACCTGATGGCGAACATCACCATCAACTAGGTTCCTAGATTTGGAGGTGGAGGAAAGGCAGGTTCATTATCAGTGGTGGTGGGGATTTTGGGTGTGGATATGGAGGTGGTGGTCTGAGTAGCAGTGGTGGTTATGGTGGTGGGAGGAGAGAGGTTACACCCATGGTGGTGGAGGGAGAGATCGGGGATATGATGGATCCTACTTCGAGAGGGTGGTGGTTCTGGGAACTGAGAAACTAAAGAACCGATCGATCTGACTGCTTATGGAACTATGTCTTTAGAGAGATAGTTCTACTTATCTAGGATTTTAATTTGCTCTATGGGTGCTCATTTTGATCTATGTGTTTTGTCTTAGAAAACTTGGGGTTCAACTTGGTTCATGAAATCGAAAAGAAGAAATGTTGAGTCTGAATTTGTTCTCTGCTAAAAGAAACCATAAACCCCTAAACTAAAACTTAAATTCTAAACCTAAAACCTAAACCCTAAACCCTAAACCTTAAACCCTAAACCCCAAACCCTAAACCCACAAACTAACCCTAAACCTAAACCTAAAGCTAAAAACTAAAAATAAATAAAACCTAAAAATAAAATAAATAAAATCTAAACCAAAATAAAATAAAATAAAACATAAACTAAAACTTAAACCTAAACAACCTAAACCTAAACCTAAAAGAAAATAAAATAAAAATAAAACTAAACTAAAATAAAATAAATGAAAATCTAAACTAAACTAAAAATAAAAACCAAAAATAAAATAAAATTAAACCTAAAATAAAAATAAAATAAAATAAAACTAAATAAAACCTAAACCTAAAAATAAACCAAAAATAAAATTGATAAAATAAATAAAACCTAAACCCTAAACTAAAAAAAACCTAAATAAAATGAAAATAAAATAAACAAACTAAAATAAACCTAAACTAAACTAAAATAGATAAATCCTAAACCCAAACCTAAACCTAAGATAAATAAAATAAAATAAACTAAAATAAACCTAAACCTAAACTAAAAAAATAAAACCTAAAATTATCCTAAAATAAAAACCTAAAACCTAAACCTAAAAAAATAAAATAAAACCTAAATCTAAAAAAATAAAAATAAAACCTAAACCTAAAAATAAAATAAAAATAAAACTCAACTAAAAATAAACCTAAACCTAAAAATAAACTAAAATAAAAGACCTAAACTAAAATAAGTAAACATAAAATAAATAAACTAAACTAAATAAAATAAAAAAAAATAAAATAAATTAAATAAACTTAAACCTACTGGTTTACATAATTTTTTTTAAAAAACCCTTAAACCTAAATCTAAACTCACCTAAACCCTAACCCAAAACAACCCTAATATAAACCTAACCCTAAAACCCAACCCTAAACCTAAACCCTAAACATGAAACCCACAAACCCTAAACCCTAAACCCTAAACCCTAAACCATAAACCTAAGTTAACCCACAGACCTAAACTAACACTAAACCCTAAGAGTGGGAGAACTTTGATGAACATCACCATCAATCAAGCTCGGTCACATCTAGAGGAGGGTGTGAAGGCGGTGGTTATGGGCGGAGGAGGCGGGAGGTTACAAGTGGTGGTGGCGGAGGGAGATCGGATATGATGGTAGATCTTACTCAAGAGGGGGGTGGTTCTAATGGAATTGGTGGAGAAAGAATGATCAATCGATATACAACTTATGGAATTGTGTCTTTATAATAGAGACAGTTCTACTTATCTAGGGTTTTTGATTTGCTCTATGGGTGCTCATTTTTTATTTATGTCATCACTTGTGTCTTAGAAAAGTTGGGGTGCTACTTAGTTGATGAAATCAAAAAGCAAATTTTTTAATCTGAATTTATCCTCTATTAAAAAATAAAACTTTAAACCTTAAACCTTAAACCCTAAGAATGGGAAGAACCATAACAGAACATCACTAAGCGCCAATCTAGATCTGTGGTGGAGGCAAGGTGGAGGCGTTATCGGGTGGTGGGGATGAGGTGCTAGTGGATATGGAGGTGGTGGTTGGAGCAGTTGTGGTTATATATGCGGGAGAAGCGACAGAGGTTACAATTATGGTGGTGGCAGAGGGAGAGATCGGGGATATGATGGTAGATCCTGCTTCTCGAGAGGCGAGGGTAGTTCTGATGGAGAGAAACTAAAGAATGATAAATTTGATCTTCTGCTTATTAAACTGTGTCTTTACAATAGAGATGGTTCTACTTATCTAGGGTTTTAGGGGTGTTCATTTTTTATCTATGTCATTGCTTATGTCGTAGAAAACTTGGGGTGATACTTAGTTCATGAAAGCGAAAAGAAGAAATGTTGAATTTGAATTTGTTCTCTATTAAAAAAAAACTAAACCCTAAACCTTAAACTAAAACTTAAACCCTAAAAAAAAACCTAAACCCTAAACCTTAAAACCTAAACCCTAAACCTAAACCTAAACCTAAACCTAAACCCTAAAAGCTAAAAACCTAAACCTAAACTAAATAAAACTTAAAAATAAAATAAATAAAAAACCTAAACTAACATAAAATAAAAAAATAAAATAAAATAAAAACATAAACTAAAACCTAAACCTAAACCTAAACCTAAAAAATAAAATAAAAAATAAAAACTCAACTAAAATAAAATAAATAAAACCTAAACTAAACTAAAAAAAATAAAAACTTAAATAAAATAAAACTAAACATAAAATAAAATAAAATAAACCTAAAATAAAATAAAATAAAACTAAATAAAACCTAAACTTAAAAAATAAACTTAAAAATAAAACCTAAAAATAAATAATAAAAAATAAAACCTAAACCCTAAATGAAAAATAAACTAAACTAAAATAAAAATAAGATAAACTAAAATAAACTAAACCTAAACTAAAATAAATAAAACTAAAGAAATGAATCCTAAACATAAACTAAACTTAAAATAAAATAAAATAAACTAAAATAAACCTAAACTAAACTAAAAATAAAACCTAAAATAAAACTAAAACCTAAACCAAAATAAAATAACCTAAACCTAAACTTAAAATAAAAAATAAACCTAAACCTAAAACCAAAACTAAAATAATAAACATATAAAATAAACATAAAATAAATAAACTAAACTAATTAAAAATAAAAAAATAAATAAAATAAAAATAAAATAAACTCAAATAAATAAAAAAATAAACTAAAACTAAACCTCTTGGTTAATTTAAGAAAAAACCCTAAACCCTAAAATTAACCCTAAACCCTAAACCCTAAACCTTCAACCCTAAACCCTAAACCACACCCTACCAAACCCTAAACCTAAACCCTAAACCTAAACAAACCCTAAACTACATTAAACCACAAACCCTAAACCCTAAACTAAACCTAAACCTACAACCCAAAACTTAAACCCAAACCCAAAATTTAAACTAACCCTAAACCTAAACCCTAAACCCAAAATGGTAGAACCTTGGTGGGAACATCACCTTCAAATAGGATTAGTCTAAATATGGTGGTGGAGGGTGAGAGGTGATGGTCATAATGGTGGTGGGGTATCTTGAGTTGGTGGATATGGAGGTTGTGATCAAGAAGTGGTGGTTATGGGAGGAGGGCAGAGGTTATAGCGTGGTGGTGGTGGAGGTAGATCGGGATATGATGGTGGATCCGCTACTCGAGAGGTGGTTACGTGGGATGGGAGCGAAGAATGACCAATCCGATCTACTACTTATAGAACTATGTCTATATAATAGAGATAGTTATACTTATCTATTATTTTTGATTTTCTCTATGAGTGCTCATTTTTTATCTATGTCATCACTTATGTCTTAGAAAACTTGGGGTGCTACTTGGTTGATAAAATCGAAAAGAAAAAATGTTGAATCTGAATTTATTCTCTATTAAAAAAAATGTTGAACCCTAAACCTAAAATCTAAACCCTAAACCCTAAACCCTAAATCCTAAAAACCTTAAACCCTAAACACTAAATCGTAAACCCTAAACCCTAAACCTTAAACCCTAAACCCTAAACCCTAAACCCTAAACCCTAAAGCCTAAAACCCTAAACACTAAAACCTAAAATAATAAACCCTAAACCATAAAACCTACAACCCTAAACCTTAAACCCCCAATCCTAAACCATTAAAATAAAATAAAACATAAACTAAAACTAAACCTAAACTAAAACCTAAAAAATAAAATAAAAAATAAAACTCAACTAAAATAAAATAAATAAAACCTAAACTAAACTAAAAAAAATAAAAACTTAAATAAAATAAAACTAAACATAAAATAAAATAAAATAAACCTAAAATAAAATAAAATAAAAACTAAATAAAACTAAACTAAAAATAAACCTAAAATAAAACTAAAAATAAATAAAAAAATAAAACCTAAACCTAAATAAAAAATAAACCTAAAATAAAAATAAGATAAACAAACTAAAATAAACCTAAACCTAAAATAAAATAAACAAACTAAAAAATAAATCTATAAACCTAAACTAAAGTAAATAAAATAAAATAAACTAAAATAAACCTAAACTAAACTAAAAATAAAACCTAAAATAAAATAAAACCTAAACCAAAAAAAAAATAAAATAAAACCTAAACCTAAACTTAAATAAAAAATAAAATAAACCTAAAGAAACTAAAATAAAATAAACATAAAATAAAATACATAAAATAAATAAACTAAACTAATTAAAAAAATAAAAAATAAACCTAAATAAAAATAAAATAAACTCAAATAAATAAAAAAATAAACTAAATAAACCAAAACCTCTTATTTGAATTTAAGAAAAAACCCTAAACCCTAAAATTAACCCTAAACCCTAAACCCTAAAACCTAAACCCTAAACCCTAAAACCCAGCCCCAAACCAAACCCTAAACCCAACCCTAAACCCCAAACTAAACCCTAACAACAAACCTAAACCCTAAACCCTAAAACCTAACCTAAACACAACCCAAAACCTAAACCCAAACCCAAATTTAACCAACCTAAACCTAAACTAACCCTAAACCCTAATTAGTAGAACCTTGATGGTAGGAACATCACCTTCAAATAGGTTAGTATATGGTGGTGGAGGTGAAGGAGGAGTGATGGTTATCATGTGGTGGTGGGGTATCTTGAGTCTGGTGGATATGGAGGTTGTGATGAAGAAGTGGTGGTTATGGAGGGAGAGGTGGCGAAGGTTATGGGTGGTGGAGGTAGAGATTGGGGATATGATGGTGGATCGCTACTCGAGAGGGTGGTTACATGGGATCTGGAGAAAGGAAGAATGACCAATCGATCTACTACTTATGGAACTATGTCTATAATGAGATAGTTACTTATCTATTATTTTTGATTTTCTATGGGTGCTCATTTTTTATCTATGTCACTTATGTCTTAGAAAACTTGGGGTGCTACTTGGTTGATAAAATCAAAAGAAAAATGTTGAATCTGAATTTGTTCTCTATTAAAAAAATATTAAACCCTAAACCTAAAAAAACCCAAAAACCCTAAACTAAAATCCTAAACCTAAACCTAAACACTAAATAAACCTAAACCTAAACCTAAACCCTAAACCCTAAACCTAAACCTAAACCTAAAGCCTAAAACCACAAACACTAAAACTAAAATAATAAACCCTAAACCAACCTACACCTTAAACCCCAACCACAAACCTTAACCCCAATCCCTAAACCCCAAACCCTAAACTAACCCCTAAACCTAAACTATACTGCTTAAACCTAAACTAAACCCTAAACCCTAAACCTTGAATAAAGATGTTCTTAGGAGTTGATCTAAAGAATGACCTAATCCTAACATGGTTATGGTAGCTAAAAGAAATGCCTTCAAGAGACATTCCCTTGACTATTAGAGATTTGAATACCTAAACCCTAACCTTAAATCATATTATAATACCATATATTATAGTATAATGTAGCATCATATATTTGAGCATGTAGTGATGTGTTGTTGGATGTTATAAGATGTTTTGAAATGTTTTAGTATATTATGGTATTGTGCCCTATAGTCTATATTAATATAAATCATAAAAATATTGATTTAATAAATTAGATGAAGAAATTTGTTAAATTTGAAGTGGGAATTAGGTTGTAGTACCAAAGTTGTGCTATGCCACTTGTAGTCTAAAAAGTAAGATTATATGTTCAAAATAAATATTATATGTTGTAGCATAGTATACATCATATATCATAATATATTATTCTATGCATTTTAAATTCTTTTAGTATTTTACAATCATGCGGTCAAGCCTACACTAGCATTATTTATAAAAGTGTTGATTTAGACTTTAAAATGGTTGGCCAAATTCATAATAGGTAAGCATGGCATCATAATATATTGTTCCAATTTAAAATATGTAAGTGATGACTAAAATATATAGTTTTTTATTGTTTAGTCTATGATTTTTTTTTTTTATCTTAAGCAATCCCTTGTGATGTGATATGCAATATAATATAATATAATATGTTATAGTGTATTATAATATAGGATGCCATAACATAGTGTAGCTTCATGCATTATAGCATATGATTGTGTATTACTATTTATTGTTTAGCATATTTTAGTTTGTTATAGTATGATGTAGTAGAGTTTATACTAGTATAATTCATAAAAATATTGATTTATAGGCTGAGATGATGGGATTTGGCCAAACTTAAGGTAAGGATTAGGGAACATCATTGGGGGTGTGCTATGGTGTGTCTTTAAATCAAAAGAACATAATTTTGCATCCAAAATAAATGTTCATTTTTCAACCAAATATTATAAATTTTTTGCTCAAAGTGATTCATTTTAAGGTTTAATGTAACATAATATATTATTTGAAAGCATATTAAAATATAATGTACATAACAATATAACTTCACATTTATATGAATGTGGTGGTGTGTTACTAAATGTTATTGTACATTTTAGTATGTTTTACTTTTGTTATAATACATTGGGTCAAAACTCACAAAAATGTTAATTTGAAGGTTGACATGAAAGAATTTAGCCAAATTCATAGCACACACCAAAGAAAAAACACCAAAATTCTACTATTTTTACCATTCCTAATAGAAAAATAACCATTATACATCCAAAATGAACATTATTCATATTTTGAGAAAATTTTGTTATTTGTTCCTTTTAAGTGAATCACAAATATATATATAGTGTATATTACTGTTATATAAATGATATAGTGGGAATGTTGATTACATTGTTAGTTTAGTTGAAGTATTAAAGGTGTGCATAAGAGATGAAATAAGATTTGATGAGAATTCCATGTCAATGGAGGAGATCCACTAGGGGATCACACATTGGACGACATGTGAGGGGTCTATGTCGAGGGCATAGAAAAAAATCTATTGGGGATAAGGTTTGAATTTGATTTGATTATATGATTTGTGGAAAGAAGATCCACTGGGGAGAATCTATAATCCAGATTAAGATCTAATGACTTTAATTTATTTGTTTTAATTGATGCGGAGGCATATCTAGAGAATATGGGCTGAAATTGGGAGATGGTATATGAACCTTCCACTAGGAAGCAAGTTTGGGCTATCCACAGGAATTGGATTTGAGTTTGATTTCATAGATTTGTTTGTGGATGTATCTGGAATAAGAGTTTGGTTGAATTTCTTTGATTTAGACTCTACTGGGAGTTTGTTTAATTTGGCTCCACTAGGAAGGTTGGTTTGGAATTTGATTTGTTTGCTTGACTTTTTTATACATGATTTGGGGATCCACTAAGGAGAAGGGTGTGATTTAACTCCCAGGAAAATTGGGTGGGTTTAATTTAATGAGTTAGTGTATGGACCTTGTTGGTGTGCGATGGACCCAGAATGAGCTATCTCTGCCTTGACCTACCCAGTTTACAAATCCAAATGGATAGTCTACTTTGTGGGGTAGAGCTAGCCCCTAAGGGGTTGCCTTTATGTGCAGATGCTAGGAAGAAGGCATAGTAGACATACATCTTTTGTGAGGAACAACCAGGGTGACTTTATTACATGCACATCAAATTGAACGACTAGGGTGACTGAGTGAATCTTTGGGGACTTATATCAACTCAAAGTAGTCGATTAATTTTTTTCTTAATTTCATGTGATTTGATATGGTTTATTTGGTTTAGTTTGAGTTTGAATTGAGGGCATATCCACTTGGGGATGTGAGCTCGATCAAATTTGATAGATTTAATTTATGGACCATGTCGGTGTATGATGGACCCAGAAGGGGCTATATTGGACTTGTCTATCTCAGATTTACAAATCCAAATGGAAAACTCTGGCCATGGGGTAGAGCTAGCCAACTAAGGGGTTTCCTTTTGGCATTATTATGCTAGGAAGAGGCATAGCGGACTTACATCTTCTAAGCTAAACAACCAATAGGGTGACCTATTGGTAGCACAACAAATCAAACCCGACTTAGGGGCTATTGAGTGAATGTTGTTGGGACTTATATTAACTCAAGAGTATTGATTCTTATAGAGTTTTCTTGACATCTTAAAGATGGGATGCTTGCTTGGGAAAGACGCTAGGGATGTCCCCTAATCCACAAGTGAATATATATTTTGTTTATATGTTTGTGGACCAGTTAGTGTAGGGACCACACTAAGGCTATGCCTTGACATATCTCAAATTTCTAAGAGAATGCACATCCAGATGGATTCTCTAACCACAGGGTGGTTACTAGGAAAGAGCTGTCCAATCGATAGTAACAGTAGTGTCTAAATGGGGTCACAAAGGATGTGATCCAAATATAGTGTCCTCGGGAGAGGTGCTACTAGGCATTATCTTGAGCCACAGAAAAAAAAAGCTATAGGTGTATGGTGGCCAACTCAAGGAGAAAGTGTAGACTTACATCGCCATGAGTGGTGTATCTTAAGGTGAACCAACCAACCTAAGGTGTATCTATCGCATAGTGAGAACCAACCAACCTAAGTTCCCATTGGTGTTCAATGATAAATATGGAAAAAATCATGTAGGCTTACAACTTTCCAAGTAGATCATTGAGATAGTCACATCATGTGGACATAATTATTTTGACCTAGAGTGACTACTAAGCGGGGGCCCAGGAAGGACTGGACTAGACTTGTGGGAAGAAGCCTAGGTACTTATCCTAAACCTCAAATATACTCGACCAATCGATTCACAGACTAATCAAGAAGAAAGCATAGCTCACATCCTCTTAAACAAAGCCAACACATGAGGTAGCTTGACCATAGTAAGGACTACCAAACTAACAAGGCTTCTTGTGTGCTGGCCAAGTAAGGAAGGAAAGCATAGCAAACTTACATCCTTGAAAGCAGTGACACATTAGCAGGGTAGCACATCAGTCTAACCTAGAGCAGCTATTGAGTGAGTGTCATTGGGCATGTTATCTCAACTCAGCGACCAAGATAAAAGATATGTTTTATATGTTTATGTGTAGTTTATGTTTGCATTGTATCGATGAAGGATAGGACACCACTTGTTCCACCTACCTAAACACATCATGGTGAATTCACAAACAAGAATACTTTCAACATGGAAGAGGCGAATTCAAAATGAATTTTCATTGATGATAATTATTTTCTAACATGATTTATAATATTTCTTTAAGTAGAGCCCATTGATTGGAAGCATTGGGCGCTCTCCCTTTGATTAATAAGCTGATAAGATCCTCTTTGGTAGGCCTTCTCTATGGAAAAAGGGCCTTCCCAAGTGGGTTCAAACTTACCTCCCATCTTATGATTGGCAATAATCGGTCTCCTTAGAAATAAAACTAGCTCTCCTACTTGAAAAAGCACTAGGATGGACCAACTTGTTTTGAGCTTGAATCATTTTAACTTTGTAAATGAGGTTTTGGCATGCCCTGAGCTCTCCTCAAACCTTTGAGCTCTTCTATCCCAACTTGGCATTTTCTTTGTTGTGATCTTGCTACCCTATTCTTAGTGATGGGAGTTGGACTTCTAATGGTAGAATAGCACCCACACTAAGGAGAAAGGAGTAGAGTTGGAGTTCTAAATGTGGTGGGTAGGCCCAGGCTTCTAATTGCTCATGCCACTATCACTTATTGTTGTCGAGTGTCTTCTTTAGTATTTGGATGAGTGTTTTATTGAAGGCTTATGCTAAGCCATTTACCCTCATAGTTGATGATAGAATATCTCCAATCTATCTATGTCTAGGTAAAGTTGTTGATCTGTGCTTTTGAATGTAGTACCATTATCAGATATAATTCATCAAGGCACTCCATACTTGTATATGATATAGTTCCTAAAAAGCTAGAGCACATGCTGAGCTGTGACCTCTGATCAGAATCACCTTCACCCATTTGGAAAAGTAGTCAGTAGGAGCTAAGATGAACTGATGACCCTTGGAAGAAAGACGATCAATCGGACCCACTATGTCAATGCCACAACATTTGAATGGCCTTGAGGCTAATGTAAGATGTAGAATGTTGGGTGGTTGGTGTAGGACCACATGTAGTTGACATTGGTATTCGCCTAGCCATATCTATGCAATCTTTGATTATCGATGGTAGTACCTAGTCTCTTGATCTTGGCTTTCATCTTGGAACCAATTGGTTGGCTCCATGTAATCTGAGTGTATGCGTCACGCGATCTTATGGCTTTGGTCTAAAACAAATAACATGATCGAAAGATCGTTATAAGACACCATCTACAAGAGCATAGGAAAGTGCTCTGCTTCATCGATGGGCTTGGGACTTCTCTCTTGAGGTAGTTTGCCTTTATTTAGGTAATCCATGAATGGTTTCCTCTAATCTAACTCCTTGTATTTCTTGGCAATAGCAACCTCCCTTCAAGAGTACTTTTGAAGAGTTTAATATCAATAAGGCATTAGACTTATTTATTTTGGCTAAAGCATGCATGACTTCTCTCAGGAATCTTATAAATGGTAACCTTTTGATTTGGGCCAACAACTCCATGGTGTACTTGTGGTAGTGATGGAACTTGGGATTTATAAACTTATAGGACCAACAATTTGGTTGATAACTAGTGAGAATCCCAAAGATGTTGATGTTCTAGATGCTAGTAATGGCTAACTCCAAACTTGTCGAGCCTCATATTGACATCATTGTTGGTGCAAGGATTGGATAGATGATATGAGAATCCATCACATCATGGTCCAGTTAAGAGAACTATTCTTACCTCTACCTTTCTGGAATAGTAGATTATGGTTCTTCTCCTCTTTGAAGAAGCCACACCATCAAAGTACATCTCCGGTGGTGAATGCTAGTATCCCCTAAGTTCATGATTTGTTCATCGAGGAGATCATCACTAGCGGTCAGGAAGTGGGTGTCTTTCTAAGAAATCTATGCACACTTTTTTACATGCGAGGGTATGAAGGTAATGTCAAACTGAGGATCATGGATCATCGTGCCAACCATCATCGTTGTTGGCCATGTCATGAGATACTGTAGTGGATTGATCCTAGAGATTAAGTTCTCCTTATGAGGAAGCATGTAGTGTTGTAGCTTTTCAGATACAAAGATTAAAGCTAGGCAATGCTTCTTAATGGGTAGATAATTAGCCTCAGTAGGGATTAGACAATGGCTAAGGTAGTAGAGTGTGTTTTCCTTCCCTTCATCATTGGCTTGGGCCAACAAAGCACCAAGGGAGTCATCTAACATAGTAGTGTAAAGTATGAGCCACTTGCCTGGGATAGGGGCTGCTAGAATCGGTGACATCATTAGATAATGCTTGATGTCTTCGAAGGCATGCTCACTTTTCATCCCACTTGAACTTGGCATTTATTTTGACAAGTACTGAGAATGGCTAACATCTTCTCGACAAGTTGGATATAAAGCATCTTAGATATGCCAACCACCCTTGGAATGATCTGAGTTGAGTTAAACTTTTAGGGGTGGCATTTCTAATATAACCTTGATCTTCTCTAGATCGATTTTGATTCCCCGGTGTCAAAAAATAAACCCAAGGAATTTCCCTGAAGCTAGAATTCACACTTCAGGGGGTTCATTTTGAGGTTAAATTGTCTTAACTATTCAAAAACTACTCTCAAGTCAAAGAGATGGTATTCCTTTTTCTACTTTTGATCATGAGATCATCGACACTTTTCGACTTGATGATGAATGAGTTCATCAAAATTTGAGTCATAGCTTGTGGTATGTACCGACATTTTAAGTGAAAGCATGACCTTATAGCAATAGATTTTGATCGGGTTCTAAAAGTAATGTTTCTTTCATCTTTAGGGCCATCTTTATTTGGTTATATCGGATGAGCCATCCATGAAAGAAAGCGCATGAGATGAGGCAATGTTCATCATCAAGATTGGTAATGGAAATTCATCTTTTGGACATGCCTTATTTAAATCCCTAAAATTGACATATATGTGAATTTGGTCATTCTTTTCTTAACTAGGATGATGGCTAACCGGTAGGTATTTTCTTCCGGATGAAGCCACATCGATCAATTTCTTGACTTCATAAATGACCGGTTGTTCTATATCTAATCACATCATTAGGAGCTTGATAGGGTTAGCTTGAGCTCTATTGCTAGTTTATACCTACATTAGAGCCAATCTAGGCATCTCTTCATAACTCCATGCAAAGCGGTCCTTAACAAGATGTATGGTTTTAGTCTTCTTTTGAGCTTCCTAAGTTGATTTCTTTGTTGAAGCATCTTCAAATCATCATCATCAAGTTTGAAAAGCCTCAAGTTACAAATGATTGGTGATGACTAAGTAATTGTCATCATCAAGATTGGACCCACTATACCAAATCCTAGTCCATCTTGATTGAGAGCTTTTCCATTTATTCTTCCATATTCTTTTGAAGTAGTCTGACATGTGCTTTGACCAAGTATGTGGGATTAAGCCTTTCTTTAATAAATTATGAACACAAGGCAAGTACCAATCAAAAGGTAATTCTATTAAATCTTTATATGAATCATCCTCAAGTTCTACATCAACTTTTTGACTTGATGATGATGCTCCCAGAAAAACCTTTGAGTCTTCACACATGTGGATGACTTAGGGATTCCTACCAAACCCTCAACTTTTTGAGAGCAAAGTGGGGTTAGAGCTAAGGTTCCCAAGCGATGCCTAATTTTTCACATATAGACTTGGATACACTTATGCTTTGCTTTGGAGCCCGATCTTCATCACTATTTGGCTCAAGTGTCACCTCCAAGAGAATCTACTACTGAGAAGAGCTAGCTGGTGTGCTAACCATATCAGACTCATCCTATTTGCTAGATTCTAAGTCTATATAAATAGTAGGTGCACTCCTAGTAGCTGGGACATATCTTCTATTGGGTGGCCAATAAAGAGGTTTTCCACCCTAGATGACTCACACTAGCCTCTTCCTGGTGGAGGTCAGGTCATCCTACCCATATGTTTGAATGGAGTAATGAACTATGGGTGTAATCTAATGTTAAGCTCCACTTCCTCCTCCAAGTCTATTTCCGCTCCCTTTTATTAATTTTTTTCATTTCTCTTTTCTTTTCTTTTTCTTTTTCTTTTTTTTCTTTTTCTTTTTCTTTATCTTTTATTTTTAAACTTTGGCCAAGTTCATGAGAATATACTTGTTGATTTTGAGGGAGGTAGTAAGCATCCTCATATATGTTGACCTCATGAACTAAATGGAGATCTCCTTTGACATAGTAGACAATTCGGAACTTCATACACTGATGTAGAGAGGATGGAACTATGTTTTCTCATGTATCCATGGTCTCCCAAGCAAAGCGTTCAAAGATGCATCCAAGTCTATAATGTGAAACTTGGCTCGATCTTCCAACCATTTATCTCCAAGGAAACACTATGGAGCCTAAGGCTGTTGACCTCACTTTTGGAGTGTTCAATCTTCCATCATTAGACTTAGGAGTCTTCTAGATACTAAGACTTCCCTAGTCATAAGACACTTCTAACAATTAGGTAAACACTTAACTAAGCTAAAGACTTAGAAGGGTTAACCATAGGATTAGGTTATGCCTTAGGGATTAGGATAATCCACCTACCCACCCAAATCAATCCATGTTCACCTTCTCAAACCAAACCTCAAGTTCAATTCAAACATCAAATTGAAATCCAAATCCAAACTCAAATTCCAAAACCAATTGATTGAAGCCCATGATCAAATCAAACTTGAAACCCTTCTAAGCCATATGACTATCCCATGGACTTAGCCAAATCTTAATCCAAATCAATCCAAAATCAATTAATTTTCTCATAATCAATTTATATCTTCAATCATCTTCTAAATATAAATTAAATCTACATTCAAATGATCAAAACTAAATTAAATCAAATTACATCAAAACCCTTCTAAGCCATATGACCTATCTCATGGACTTAGCCAAATCTTAATCTAAATCAATCCAAAATCAATTAATTTTCTCATTATCAATTTATATCTTCAATCATTTTCCTAAATATAAATCAAATCTACATTCAGATGATCAAAACTAAATCAAATTAAATCAAATTACATCAAAACCCTTCTTAAGCCATATTATTTTTTAGCATTGTCTTTACACAAAATTGCTTTCATAATAGCTCTTTTAAAATTAAATCATTGATTATACAAAATTGGCCAAATCTTTGAAGTCTATTTTAATTATTTTCTCTCATAGAAATGACTCCTAAGAATAATATCTCTATAGTTGGTATATATTAAAATTTTCTTGTCTTGATTGTTATTAAAACATTTCTCCTTTGAGTTAGTTGGGACAATTCTTGTTGTTTATAAAATTAGATGTAAAATTGTTTTAAAATTGTCTTTGTTGAAGCATTATTTGTTTGAGAAATTCTTCTATTATGATGTTGTTTATAAGTGGTGAAACTTTTTTGTTTGGTAAGATTATTATCATTGTTCTCTAAATTCCCTTATTCTTTCCAATTCTTATTTAAATAAAATATTACTAATCAAATTACTTTTGATTTAAATATGTGTTAAATGGATAATGTTCTTGATTATTCAAGTGTACTAATGACTTAGCAAATATTTATATT